>JARBWK010000008.1:32877010-33294451 GCA_030556195.1 Anolis apletophallus | reverse complement strand
AACATTTTACATAGTTGCTAATCTAAAAGAACAATAAGCATAATAATATGCTTCCTATCTAGTTTAGAACTTTCCCCGCTTAAGACATATTATGCTTATAATTCTGTTACAATATTATATCTACTTAAGTATATTCTGTTTTATCCTCCCCTCTACCCATCCCTTACCCTTTTCTTGTGGGAGCCCCCAGTGGCGCAATGGATTAAACCCTTGTGCTGGCAGGACTGTTGACTGAAAGGTCAGCAGTTCGAATCCACAGAGCAGGCAAAGCTCCCATCTGTCAGCTCCAGCTTCCCATACAGGGACATGAGAAGAAGCCTCCCACATGATGGTAAAATATCTGGGTGTCCACTGGGCTGCGATGGTGGCTGACCTAAAGGTTGGGTTGCTGACCTGAAGGTTGCCAGTTTGAATCCGTGAGACAGGGTGAGCTCCTGTCTGTCAGCACTAGCTTGAGGGGACATGAGAGAAGCCTCCCAGCTAACACATCCCAACGACTCCTGGGCCATGTCTCTGTAGACGGCCAATTCTCTCACACCAGAAGTGACTTGCAGTATGTTTTTGAGTCGCTACTGATGCAATAAAAAAATTCCAAAATTGTGTTGTTTCTGTTGCAGGTTTGCTCTCCTTTCCTTCAATGAATATACACACAATAAATCTACCCCATATGCTCCAAATATCTGTTTGCTTCCACATTCCCCTTTTTACTTTAATGTCATAAGTCAGTTTATCATTAATCACTATATTCCAACTTCCCTATACCATTCTTCTAATTGGTTTTCCCTTTTATCTTTCCAATTCTTTGCAACTATCAGTCTTGCAGCCATTAGTAAGCTAGAAGTCAATTCTTTCTCATCTTATGAGGGTATTGTCTTATGATATATTGATAAAAATGCTATTTCCGGTGTGCTCTTTATTTTTATTATTGCTCTTATTTTCCCCCCAAATTTTTATAATTGTGCAGGACCACCACATATGAATGTATGAGCCTATTTCCTGGCAACCTCTCCAACATTAGTTTAAATATTTCTCATGTATCTGATTTAATCCAGCTGGAGTTAAATACCACCTCCATATTATTTTATAATACTTTTCTTTAATTCTTAAAGACAATTTTTAAAATGCGCACATTCCATATTATTTTCCATTCTTGAATATTCAAGATTTTTCCCAAATCAAGTTCCCATAATTCTCTAAGGTGGTCCTGTTTCTGTTCATCTTGTAGCAAAAAACTATAAATATCACTTATTGTTTCTTTTATTGTTTAATTTTCTTCTTTATTCCCTCTTTGGGATATCATCCTCTCTAATTTCTTATATTCTCTACCCCCATTAAAAGTCTTTCTTAAATCAGTTATCCATTTTCTCAATAATTTCTCATACCAAGCTATGTCCTTTCCTACTAATTGTTCTTTAATTCTTTCTATGTGTATTGACTTTAGATCCCAATCTCTTCTTTTCATTATACTTCTTTTAAACTCTTCTTTTTAAAGATTTGTTAGGAAGTTTTCTGTCATCAATATTGATCTTACAGGTGAAATCCATGGGATCAGTTTTATTTTGCATTTTAAAAAGGGGATTGCTTAACTTATACCAGTTTTTTAATATCTTTCTTTATTATCCAACAAGAAGTAAATTTTGGAATATTGCATTAGAGCCTTAAAGAAGTTCTTTCACTGCTTAAAGGGGTCATGTGTCAGGACTGAGGCAGTTATGTTACTTTAAAAAAAAGTAAGTGTAGAGAAGCCCTAAGTAGGATCCATGAAGAACTAATCAGAGTTAATTATTCAAACAATAAACACCAAATCCAGTGCAAATCCAACAAACTTCTCAGGTAAGAACTTGAGTAATCAATTCTCTGCACTGAACAGAAACACACACACTTTTACATTTATTTCTGAATCCCTCTGCAATCATTGATTTTTAGGACACATAAGAGCTGTAGACCAATGAAATGAGGTGTTCCAAGCTCTGCTTCAAACAGAAAATGTCAATGGTAGGCATGGGAGCTTTAGTTTATAAATAATGGCCTGGCTGTTACTGGTTATATTCAACTAGAACAAACTTAGCTGAGTGGCAAATCAACAGGCAAATTCCATCAATCCAATGGTTCTATTGTTGATTGGACCATAAACAGGATTTAGATCAAATGTACCTATTGCTTTCAAGATAAAGAATCCCTGAGTCTTCATACTGAGATCTGGACACCATAATTGAGGTCAATATTATTGGGTTATCCTTTTGTTGCAGCTGTTGCAATGGTTTTTTTAAAAAAAATCTATGCAAGGGGTATTTCTCTTTAAAATATTTTTCTGAGTCCTTTCGTGATTGGAATCATCACAAAATTTTGAATCAACTCTCACGGATCACTGCGACTATTTAGAGCTGCACATAACTGCAGAAAACATATAGTTAACTGTTGGAGTGAAATTATATAGACAGCACTTGTGTAAATGACTTGCTAGTGAGCTTTGCTTTAAATCATTGTAATTAGATGTTTGGCTTTTTCAAGAAAGACACACATAAATTTAGTTCACAATAGCAGCTGTGCTTTAAACTGGTGTTGTTAAGAACTCATCAGCAAGGTTCAATCAATCCAAACAAGAGAAGCTATGCTGTTATTTCTCAAACAGCAAGTATAGATAAAAGCACCAAAGTATGGAGAAAACCAAAGTTTTTCATTACTGTCTCACTGTTAAAATAATAATAAATAAACAGGCTTAATAAACCATGCAAAAGTATCCTTCTGGGAGAACATGAAAAAAGAAAATATATTCTAATTTCAGTTTTAATTTTTTATCACCTCCTTCTAGCCACTCCAACTTTCCTTGTGTTGCTAATCTTTCTACTATATATTTTATTTAAGTGGCATGGTAGTAAAGTTTAATATTTGGAAAGCCTAGTCCACCTTCTTTTTGTGGTTTATACCATTTGCTTTTATTTATTCTGGCTTTTTGTTCCCATTGCATTAGAAATGTAACATATTTTGCCAGACTCTTCCAATGAGTGCTATTTTCTGAAAGAGCTGCACAAAAGCAGGAAAAACTTTGGTTGATCTTTTTTAAAAAAAAAACAATGAGATAATTAGCTCAATTGTGTTCATCTACATCTAGCTGTAAATGAGCTCATTCATGACTATTCCTTGATTCCAGACAAAAATTTTGTGTAGCATGATGTTTCTTGCTCTTCTTATTGCTCTTCTCTTGCTTTATTACTTCCTGAACTTCAGTTTGCTATCTGGGAAAAGTTCTTTGGTGACTTCAAGAGCACATCTACAGTACAGAAATAATGCAGTTAGATACCACTTATGACATGGCTTAATGCTATGGAATCGTGGGAGCTGTCGTTTTATACAGCATCACAAAAAACAACTCCCAGGATTCCACAGCATCGAGCTATGGCAGTTATGGTAGTATAGAACTGCATTAATTCTTTGACAGTCTTTGACGGTCCCTTCCACACAGCTAAATAAAATCCCACATTATCTGCTTTGAAGTGGAATATATGGCAGTATGGACTAAGATAACCCAGTTCAAAGCAGATATTGTGGGATTTTCTGCCTTGATATTGAGCTATATGGCTGTGTAGAAGGGCCCTAAGTTTCAACCACTGCTTCAACCATGCTTCTGCTCTTGGTGTCTCTCTATATTAGTGGTCGGGAACCTTTTTGACTCAGAGAGCCATAAAAGCAATATATTTGGAAATTTATTTCAGTGAGAGCCATATAATATATATAATATATTTTAAGACTGAATTCAACTAAATGTGAGTATATACGTACATACCATGAGAAAAGGATTCCCCCAGCAGACCTGACTCTGCAAAAGGCATGCTCAGGACTCTGAGAAGGAAGAGAAGATGGAAGGAAGGGGGAAAGAAAGAAAGTCAGAGGAAATAAAGGAAGGAGGGGGAGAGGAAGAAAGAAAAGAAGAACAAACGATGGATAAAGAAGAGAAGAAAAGCAGGAGAGAGACAAGGAAGGAAAAGAAAGAAGGAAATATGAAGGGAGGAAAGGAAAGGGTGGGGAAAAGAAAGGAAAGGGAGTGAGGAAAAAGTAAAATAATGAAGGGAAAAGAAGAAAAGAAAGAAGGGGAGAGGGAAGTGAAAAGAAAGGAAGGAGAAGGAAAGGAAGACTTGGGGAAAAAGAATAGAAGAGGAAGGAAGGAAGAAGGAGGGAGAATGGAGGAAAGAAGGAAGGGGAGAGAGGGAGGGAAAAGGAAGGAGAGAAGGAGAAGGAAAGGTGAAGGGGGAGAAAGGAAGGAAGGAAGAGGGAGAATGGAGGAAAGAAGGAAGGAGAGAGAGATGGAGGAAAAGGGAAGGAGAGAAAGAGAAGGAAAGAGTGAAAAGGAAAGAGAAAGGAAGGAGGAAGGAAGAGGGAGAATGGAGGAAAGAAGGAAGGGGAGAAAGGGAGGGAAAAGGAAGGAGAGAAGGAAAGAATGGAAGAGGAAGGAAGGAACAAAGAGGGAGGGAGGAAAGAAGGTAGGGAGAGAGGGAGGAAAAAGAATGAAAGAAAAAGAGAGGGAAAAAGAAAGGAAGAGAAAGAAAGGAAGGGGGAGGAGGGCGCGGGGCCAAGGTGGACCTTGGTGTTGACGTTGGCAAGGCAGTCCCTCCGGAAGGCATCAAAGAGGCAGCGGCTCTGGAGTTGCAGGACAATGAGGGCGATGAGCTGGGCATCCCCCGGGGGGCAGCGAGGCCAGGTCTGCAGCGCCAGGGCCAGGCTCGCCTCTGCCACCTCCCCCAACGCCCGTGGCGGAGGACGAAGAGGAAGATGAGGACAAGGCGCCGCTGACACCGCCGGGTTCCGCCATCCCCAGCGAAGAGGGCGCAGGGCTCTGAGAGCAGCGGGGGATGAGGCAGAGGCAGTGATGGCGGTGCGGAAGTGGCAGTCACGGCGCAGTTGCATCACTCCTCCCCATTGCATGCTGGGAAACCAACGCCCGGGCTGCTCTGGAGAGCCAGATGCAATCATGAAAAGAGCCATATCTGGATCTCAAGCCGTGGGTTCCCTACCCCTGCTTTATATAGTAATCGAGCTTTTCCTCTGGTGATTCTTTTGGACTAAAATTACAATCACCAATGCACCTGCTCATGTTACCCAGGATAGTATCCCTTGCTTATGGCCTGGTGGGATGAAGGATAAATACAACCTTATCTCTAAACCAGCATAGGCTTAAATTTTGTTCCTTTCCATACATTCTTCTTCATAAACGCGGCAAATGGGAACATAGGGTCTGGACGGCTTCCCATGTCAGCTGTGCTGCTGCTACCATATGCCCATCATGCTAAGATTCATTCAGGTTTGTCCTGTTAGTAATTCAGTCCAATATATCTATCCTGACAGAAGCGAAACGAGTTTTCCCTAATAAATGCCTAAATGTTTGCTTCTAAATATGCAGCAAGCTTTTTTCTGCCAAGCACTATGTACTTTATTTTAGTGCCAGGGCCAGAAAATTTGCCTTTGGCTATATATTTGGGTTGTGAGAAACACAGTGCTTGAGTAGTTTTCCCTCTTGCCATTGATTTAAGATTTAAAAGAACCTTGCTAGGAATCATTCATGCTTACTGGGCCCATCTGACTAAGACAAATAGATGCCTTCCTAGTCATCAGCATGCTGTTCCCTTAGGTCTATCTTGCCAGCTTACATATAACATTTTTCTCCAGAAGGACCTGTATAGCAAACCATCGTTTTAGAGATACTTCCCACCCTCATAATGGCTTCAGGGCTTGTTGACATACTTTCCATGATAATATCAAGAACAGAAAGCTTGCTAGAGATTGTATATATACTTTTATTCCCTCAAGGATGATGCATAGTTGCTGGTGGAGACAGTATAAATGCATGGAGGCTTCGGGAAAGCTATTTATCACAGATTTATAGTCATTATGCAACTGAAAGTTACATTTTTCTAGGAAAATGATTCCGCCAACAGCTGTTTCTGTGTTTGGGAATTATTATTTGCTTATGCATTACCTAGAGAGTGTCAGTCCAGCCATCATGCTAAATTAGAGCTTTGCCAAATGCTAGTGACATCATATTGGAGGACTCATCCTTGGATCAGTAACAGGAAGAGAAGTGCCAAGATCAGAGTTCAAACCAGAAGAGACAAGCAGTTCTATTGGTCAGAAAGAGAGCTTGGTTCATTCTAGGAATGCCTAAAACTTAGGAGGAGGATACAGGGTGCTGTAATTCAAAACCCCAGGAGCAAATGGTCAGGAAACACCCTGTTGCTCTTTAAATAGAAGATGCTAAAATAATGAGGATGATTTGATGCTGGTTATAATTTGACTCTTCGAAATCTGAGACAAACAACTCCCGCTGCTTTCTGGTAATCAGTCATTCATGGTAATCAGTCTGGATTTGTAGATCTCTGTCCTTTGGTGTGTGTGTTGGGTAAAAGTAAAGGTTTCCCCCCAGTCATGTCCGGCTCTGGTGCTCATGTCCATTTCTAAGCCAAGGTCATGTGGCCAGCATGACTGCTTGGAGCGCCGTTACCTTCTCGCCAGAGTGGTACCTATTGATCTACTCATATTTACATGTTTTCAAACTGTGAGGTTGTCAGATGCTAGGGCTAATAGCAGGTGCTCACATCGCTCCCCGGATTTGAACCTGCAACCTTTTAGTCAGCAAGTTCCGCAGCTTTATCAGACCCTTCGGTTGTGACCTGTCTGGCATGGGAGGCCCTACCAGTGGCTATTATGCCACCGCCAGCATAGCTCACAACTTCATTAGGGTACGCAAGCCTCTCCCCCTGCTACAAAGGGGCGCTAATGGAGAGGGTGTGTGTGTGTGTATACACACACACACACGTGCGCACACACACATATATACGCACACACTAATTTTTCTGGTGACTCTCTTCTCATATTTGGGCTGCTTTTTTCCATCTAGTTCTTTGGCTGCTTGGTTAATGCTTATGCTTCCAGTTGAAACCTTGTGTAAGGGAGTATCCATACTGTAGATGTAATGCAGTTCGATTCCACTTTAACTGGCATAGCTCAATGCTATGGAATCATGTACTAATATACCTGCAAAACCATGAGAATAAAAGTATGTATTATTTATGTAGCCAATCCAATGTCATGGCAGATGAAATATATCATTTCCAATTAGAGGGGAATAATTTACACCACAATATTCTATTCAGCCACTTTTTTCTCAGGCATCAAATACATTAACCTTATTTTTAAAGATGGGGGCCCTTTAAATAGTCATTTTAATCAAAAGGAGACCAAACCCAGAGGCCCAGCCAACCAGCACTTTAAATATTTCTGATTTGAAGGAAGAGCATTGATCTGTATCAATGCATTTATTCTCCAAAGCAGTAATATTAAAATAGCCCTTTATGAAAAGAAAAGAAAAGAGAGAGCAAAGTTTAATCAAAGTGCTTTTCTTTTGTCACTAAAAATACAATGTATTGCCTCAAGCAGGAGCTCTGACAAAATGTTTTCCTCTCAGATAAGATTTGATGTATGAGGAATAAAAAGCATCTTGGGATTCCTTTTGTTTTATTAACAGGAAAAGAGAACAGATAATTTTCTAATAAAGCTGAGGCTTTCCAGAAAATCCACACTTTAGCTAGCTATAAAATGCCCACTCAAACTCTGAACCCAAATCATCACTAGGTATAAATTGACCACTAGATCAACCCCAAACACTGTCAACAGCATGTCAACTCCATTGTGTCTAGACACTCTTTGTCTCCATTGTTATGGCAATAAGTCTGGTTGCAAGTAATGGAGTAAACTTGCACTGACGTTTTTATTACCCCATGCGTGCTTAGGAATGCCAATTTCTTCTTAGTTGGAGCAATTATTTTCCCCTAGCTCCAGATTAAAATAGTGGATTGGTTGCTTAGAGGCTAATCTTGGGAATGGCAAACAAATGCATGTAAAACTGGAGACCATTATTTTAATCTAGAATTATATGGCTAGAAACCAACGATATCTTTTCTTTAAGTGCTTACTTTGCCAAAATAACAGGTCTGTTTAGTCTACACAGTATTTTCTGTCCTTTGATTTAAAAGGTATAGATAACAAAACCTAATTCTGTATTGCAGCTCTGTTTCCCATTCTTATGCTATGCTGATATAGATTGTCTGTATGGTATCTTGGTTTATTTCTATTGACTTTATTTTCCCTTTAGCTCTGTGATCACAAACCACCGTATATTGTTGCACAACAAGACAATCTCATACGTTCTAACCACAAATAAAAATATAATTCGATAGAAAGATGCTAGTTTAATGCAATATCTAGTCTTCCCGGGTCTGGGAGATTATAGTGTTGCTTTTTGAAAAAAATCTTAGAGCCAGAACCTATAATAAAATGCTCTTTATTCTAGAAAGTAACAGATGACCACCAGGGCACACTGAAAGTGCTTTCGGGGGGGGGGGGGGGGATACCAGCACAAATGTATTTCTAAAGTGAAGTGTTCCATACAACGTTCCTCCCCCCTTTTCAAGTGTCTATAAAAATGTTGCTCTCATATTCGGCATGTTTTTCTGTCACTAACATAAAGTCAGAAGAGAGAGAAAGCAAATTCTAACCCATGTTGTATTGGCCAGTGTTACTGTTGTTATTGTTTCTATATATACCTCAAAATACGCAGAATGGCTGGAAAAATCTATTACTGTACATGAAAAAAAATCGTAATTGCACTTACTTTTTATATATATAGATGACAGCCCCTGTCTACATTATGCAAAATGCAGCCCTCCCTAAAGAAGAAAATGAACATTAAAAGGGGATAACAAGTATGATATACAAAATATTAATGGAGAAAATGGATACAAACAAAGGAACCACAGAAGGAAGAAATTGGAATAAAAATAGGAGAAAGAAATTGGGAAAAATTATGGAGAGCAAGACACCTCAGGAATTTATCAATTAGAATACAAGAAAACTACTACAAGATGGTATGGAAATGGTGCCTGACCCCGACAAAGTTACACAATATGGATAAGGGTTGTTCAGAACAATGTTAGAGGGGTTGCCAAGAAAAGGGTATATATATCCATATGTGGTGGCAATGCAAATATGTACAGAGGTTCTGGTGAAAAGTTATAGAAGAAATAGAAAGTATTATGAAGGGGAAAAATTAATATAAATCTGGTGACTATACTGTTATCTATTTATACTACAGATGAATGGAAGGAAAATCTGATAATGATATTGTTAACTGCTGCAAGGCTACAAATAGTAAAATATTGGAAAGGAGAGGTGGAAATTGAGATAGAAGAATGGTACAAGGAAATTTGGAAATTAGCAATAAATGATAAACTAACATGCAATCTTATATCTCCATACCAAAAAAGGGAAATGCTAAAGAATGCTCAAACTTTCGTACAGTGGCACTTATTTCTCATGCCAGTAAGGTAATGCTCAAGATCCTGCAAGAAAGACTCCAGCAATACATGGAGAGAGAGTTGCCAGATGTACAAGCTGGCTTTAGAAAGGGCAGAGGAACGAGAGACCAAATTGCCAATATCCGCTGGATAATGGAGAAAGGCAGGGAATTTCAGAAACACATATATTTCTGTTTTATTGACTATTCCAAAGCCTTTGACTGTGTGGATCATAACAAATTGTGGCATGGGGATACCAAGCCACCTTGTCTCTCTGTATAATGACTAAGTAGCAACAGTAAGAACTGACCATGGAACAACAGACTGATTCAAGATTGGAAAAGGCGTACGGCAGGGTTGTATACTCTCACCCAACCTATTCAACTTGTATGCAGAACAGATCATGCGATGTGCGGGACTTGATGAATGCAAGGCTGGAGTTAAAATTGCTGGAAGAAATGTTAACAACCTTAGATATGCAGATGATACCACTTTGATGGCTGAAAGCGAGGAGGAACTGAGGAGCCTTCTAATCAAGGTGAAAGAAGAAAGGGCAAAAGCTGGGGTGCAGTTAAACATTAAAAAACCAAGAAAACCAAGATTACAGCAACCTGTAGCAACCCAGTTCCCTTTCGTGCCTGGGGGGCAGGGGGCAGCACTGGGGGTCCCACTTGCATTAGGGCCAGCTGCAGCTGATGAGGACATGGAGGAAGGGGCTGATGAGTTAGCTGGGCCTTCCTCTCCCACAGAGAGCTTGGCCTGGGATGATGAATGGCCTGACGGCTATGACAGCTGGGAAAGTCAGGCTGACCCTGAGAGTGATTCCGATCAGTATGAGAAACCAGGTGGTTTCGGGTCGCAGGAAAGGATCAGGGAAACAGTGGAGGATGAGCCCATGGAAGCTGAAAGGGAGTTCGGCTCTCACGAAGATAGTGACCCAGGTGCTGGGAGGCAAGGACGAAGCTTTGATAGGAGACTGAGCATTGAGTCCAGCAGGAGAGATTGGCACCGCAGCCTAGAGCGCCAGAGAAGCACTAGATCCCGTAGCACAGATTGGCACAGAAGCCTAGAGCGTCGGGGCCCCGCCAAGGGAATTAAGTATAGGATCCGTGGGAAAGGATCCTCAGTAGCTCGGCCACTTCTGTTCTAGAGGGAGTGAAGCGAGCGAAGATCCACGGAGCCAGGATTGGGCTCGTGCCATGCCAAGAAGTTTCTTGGGTTTACTTTCATGAACTTTGTCTTGTTTGCCTTGCCACGGACCAAGTCTGTTTTTGATCCGCTTTGTTTTGCGGAGCCTTGCCAAGCTTTTGCCTTTGGATTAACCTAAGACTCTTAACTTACTGCTACTTTGATATTTGATACTTTTTATGGACAATTACCCTTTTCACCTGTTTTTTATTATTCAATAAATAGTTAGCTGATTACCGTCTCTGTGTGTGTGATTAAGGGGCTGGGCCGAGACCCTGCATCGTGACACAACCAGACTGATTGATAACTGACAAATAGAGGGAGAAAACGTGGAGGCAGTGACAGACTTCGTATTTCTAGGTGCAAAGATTACTGAAATAATGTGTCACTCTCAAAGCTTGTGATGGTGATATAGATCATCAGAGACCTAGCACAGATATTGCGGCCTTTGGGATATTTCACATAAATGAATGAGCACGGTTCAAGTCATTATGGCAAAGGAATCATTCACAAAGGACTGGCCTACTTGCTAAATGCAGAAATCTTTTTCATTTCCTCTCTCGGCTTATTTTAGAGATTTTCAAATGATTTAGTCTTGAAAACATAAACACTATTTTCTCCATCAGCAGAGAAATAAAAAAGGAGTGAAGAGAGAGAATGCACCTAATCTCTCAGCACAGTGTAAATGCTTAAACAGATGCTTATTGAAATTTGTATCCTTAAGCCTTTGTATAGATTTGTTATGCTACAGTTATCTTCATAAATTATTAAATAATTGGCAAAGCTGCATTAAAGATTACAGATGTTATAATCCCCGGATTACAAACATAGACGATTCCAATGCTTTGCGTATTCTTACAGCTTGGATACATCATCCACCCACCAACAGAATGAGACCAGGTGCTTTTGAGGAGAAGCCAGCCATCTATTGAAAGGGAGCTCACAAGGGCTTATTGGGGATACTCCAGTAATTCTTATCAAAACATTTTTCAGATCTTGATGTTTCAAGATAGCTCACCTTGTTTCCAAAGGGGAACTGATGACATGGCACCTTCTATTGCCCTATTTTTTATTTCTAAATTATATATAGAAGTTTTGTATAAGCTTTGAGTTCCTATACCAAGTTTTCTCAAACTTTTAAAGCCGTGGAGCCCTTTTTGAAGGAAAAGTTTCTCGTGGAGCCCCAAGAAACTTTTGGACACAGAGGCCAGATTGCATTTTAAAATTTGACAGATGGGCTGGGCCAGTGGCTAATGGATGGAGAATGTTTGTGTGATCTAATTGAAAAAACATGAACAAATTCTGGACTGTTGTGTGGCTGTATGGTCGTGTTCTTCAGAGGATACATGAAAAAAATTCCAATGCACACTGCATATATCTCATGAAGAACAATTTTAACCAACGTAAACTTAACGGTATTTCAGTGGAAGAACCCTAGGGCCATCCAGCCTTTGCAATAATAATAATAATAATAATAATAATAATAATAATAATATAGCAACTTCAGGGGTCACCTAGTTCAACTAGTTTCTGCCATGCAGTAAAAGCACAAATCAAACCATTCCCAACAGATGACCATCCAGCCTTTGAAATAATGATAATAATAATAGGAGCAACTCCAGAGGCCACCCAGTCCAACCTGTTTCTGCCATGCAGGAAAAGTACAGTCAAAGTGGCAGCAGTGAGGGCCTGCAGGTCTAAGCACTCCGCAGACCATCATTTGAGAACCACTGCTTTAAACCATTAGCATCCAAATCATTGATTTGTGTTCATGTGTTGTTTACTGTAGTGTTTTCTCAATATTGATGTAGTTGTAGAGCTGAGTATTCATTAAAGTTCTTTTCTGTGTGTTATATTATTGATGCACATGTACACTTGAAGGCACTGATAAAACATAGTCACACCAGCACTCTATGGCAGTTTGGAAACCAAGGGACACATCAGGGTTTATCAAGGTTCATTGTTGTTATATGATGCTTTTATCAATGAATCTCTCAGTTTCTCTCCTCCATGTTCTCCTTTTTTGTTCTCAACCTATTGCAGTTGCTGCAAACTGAGTTCAAAGTAATTTGCACGCAGGGAAGAGAGGTTTTGCTTTTGTTTCAGAGAAAAGCATACTGGTGCAGCCTTTTCTAGAGTGTGTCATCTTCTCCATTAATACTTTTTCCCACCTGGGTCACACTCTGATGTTGGTTGGCCACACATATCCTGGTTTTCCATTTGTGAAATACTGAAAGGTGTGCTGTCCTCTTTAGCTGAGTCTGAGATATAAATGCAGAGGCAATGCCAATGCCATAGATAAGTGTACAATTAAAATGGTTTGGTTTGGTTGCCTCTAAGTACATTACAGAGACCATGTCACTTTCTGTGGGCTGTGCTTGCTCTAATCGAATGTGCTGCCTTTTTCATTACATTAAACTTGATTGGCGGGCGCTAGATAATTTGTTTTGTAATTAACATGAATTTCTGCTTCATTCTGATTAGCTTCTAGCAGGTAGGTTTAGCGAATTGAGTTGGCGGTGACAATGTTTTGTTCTCCATGGTAACTAACTTTTCCCTAAATGCTTAATTGCATAATAGCCTGTTTTGTCAATTTTGCCATTGCTTCTCATGCCAGCCTCACAGTCCCTTTAAACAGAAAGGGTCCTTCTAAGAAGCATGCTATGGAAGGAAAGCCAGAAGAATCCCAGAAGGGTAGAGTATCTGTGGAAGTGAACATAGAGGAGATAACCATACAAAGGTCTACACAGTAAAGGCACAACAACTTCTTGCAGTTGCATTCCCCACAGATTCTGCAACAAGAGACTTCATTCCAAGATATGTTGTGGTTAAGCATAATGATTAGAAACTACCATAAGTCCTATTGAGTTCAGCCCCACTGAATAATTATTTTTATACTGTTAGTATAAGACCACCCGGAAATGAAGTTACTTGCCCTGTAATTATGCATAGAAAGCACTTGGTTTGCTCTCAGTTGCTTATTTCAGCCTGCAGTTTCCTTCCCTCCCACATGGCCTGGCTAACTGGTCGAGTCATTTATCACATTGACGGTTTTCAGAAAAATCGCATGTTGGCTTAATAAGCTGAGATGCGAATAAGCCTTTCGGCTGTGAACGCTGAACTGCTCCCTCATTCTTTCCTTATGGAAGAAACTAAAAGATCAAGAAACCTTCCAGTAAATATAGCAAGCTATTTGATCCTACCTTGGGAAATATGGTTAACCACTTCAGAACTAATCAGGATATTAAGCCATAAAGGGGCTGCCTATACCTTTCTTCTTACCTTTCCAGCTTCTTACATTTCCAGGCTGCAACTCCAGAATCCCTCAGGCAGCCATATCGGGCTTGCTGTCTTATTGGAGTTGTTATCCCCAAAAAAGGAAACGTCAAAAAAACCCTCTGTTCTTTCTATTTAGAGAAAAATGTCTCTGGGTGAATTAATGCAGTTGGACAACCCTTTAATTGCCGTATTCAATGCAATGGAATCATGAAGTTGTTTTTTGGTGAGGCATCAGCACTCTTTGGCAGAAAAGGCCAAAGACCTTATCAAACTACAGTTTTAACTGTGAAGCAAATAATATGTTGGGAAAATATTTAGGTCAATAAAATTGCATTGGGAAGAAAGACTTACACATTCTCATTCCAGCATCACCACTCAGGTCAAGCTTGGTCCCTGTAACTGATTTTGAATAAAATTTTAGAAGTTGAAAGAATGTTGTTAAGTGCCATCAAGTCAATGGCAACCCTATAAATGAGAGACTGCCAAGTAACCCTTATCCTCAGGGATGTGGCTTTCTTGATTCCATCTTGGAAGTAGTCTTCCACTTTTCTTACAGCCTCCTGTCTTACCAAAAATTATTGCCTTTTCTAGTGATGCATCTCTTCACATGATACACTCAAAGTAGTTCAACAGTCTCAGTTTAGCCACCTTGGCTTCTAGGGAGAAATCAGGCTTGTTTTGATCTAGGATCCATTTGTTTTTCTTTTTAGCAGTCCAAGATAGAGCTGTTCTCCAGCACTACATTTCAAAAGAGTTGATTTTCTTTCTGTCAGCTTTCTTCACTGTCAAGCTTTCACAATCATACATAAAAAGAAAAGAAAAAATGGCGGCGGCGCTGAGTGGTTGGGAGGACGGCGAGCTCCTGCGGGCTCTGGGCAAGTTCCCCCAGCTGATAGCCTCTCCCACCAAGCCGACCACCCCTGACTGTGGGGTGGTCGGTGGGGGGTTGAGGGGCCTCTCCAGCCGCCTGTTTGGACACCAGCGGGGTCTTCTCAGTTCCTCGAGACCCTGCGGGCCGAGGTCGAGACGACCCTTGAGCAGGCCCGGGATCCAACTAGGGCCTTCGGCGCCGCGGAGGTGACTATTCACCCGGCCCCTTGGACCTCCAGGAGGGCTCGCGGTTCCGTGGCGACCCCCCGGAGGCTGCCACCCCGGTCCCCCGTGCCCTGGCCTGGCCTGGAGGTGCTGGAGGTGTTGGAGGAGATGAGAGACCCTCCCGCCGCCAGCCCCACCTTGAACAAGCCGCCGGCCCTCGCCTACCTTCCCTGTTGCTGTGCGCAGATGGCCGACCAGCTGGTGAGTCACCTGACCGAGGCGCTCGGGCGGGAGCTGGGCCAGCTACTGACGTCCCGCTGTTGCTGTGGGGGGGGGGCCTTGCCGCCTGGACCCTGTCCCTGGGACCGGAGGAGCCGCGGCCCCTGGAGGGCCAACCTGGCCGCATCGGGTTCCGCGGTGACCAGACCCCAGGGAGAAAGAAGAAGCAGCGAGTGGTGAGCGGCGAGGGGCGAGCGGCGCGGGAGAGGCGACCGACCCGCTGAGCAGACGCTCGGACCCCGTGGAAACGGAGGAGGAGGCAGGCGGCGAGGGAGAGGCGTGCAGGTCGCCGGCTGTGGGCCTGCAGACCGGGCTGCTCCCAGGCCCGCCAGGCCCGCTTCCTGAGGGGCGAGCAGAGGGGTGCCAGCCGACCAGCGGAGGAGGCCTCCCTTTTGAGGAGAGGCCTGAGGACGGAACCATGGCTGGAGAGTTGGAGACCCCCTGGTGGAGCCCCTGGGGGGCATTGGGACGCAGGGCCTCCCTGGGTCTACCAAGGGAGGCGTGGCCGGGGATTACAAGATGGCGCCGAGTCTGAGCTGCTCGGCATCCTCAACCCCGCCCCCCCTGCATGTCCCAGGGGCTGAGGCCTCCCCCCCTTCCGACTGTATACTGGATCAATCACTGCTGGCGAGACCACCACTAGAGACCACGCCCCTGGCGACCTTCACTACGGAGTAGTCGCCATTACCGGTCTCGAGGGCCCTGGGGAGGGTTCCTGGGGAGCGGCCCCGGCGACGGGCGGGACGGTTGCCGGCGACCTCCATGGCCACGACTAGCTCACGGCCTTTGCCAGCGCTGGATGGCAACTGCCCTGCTGTCGCTGACAGCCACGCGGCCGGGAACGCTGCTGGCGTGGGGGGGGGGGGTGGTCCCGCGACCGATCCTTTTCCCCAGTGTCCCGATGGGTTGCCCAGGTTGGGTAAACATCTGGCGAGGTGGAGGCGGGGCCAAGGGCAGGGCAGGGGGCGGGGCCGGAGGAAGTCCCTGCCCTGCTCTGCAATGCCTCCCCCCATAGCTGCTGACCCTTGAAAGGCGATCCCCGGAGGGTCTCATTCCAGGACTTTCCGGAACGCTGCCTTCAGGCGCGGGGTGCCTCTACCGGTGAACCTCCAATCTAGGAGGGTGGACAAGCCGCCGATGACGAGACATAATCCACAGGCTGGCAACGACCGTCACTGTAGCGACCGCCACTGCATGGACTTGGAGTCTTTGAGGGCGCTCTTTGATCTCTGGGACCCCCCCGGCTCCCCCCCTTTGATGGGCGTGCTTGATTGCTCCACCGGGTGGCTCTGCCCTTTGGGCATGAGCTTGGCTCCCCCCTCCCTATCTGCTGTTGGTTGCCCTGTTGATGTTTTTACCCTGTGTATGCCCTGTATGTTTTATTTATGTATACTATGTACTCTGTGTTTGCCTTCGGCTCCTGTAAGCCGCCGCGAGCCTCAGGGAGTCGGCGGCATAGAAGTCCGAATAAATAATAAATAATAATAATAATAACTCGATATATGATGGTATGGACAATCCTAACTTCAGTATTCAGTGATACATCTTGACATTTCAGGATGTTAAGAGCTAAGATCATCTGCATCACATATTGTTTGACTCCGAGGATTAGTTTGCACTTAATGTGCTTAGCCATTTAGTGAACTGATCCCATTAAACAATCTTCATTTAAGAGATGTGAGACAATGCAGATATTCTATGGTTGATGCTCAAACATGGGTTGCACAAAGCCTATAACATGCATGCTTATTACTATAATGCATATTTTAATATGGTGTACACTCACATTTTGTGTGGACTATATGGACTAGGAAGGTCACATTGTGAATCTGCTTTTGGACGGGGTCAAAAAGACAATGCCCTGCTGACTGGAATTATTATTACCTTTGTTTGTTTACTGCCATCAGTGAACATGGCAATTCACTAAATAAACTAGCAAATGTCTGAC
This sequence comes from Anolis apletophallus, assembly GCA_030556195.1. Lineage (NCBI taxonomy): Eukaryota > Metazoa > Chordata > Lepidosauria > Squamata > Anolidae > Anolis > Anolis apletophallus. Next base: position 33,277,378 of record JARBWK010000008.1, on the reverse strand, counting down.
AGCCTAGAGTAGGCTAATACATACAATCTAATACATACAAACACACAGCAGTAAGAACAAATATAAAATAAATCTTATGCATACAAACATACAGGACCAAGAATGAATATCAAACTAAAAATACATCTGTAAAACAAATTATCCAAATAAAATACCATGGCTTAATGCTAGGAATCATGGAAGTTGCAGTTTGTTGAGAAGCAGCACAATTTGTCAAAAACTGTTATAGACATTGTAAAACCAAAAGTCCTAGAATTCCATAGCATTGAGCATTAATAAGTGCATAAGTGCATTAATTCTATGGTGTAGATTGGGCTCATCAAACTTTTTAAGTAGAGGACCCTCTGTTGTGGGGGGAGGGGGGTCACTATTCCTATGCACACTGAAGGTATCTTATTTGCAGTGCAAAAAACCCATGAAAAAGTAATACAATATTTAAAATGAAGAACAATTTTAAGCACCATAAATTTATCAGTATTTCAATGGGAAGTGTGGGCCTGCTTTTGGCTGATGAGATAGTCAAGTTAATTAGGACTGTTTTTGTTGCGTGCCTTCAAGTAATTTCAAACTGAGTACAATGCTATTTTTAACATTTAGGGTGGGGACTGACCTTAGAGGGCCATGTCTGGGATCCCTGGTGTAGATGCACCCTTTGACACTGCCAAACAGGGTTTGAATCTCCACTTGGCCATGGAACACACTGGGTGACCCTGAACAAGACACATACTCTCAGCTTCAGAGGAAGGCAAAGCAAACCCTATCTGAACAAAAATTGCCAAGAAAACCCTGCGATAGGTTCTCCTCACTATTATTTGGAAATTACCTGAAGGCATACAACAAGTATTCGTGTAAATCAATGTATGTATCCTGATGTGCAGGTGTCGGCAGTGGCCGTGAGGGCCTTTGCACAATTAAAACTTGTGTGCCAGCTGCGACCATACCTCACGAAGTCTGACTTGACCACAGTGGTCCATGCCTTAGTTACCTCTAGATGGACTATTGCAATGCACTCTGTGTGGAGCTTCCCTTGAAGACGGCCTGGAAACTTCAATTGGTCCAAAGTTCGGTTGCCAGACTTCTAACTGGGGTGAATTACAGGGAGCGATCAACCCCCCCTATTTAAGGAGCTCCATTGGCTGCCCACATCTTCTATCATAAACCTAAATGATCCCTTCGATTTTCTGGAGAGGCTCTCCTCTCGCCCCTTCCCCTATCACAGGCACGGCTAGTGAGTAACAGGGAGAGAGCCTTCTCTGCTATAGCCCTCTGACTTTCGAACTCATTACCAGGTGAGATTAGGCAAGACCCCACCCTAGCAGCTTTTAAGAAAGAGCTAAATACTTGGCTTTTTTGATGTGCCTTTGAAGAACGACTATTCAACTCATTTTTGTAAGCCCCCAACTGTAGTTTGTTTTCACGATGTACTTTCCCCTACACTATCCCTAATAAAGTCCAAGCCCCACTGCTCCTCCGTCTCAGACTCCTCCGTTACAAATACACCTTTTCTACTTCCTATCTACTTCCTATCTCACCCAGGATTTTAATGTTTTTAGTGTTTTTAGCATCTTATCTCACACATTTGGCTTGCTCTTTGTGACTGTTTTTGCATTGTTTATTTTATTTTGATGCTTTTGTTGTATTTATTGTCTATTGTTTTGCATATTATTTTGTTGTATTATGTTTGGGCTTGGTCTCATGTCAGCCAGCCCGAGTCCCCATTGAGGAGATGGTGGCGGGGTATAAATAAAGATTGTTATTATTATTATTATTATTATTACATACTCCACACTGTGTCTAACAGTAGATGTAGATATATTTTTGCTGTAGTTTTTCAGCAGTTATTCATGCAGCCTGTGGTTGAATAGTCTCAGATACTATCTATATCCTGAAATCATAGAACAGAACAGAACTTGGTTAGGTGTAAACCACCCTGATATTTTTACTATCACATTTTCTCTCAGTAATTACCTAGGCCTATGGAATTAGTATATTCCTTTTATTTTCCCCAACCACAGAATAATATAATGCACCCCTCTAATTCTTCAAGGCGTAGGAGGTTCATACAGTGATAGGAAAACACGTCATTTAATCATGTTCTTCTTCCATCAATTAAATGTTCAGGTAAAAGGATCTGCACAGACAACTTGTTCTTCATCCGATTTATATAAACATAAAAAGGCAATTTCAAACCAGAAAGGCTAATCTCAATTTTGTATTAGATTTTTGTTTGATGTGGCAGGCGAGACATTATAAAATCAAATGATTGATTATTTGGCTTGAAGCAGTTCTTTTCTGCGCTTCCCTTCCAATATGTTAGTCCATTGCAATATTTCACAGAGCTGACTCAAACTTTGAAAAGTTACTTTTTAGAAGTCCAAACCTACTATTAAACATTTATATTTCAAAGCTCTTATCTGGATAAAGGGAACAGGGCAATGTACTGAATTTTGTAATGCCATTTAAAAAATAATCATTTATTATTTGGAGGAATTCTATGTTATGCAAAGAACAAAATATTGAAGCAAAGCATTTTTCTACTGCTAGGATTACGGACTACTTTTAAATAAATATAACTGTCTTGAAGTAGAAATATTAATTGACGTCAACTCATGGACGTGGTGTGGCATCAACAATACAAAATGCATGAAATCTTGTTCTGATTGAAAAACATTGTCACTTGCAACACTTTAAGGGTAGATTTCTTTTTTGTAATAAGGGCACAGAGCCGCCACATTTCCAAAGAAATATGAAAAACAGCTGCATTAATGTTGCTATGTAATGAGTAATGTTTTCACGCATTCCTTTTTCCATTACTTTTAAATGGCATTCTTTGGCATTTGGAATTGAATGACTCAGGATGCAGACCTCTCATTTATTGCTTTTTGGTGTCGTGAAACACAACAAATTACACTTTTGTTGTGCTTCACAGCATCTTCTATGGGAAGAAAGTCCGCCTGACTTTTAAAAAATCGTATTAGAAGCAACTTGCAAGTCACTTTTGGTGTGAGAGAATTGACGTTGCCCAGGGGATGCCTGGATGTCTTACCATCCTGTGGGAAGCATCTCTCATGCAACCAAGAGCACTGTGACCAAGGTAATGGAAACACAGCAAATAAAAAGTTTTGAATGTAAGCAATCCTAGTATCTCATTCTGCAATGCTAGAAGAAGCAGAATTCTTATCTGGGACCACAGACATCGCTTTCTCCATTAAACTATAAAAACACAGTTGAAGATCCATCTCTTCCAGCAAGCCTTCCCAGTCAACTTTCAATCATGAGTTTTGATTTACATTCTATTTCTACTATATGGAAATTTTGTATCTGTATTTGGTGAATTTTTTTAAAAAAAAATTGTGTGTTTTTATCTATGTAATTTATTGTATATATATTATGTTCATATGTTTTTGAATTTGTTGTACTCCACCTCAAGCCATCAGGAGAGGTGGGTAATAAATAAAATTTTATTATTATTATTATTATTACTACTACTTTTGTTGCCACTCTGAAGCAATCAAAGTTTGGACTACAAACCACATTCTGAGAGTGGCCATGTTTATTATACTTGGAGACTTGAAGTTCAAAAGAGAAAACTTTTTCTACCACTGCTTTGGACATGTCACAGCCTGGCTTTTGAAATTTACATGGACTACCCTAAAAATTACAGCTTCAGCTGTAATGTCTGCCCATCCATCTGCCCATCCATCCAAGTAGGGCTGGATTAACCATTAAGCAAAATAATGACTTCATTGGGTTGTTGTAGGTTGTTTGGGCTGTATGGCCATGTTCTAGAAGTATTCTCTCCTGATGTTTCTATGACAGGCATCCTTAGAGGTTGTGAGGTCTGTTGGAAAATAGGAAAAATGGGTTTATATATCCGTGGAAAGTCTAGGATGGGAGAACGAACTATTGCTTGTTGGAGCTAGGTGTGAATGTTTCAATTGGCCACCTTGATTAGCATTTGATGGCCTGACAGAGTCAAGAGAGAATGCTTCTAGAATATGGCCATACAGCCCAAAAACCCTACAACAACCGAGTGATTCCAGCCATGAAAGTCTTCGACAATACAATAACTTCATTATTCAAGGGAAGAGGGGTCACTGCCAAATTTTCCATTGCCAAATTTACCAACGTGGTTCAAAACTGCAGATGGTGCAATTGAACCAGGTTCCACAGAAAAGGGCTATCAAAATAAAAGACTTTGGAATTACAGAAAAGTAGGAGAAAATGTTTAAAATATAAATAAAGTGGAAGTATAAAAATAAACGTTCTTTTCCATCTTGCTGTAAGTTTTGTTTCATTTTTAACATTTATTTTACAGTTATTATTGTTTATATTTTGAATGAGAGAGACATATGAGGCACCCAAAATAGTTTAGTGTAAGGATCCCCAAACTAAGGCCCTCCAAGGTCTTTTACCCAGACCCCGCCCTAAACTTTAGACTTAGGGTTGCCCTGAAATGACTTAAAGACACACAACAACAAGCCTAATTGACTTGACTCTCATCAGCCAAAAGTAATCCCACACTTCCCACTGAAATACTGGTAAGTTTATGTTGGTTAAAATTATTCTTCGTTTTAAATATTGCATTGCTCTTTTATTTTTTACACTACAAATAAGATATGTGCAATATTTATCTGCCTAGGCTTCTAGAAAAGTGTTCAATTGCCACCTCTGTATTTTTCAATCTTGCATTTCTACATTGTTAAAGCGAAAGCCTTTTTAAAATGCTCTCATTTTCGGTTTCTGAGCAGCAGATGGATTTGCAGATGACCCATATTAATTTATGATTTAATATCTCCTGATATGCTATCATCATATGCTGCTGGGAGTGACTGCAGTAGTAAAACCATTTGCTTGGGGCTAAGTGTCCTTAAAAGCAGAATCCGGATCAGTGCCAATACTATAGTCAAGTCAGCAAAGATTGATGAGGGAATTATTTTGTACAAATTCTTTAAATATTAATTAAGATGGAAGTGGGGAAATTTCATTTGGGAATTAATTTAATACTACAGCAAAAATGATTTATCTTGCTTAAAACCAAACAAACAGGTATTAAAATCCGATTTTTAATGTTGTTTTTGAATGGTTTGTGGACTATGACCAGGTTCTTGTATTAATAAATTCCATTGCCCTATTTGTTAAAAAGCCAATAAAACTCATGTTTTCTTAATTGACAAATGGATTGTTGGCATACGGTAATACACAAACTGCATATTCAATGACAAAGTAGGAAAAATCTTCCTATTGCATAGTAAAAACATTCAAACACCATCTGCTTAGGAATAACAGCTTCCAGTACAAAACAGATTCATTTTTTGCAACTGCTTTAGCCCTCATTGCTATTTCAACACAATTAATAATAAACACTTTTCTACTTCTTTGTATTTGTGATGTGCCTTCACATTGACTCTGACTCATTATGAAACTATCATAGAAATTTCTTGGCAAGATTTGCATAGAAGAGGTTTCCCTACACTGACCATATAATCTGGTTTCTGAATTCAGATTATATGCTTTGATTTGGATTATATGGCAGTGTAGACTCAGATAATCCAATTCAAAGTAGATAATCTGGATTGAGAAACTGGATTTAGCAGCAGTGTAGATGAGGTTCCAGTCCAACACAAACATCTGCACCACACTGGATCTTCTTCTACTTATGTTGTTATTATTGTTGTTGCTATTGTATGATTTAAGTCATTTCTGATTTATGACAAATCTAAAACAAATCAATCATGTGTTTTACTTGGCAAAATTTGTCCAGTGGAGTTTTGCTGTTGTCTTCCTCCGAAGCTCTCTGTGAGCTACTCAAAAACAGCCAGTGGGTTCTCATGGTTGAGTGAAAATGTGAATCCTGGTCTCTGAGGGCCCTTTCACACAAACCTATATCCCGGGGATATCAAGGCAGAAAACCCCACATTATCAGAGTGTGGACTCAGATAACCCAGTTCAAAGCAGATATTGTGGGATACTCTGCTTTGATATCCTGGGATACAGGGCTGGGTGGAAGGGGCCCATGACTCCTAGCTCATCACTCAAAACACCATGCAAGGCTAGCTTTCCATTCTTGAATCAAAATTACTTCTTTCCAGGCATTTCTCCTCCTTTCCATCCCATATCTTTAATATTGCCATGGTACCATGTGAGCTGTGCTGATGCTGCCGTCCTTCCATTGCAAAGTAAAAGAAGGAATATTCACTATAGCTTTTGGGCACAATTGATTTCCATCTTAAGTTGCACATATGAGTTATAGGGATTTCTAGGTTAGATAAATCATAAGGCTTGTGTCAATTTAATGGTTGTGTAGAACACAATTTCAGCAGGTGTTGATTGCCATCTATACAGGGCCGTAGCCAGGATTTTGGTTCGGGGGGGGTTCAGGGGGGCTGAGACTGGGTGGAAGAGGGTTTACCCTAGCAAACCTTTTGTATTGTTATCCCAATAACCCCATGAAGGTGGGATATAATGAGCATAGTGATCAGATCATGATATGAATAAACATATCAGTTTAAATAATGTACCAGTAAGGCCTTCTCGCGGACCACCCTGAGAATTTGGGGGGGGGGGGGCTGAAGCCCCCTTAGCGCCCCCCCCTGGCTACATGCCTGCATCTATATAAAGCCTTATGCCTTATTTCATATGGCAACCCACATGAAATTGACTAACTATGTCTACTCTACTGAATAATTAACAAGACAATGTAGGGTTATATATTTATGTGTTAGTATCAAATTCTGATATCTTTCACAAAAATTGACATACATTACTTTGCTCCATGTAAGAGAGAAAAAGAAAGAGAGCTCCATGGTGATGGGAGACTCTTTCTGTGTGTATTTCCACACTTGGATGTTCAAGTCCCAGAAATAATGACTTTGACTCTAAGCAGATCCCTGCAGGTGGCAAATAACAAGAAAGGTGGATCTGATCGAAGAAGACAGTGTGGGTCACTAGGGTCACATTCCAAATGCTCTTTAGGGGATAAAAATATAAAGGCTTTAAAGATATATCTAGACAGGATTCTAGGGAAGCAGAGTCCTGATGAATTAGATCCTATTGGCTAGCTGATCCCTCTGGTAAAATATAGCTTTAAATAAAAAAGGCACAGGGCTTTTGTTCATAACAAGTCCTTCCCTGGCTCAGGAAAAACTAGCCATCATGGCTGGATGTTCAGGGAGTTGTAGTCCAGAAAAGCAATTTTCCCAAGCTACTTCTCTCTGTATGTAGTTATTTTCAGCAAATGTTTCAGGGCATTATTCCAGCCATAGAACTCAACATTCCCACATAACATGGGGTGCAATTGGCACTGTGGAATTAATGCACGTTGGGACCACTCTAACTGCCATAACTCAATGCTATAGAATCTGTAGTTTGGAGAGGCCCCAGAATTCTTTGGCAGGTAAGGTTAAATACCTTGTAAAACTACAATTCCCATGACTGCATAGCATTGAGCCATGGTAGTTAAAGTGGTGTCAAACCAAATTCATTCTACATGTAAATGTATCGTTAGATACCTTTTCTTATAGACAGATGGTAAAAGCCTTTTTTGAAACAATATTACATTGTCTGATCTGTATGATTTATTATTTTTAGTGTTAGCTGCTTTGAGTTTCTATTAGGAGAGAAGAAGATATAAATACTACTACGAATTCCACTACTACTATCACCACAACTAACAAACAGGAATGTGTTGTTGCCCCATCTTATTTCCATCTTCATCACTATGATACTGCACCTTTTTGATGAGAAGCTTCCCTCTGGCATGGATATTATCTATTTGACAGATGGAAAACTATTAAAACTCAGCAGACTGAAAGCCAAAACTAAAGTCACAACAACGGCTGTTATACAACCCCAATATGCTGATGATAATGTAGTCCATGCTCATTCAGAGGAAGACCTACAAGCCACTCTAAACACCTTTGCAGAAGCATACTTAAAAGCTTGGCCTCTCACTGAACACTGAGAAAACCAAAGTGCTCTCTCAGCAGGCACCAGCCAATCCCTCTGCAATGCCCGAAATACAGCTTAATTATATAATGTTAGGAAATGTTGACCATTTCCGCTATCTTGGCAGTTACCTCTCCACAAAATTAACATCGACACTGAAATACAACACTGCCTGAGCTCTGTGAGTGCAGCATTTTTCCGAATGAAGCAGAGAATGTTTGAGGATCCGGGCGTTTGTAGGGATATCAAGATGCTTGTTTATAAAGCTATTGTCCTCTCAACCCTGTTACATGCCTGTGAAATGTGAGCCATCTATAGACGTCACACTCAACTTTTGGAATGATTCCATCAGCGTTGCCTCCGAAAAATCCTGCAGTTCTCTTGGGAAGACAGATAAACAAATTTCAGCGTGCTGGAAGAAGCAAAGGTCATCAGCATTGAAGTGATGATCTTCTGTCATTAACTTTGCTGGACTGGTCACATTGTCCAAATGCCCAACCACAGTCTCCCAAAGCAGTCACTATACTCTCAACTCAAGAACAGAAAACAGAATGTTGGTGGACGGGAAAAGAGATTTAAAGATGGGCTTAAAGCCAACTTTAAAAACTATGATATAGACACTGAGAACTGGGAAGCCTTTGCCCTTGAGCATTCTACGAGACTGGAAGTCAGCTGTTACCAAATGGAGGGTGAAAGGGAGAAATGTGTCAAGAGGAAGGTGCGTCAAGCCAACCCTGACCAGGACCTCCTTCCACCCAGAAATGTCCTCACTGCGAAAGAACTTGCTGATCAAGAATAGGTCTTTACAGTCACCTACGAACACACCACCAAGTCTCCACACTTGGAAAGCAATAATACTTGCACTAGAGGGATCGCCTATGATGATGACCACTAACAGTACTGTACTTGTTCCTGCCACACAAAGCTGGAAAGTTTCTTTTACAATTGTTCCTGTTTACTTGCTAAACTAAAGAGAATTTGAAAGCTCAACACTTATGTTGATTTAATGGGTTTACTGTAGGAACTAGCACTTCGATGAAGACTCCTATTTGTTTATTCCTCACTATAGCTGGTGTAATGGAAACAATTCAGTCTTTTCCTGGTAATTGGTTTTGACTTGTAATATTGCTATTGTTTGTACAATTGGTTTCTCCTCAATCCCTCTACATACATGATGTTTAATTACTTTTAATTATTTCTGTTACATCTGCAGCTAAAACAGCTGCAAGGCCTTTATGCACTTTGCTGAAATGCTTAGCGCAGGAATTTCTGTAACCAGAAAAATATTAGTCAGCTAGAAGCACAGTGGAAAATGAACACATAGGTATTTCCCCTGAGATAAAACAAATGAGTAAAAACCTTCCAGAGGTTTGCTAATCAAAGACTTGGCATATTTTTTGTTTTGCAGTATTATAGGAAAGAATCTTACTATTATTCCTATGGCACATGTCTGAACATCTGGATTCTGCAATGAAGAAGTGAGCCTCCTGTAATGCAAAACTAAGCAGAAGGAAAATCTGACAGATGTCTAGGAGAGGAATATTTTTTGAAAGGTTAAATAAGCGCTTTTCTTTCTTTTTTCACTAAGATGACAACAAAAGACTGTCTTTTACAACATATCATAATAGTGGTTCTGCATTGAGTCTTCTGTGAGTGGGAGGAACTTATTTTCAAGAATGGGTAGTATCCCTCATTTTCCCTAAGATTACATCTACACTGTGGAATTAATGCAGTTTAACAGCACTTAGACTAACACAACTCAATGCTATGGAATCTGGGGAGTTGTAGTTTACTGAGGGACCAGGACTGGAAAATTACAGCTCACATAATTCCATAGCATAGAGCCATGGCAGTTAAATTGGTGCCACATGGTATGAATTCTATAGTGTCTGGTTACAGCTTCACTTCACACTTTCCTGAGTGGTCATCAGGAACAACTTTCCAAGAGGTTCAATGGGCAAAAGGTCTATTGCATGAACAAAACATTTCCTGGGATTCTAGATCCAGGCTAACAAAAATAGGCAGAGCATACTTGTGAACTAATCTTTGAAAGGGATAGACTGTATTAGAGATGTGCCAAAATTTCAGAGTTTGGGAAGAAAGAATTCGGATTTTCTCAATAAAGGTAATTTCAGACATGTCAATTCAAAATTGAAACAGAATGGATTTGTATTCTCCAAAGGATGCAAACTTTCAGATGTACTGTGAGGTGCGAGGAGGGGGGAGTACGAGAAATACAACTTCGTATGAAAAGCATCTGACTTGTGCACTTGTTGGAGAAATAATTTTCAGCGTTTCTCCTTTACTATGTTATTTTGACCCAGAGACTGGAATGTAATGAACTTCTGATGAACTAAGATATGGATGGCTACCCCATCATTCATAGGTTGCTTTCAACAGCATGCTTTTAATACTGAAATAATGATCAGAGTTAGAGTTCAGCCTTCATTTTGAATATTTTCTTAATTTTTTTGAGAAATCAACTCAATCAGAACAGAACTTTCTGAAGAAGAAAAAAGATAATCAACCTCATGTGATGGGTCTTTTTCTGGTTAAGTCCTAGATGATCCACAGAATCCACTGGCTTTCATCTTATTATGCAGAAGAACTTCTAGTGGAGCTCTGTGTTGCGCAGTAAACAACTGGGGGAAGCAGCACCATCGACACCCCCCCCCCCCATGGAATTAGCTTCCTGTCAAGCTGGGTGATGTGAGCCATGGGGAGATGGGTTTCCCATGCCCCCAATGACAGTCACTGGATTTGCTGCAATGCATGACAATTCCGGTGGCCCATGTGACAAAGTCAATAGACTTCTGCATAATATAAAGACCATTTTTTAACTTCAAGATATCATAGAACTGTGCCAAAATATACAAGTAAAGTATTTGAAGTGATATCAATGTTATTTGGATATAATTTGGAATAACAACCTAATCAAGTGTGCCGCTGGAATTCTGTCAGTACCCATGTGAGGGTGTGGGGAAGCCCCACACTTTGCACCACCCTACTCATCCAAGTCCTCATCCCATGGTGGGGAAGTGTCTATTGCCTGGCTTTCCCACCCCATTTATCAAAAGCAACATGGGCAACTGGTTCACCTTCCCCTTTACGATAGAGCTCCCCTGGAAGTTGCAGTGTGCCATGGGATGGAAGCCAGTGGGCTCCATCATAAAAGGATAGGCGAACCAATGCATGCTGCCAATTTCGCCCCCGTCTGATGAGATCGTAATTCCCCTCTTTCTCAGGTTATGATCTAGTAATGGGCCCATATCTACAACAGACCAACGTGGCATTATAATTTACCCTAAAACCTAAGGGTAAGAAGAGAATGGGAATAGCATAAAACAATGGAGATGCGAGAATTTGTTCATTTTCCTTCTGGACTTTGACTCCATGGAAGCTGATGTCTTTCTCTGAGTTAAGTCTCAAAGGTGCTATAAGATTGTTTTGGGTAGAAGACACAAGGCCTTTTGTACCAATTATTTTCCCCTGAGCACCACAGAACTATTATTTTTGCTTCTAACATGATAGCTAACATCCAGGACTAACAGTGCTATACTATACTGTACTGCTGTATTTATAATATCCTATGAACCAAACTATTGGTATGGGAGGGCATATCACTAATGCAAGTATACAAACTTCCATAGAGTCAAAGTCCAGAAGGCTAGATGTCATTTTAAGTGAAACAATAGCTACTTATTTCTCACATGATACTCACCACCATTTTGAGATGTGTCCAATATGTCACCTTGACTTAGTCAACATATTTATTTCTAGGCGAAGCCTGCCCCTTGCATATAAAATCTATCACCATCCTTTTATTCTGTAGTGCTGCTCTCCTCTTAAATCTTTCTGGAATGCAATGGCCCTTATACAAGTAAATCGATATTTTGAGCTTCATGTACTCCGTAAGGTTCCTCCACCCCATTTTTGAAGGGTTTCTGCCTTATGCTAGTTGCTATGGTGATTAGGTCTAGCTGGGAAGAACTAAATGGTTATTATTAAAACCTAAACAACATGGCATGGATAAGATAGATATTTGTAAACCATAGGGGGCATGATGAATTTTTTGGAAGGCACAATCCAACAAACGTTTCCTTTACAAAATGTTTCAGGATTTATTTTCCTTTCATTCCCTACTTTCTTGTCCTTCAGTCTAGAATATGTAGACAGAAAATTATCTGGGAGAAAATCAAAGTTATTACTATTGATCTAAAAAGAGGAGTGTTAAATGGGGGTTATTGGGATAACGATACAAAAGGTTTGGTAGGGTAGACCCTCTCCCACTCAGACTCACCCCCCACCCAAATCAAACTCAGTCCCCCCCCAATTAAAATCCTGGCTATGGCCCTGATGTCAGGCTATAGGTGAAATGTTAGGAGAGAATGCTTCTAGAAGATGGCCCATATAGCCCGAAAAACCTACAACAACCCAGAAACATTTAGACTTTTAAATGTTAGCATAAGAAATTACATTGTATATTCCCTTATATGCTCTTACAAGAAAAATGCTATATTTATTAAGAATGAAGATGCATTGCCCACCAGGTGGAGGAATCACAAATGTGGTTAGTAGCAGCATACTGATAAAACACAATGAGTTTATTCTAACTGGAGGACTCCTTAGATACAGTCATTGCAGTATGAATGTTGAAGAAAAGGGGAAGGGTGAATTCTAACAGAACCATGAAATCAATGAAATTGACTTAAGTACTCACTCTTAATTCAATGGTAGATTCAGTGAATTCCCTGGGACCACCTATAGGCTTTAAACCAAAGAGTTTAAATTCCAAGATCGTGACTCATTCTGCTGTACCTAAATTCAATGGACAATTGAAAAACTGTGGGCTGTTCTTCCACGGAGATATTTAATGAGAAGCAGAGAGTCCACACTACAGACTCTCCATGCAACTGTGAGGTGAACTAGAGCATTCCCAAGTCCCATTCCAACTCCATGATTTTATTTATCTACCAGGTTAGTTCTGTAACTGCTAATGTGGTTACAAAATTATCAGGAGACATTAATATTTTGTTCACAATAGTCTCAAAACTGCCAAGTTGGTGACATTCAGGGAACAGGGCTTATATATGCACTGACATCCCACATCTCATTTAGTCCTCATTTAGTTTATGATTCCTTCTTTCCCTTTCTTGATTTCCTCGTGGGTGTCTAATAACCAAACCTTGTGTTATATCTGAGCGGTGCTTGCTCTCCAGCATGCTCTTGGCATAATATAAACATTCTGCAGGAATGAGAGTAAATTTAAAGAATAGAATTTCCTTTGTCATTGGAGGGTAAAATGTTCAGTGCTAGTCTTCTCTAACACATAAAATACTGAATGGTGTCCCATTATGGAACCTGCCTAAATTAATCTGTTTCCCAAATTGCCAAAGTTAAATCAGAGTACATCCTTTGAGAACACACTTACATGGTTGAAGAGCCAAATTAATAATAAGCTCCCATCACCAGTGGTTAATCTGAAGCCTTCAGTGTGAAGAAGAAAAGGAGGTTCAAAGCAGGATAAGCCCAGACAACCTTGCTTTCTTTAATTATATCTTTAGTACTAAGGAGCTCAAGAAGTATTCAGTCACTGCTGTTGAGTGGGAAGAAGTAGAAACCAATGATGCAGGAGGTGGCATCGATCTAAAGATTAGTTTTCAGTTGGAAAGGAAGGGAAGGACACAAGCAGTTCTACAGAACAGTGTCAGCTCTTCTTTCGTGTATGGGCTTTCATCAGTGCAGCTCTGTTTTGGATCAGCAAATGCTTTTTGGTACTGGCAAACCACCTTTTCCCACGGCTTACATCCCTTTTGTCATCAGTACTTGCATTCAAAGGAAAGCAAAACTAATCCTTCATGATCTATAATACAGTACAAACCCTATATCTGTGGGGAAAACGTATCTGAATTTACCATATAAATTTACCATAGAAATAGGAAACCATAGAAAATAGCAAACCCTATGTAAATGAATGGCATCTGCTTGAAGCCATATTCACACTTTGTATTTATAAATGCTTACTTAAAATATATCTAAAATTATAATGTGTCCAATGGTTCTGGTAATTTGGATATTATGGAACGTTGTTCTATTTCCTCTTATATTATCCTTTCCTGCCTCTCCATTGGTGCCCCCTTGTCGTGGGGGAGAGGCTTGCGTACCCTAATGCAGTTGTGGCCTATGCTGGCGGTGGCATAGTAGTCACCAGTAGGACCTCCCATGCCAGACAGGTCACAAATGAAGGGTCTGACAAAGAGCATCAATGGGCAGGATGGGCTCTCTAGCCTTTTGGCAACCATCCTAAGAGAAGGAAAACTCTAATTTCAAACCTGGGCAAATGGTGCTCGTCTAACCCTGTAAGGTCAACCAACTAAGAGAAGGTAACTCTAATCAAACCTATGACCTGAGGACCTCGCTGACATCGTCCAAGTTTGCTAGGCCCTGGCAGATGAACTTTTGGTTTAAAGGGTGAGGCCAGTTCTGTGCACGCTGCGCTCCACCAGAAAAATCCATTGCACAGGCTCGAAGGACACATCCAACATTCCTTCCTGAATCTTTGTTCGCAAAGAAAAGCCAAGATCCTTTCCTTAAAGAGCTCAGACCAACATAAGTTGGTTTCCAGCTATCTAATTAATTTTTTAAGAGCACCTTGAAATTGGGTGGGATGACTGAGAAAGCCTATGGTCATCCAGTATGATTGGAGACTGAATAGTGATGTGAACCTGATGCCCTTAGTACAATTTGTCCAGCATACCTCACCAACTCTCAAAACACCAGTCATATCCAATGCAGTCAATGAGCAAAGGATGATATTTTTCCTAACATTTCTCCAATCTCATTTTGACATGATTAGGTTACCAGTGCAGGGTTTAAACTGTACTGCCATATAATTTTCCTGTCATCATTATGACATAGCAATTTTCCAATGTAGAAGCAGTACTTAATCTATGGCCATACCCTCCTGTTTATGTTTGTTATTTGTGTGTCTGTCTTTGAAAAATGGTTCCGAGTGACTAGTGCCCTTGCAGCTGTCTGACGGTACATTTGAGAAGGCGTGCAGAACTTGCTGAGCTTTAGGAGACCTGTGAGAAGAATAAATTCAGCTCTCTTTAGGGCTGCTGCTTGCACCATGACTGAAAGCTTAAAACTTTTTAAAATTATTTTTGAAAAACATTCCGAAAGACACAGTCACCTTTCCTAGCTGGAGATAATGTTTAGGTTATTTATAGAAGTACTAGAAACAGCATGGCTGTAGTTAAAGGGAGACAAATGGCAATACAGTACTCTTTTCTGTCATAGAAGTAAGAGATTTGAACTTCCCCACAGTTGTGATTTGAATTTTTAAAATAACGAATGGATGAAAACATGTTTATAACACAATCTATTGTTATGGGTTCCCTGCCTTTTCAATTTCTTTGAAGGTTACAGTCTATATGCAATATATTGAAGTAGTACCAAACCTTTTAGAGCAGGGGTGCTCATTAGGTAGCTCGGGAGCTACTAGTAGATCTTTGGCCCTCTTCCAGGTGATATCCGGGCCTCACCAGCCGGATGTGACACTCCTGCCATGCCCGCGCACACCCTGCACGCATGCACGCTCCTGCTGATGGCTTCCACTTTCGCAGTGCTTCTTTCGCCTGCGGGGCATTGCAGGAAGAAGGAAGAACAAGGCGGGGCCTCTGGAGGGAGCGCCCTGCCCCTCTCTCATCCAGAAGCAACTGTGCAGCCTCTGTTGCCGGCAAGACAGGCAGGGTGGAGCTCTCCCTCTGGATGCCCCACTTCGTGCTTTCTCCTTCCTGCAATGCCCCGCAGGCGGAAGAAGTGCTGCGCGGGCGGAAAACAGCAGCAGGAGCACGTGCGGCAGCGGGAGCGCGCGGCAGCGGGGGCAGGTAGATCTTTTGGACTTGGTTGCTTTAAGAGTAGCTCGCATGCTGAAAAAGTGTGAGCACCCCTGTTTTAGAGCTAACAGGGGGATGTGTTAGTAATTGTGATGTGTCTCCACATGAACAAAGATAGTCAAGAAGGCTAGTTTGCAAGTAGTCAAAATAGCAGATACCTCCTAGAAACAATGGACCTTGGATATACGTAGGGACCACCAAATGCAGCGCCCAAACATGAATCAAGGAACATGATGAACCAAAGCACTGTAGACCAGGGGTGCTCATTAGGTAGCTCGGGAGCTACTAGTAGATCTTCGGCCCTCTTCCAGGCGATCTTCGGGCCTCACCAGCCAAATGGGGCGCTCCTGCCATGCGCGCACACACTCTGTGCGCACGCACGCTCCTGCTGTTGGCTTTTGCTCTCGTGGTGCTTCTTTCGCCTGCGGGGCATTGCAGGAAGAAGGAAGCACGAGGTGGGGCCTCTGGAGGGAGAGCCCTGCCTTTCTCTCGTCCAGAAGCAGCTGTGCAGCCTCTGTTGCTGGCGAGACAGGCAGGGCGGAGTGCTCCCTCTGGATGCCCCGCCTCGTGCTTTCTCCTTCCTGCAATGCCCCGCAGGCGGAAGAAGTGCTGCGCGGGCGGAAGACAGCAGCAGGAGCATGCGCGGCAGCGGGAGCGTGCAGGAGCGGGGGCAGGTAGATCTTTTGGACTTGGTTGCTTTAAGAGTAGCTCGCATGCTGAAAAAGTGTGAGCACCCCTACTGTAGACCATAACATCTGTCACATTGAGATATACATGAGTTTACTGTAGACGTTTTTTGGAAGCACCCAGCAAGCCATACCCTTGTTTACAGTATATAGTCAGGAGCTCATGGGATGGATGCCATTGGATCAGTTATCGCTTAAATGCCTCAATTTTTGAAACAAATCTTCCTAATTTTTAGTAATTAGACTCATTTAATTACCTTATATACCATGCATGGGCAAACTTCCTAACTTAAAGGTTGTAAAGTGGGTTAGAGCAGGTTTGGCAGGCCAGGAGGAGATTCTTCCCAAGTCCCCTCCCTGACCTTTCCTTCCCTTCCTCTTCTCTTTCAGAAACAGAAAGTGAAGGAAAGACAGGAAATGTTTGGATCCCAAAAGGGTTTTCTGTGGTCAGGATGAGACAGTGTATCCTTTAGGCCCCATTTTGCCTACTCTTGATATTTATTTATTTATTTATTTATTTGGACTTATATGCCGCTAACTCCATACGGCTCGCAGCGGCTTACAAAGTCAAGAAATAACAATACAGAATAAAAAGACAGACAAGACAATACACCAGAAAATACATAAATAGGGTGAAACATCACAGGGTGAACAACAACAGATAGGGGAGGGGAAGACCAGGCTCATGCCAGGGGGCAGAGCCACCCGGTGGGGCTATCGAGGGCGACCATCAAATGGGGGGAGCCGGGGGGGTCCCACAAATCGAGGAACATCCTCAAAGACTCCAAGTCTAAGTGGTGACAGTCACTGTGGTGTCGGTTGTTGCCAGCCTGTAGACCATGCCTCGTCATCGGCGGCTTGTCCACCCTCCTAGGTTGGGGGTTCGCCGGTGAAGGCGCCCCGAACCTGCGTCCTGGGATGGGGCCCTCCGGGGGGCACCTTCTGGACGACAGCCACCGTGGGGGGAGAGGTATAACAGAGCAGGGGAGAGACATCCTCCGGCCCCGCCCCCTACCCCGTCCTCGACCCCGTCTCCGCCTCATCGGGTGTCCATCGAACTTGGGTGACCCACTGGGGCCCGGGCTAGCCACAGTCAGGGGGACCGCCGACAGCCGCCCCGCACGTCGCCGGGGCCGCTCCCCCGGAACCCTCGCCAGGACTCCCTCGATGTCCACTGCATCCGTCGCGGGCCGCCTGCGCAGCGGCAAAGGGGAGCTCGCGGCTTTGGGCGGCGGGACCGGCAGCGGCGGCAGCTCCACGACTGGGGCCGCCATGGGGCGGTCCCAGCCACTGGGGAGGGTGGAGGGGGCGGGGCCAGGGACGCCGGGCTGGATGGGGCCGGCACCATGTTGAGGCCGCCAGCCGATGCCTCCACCGTCGAGCTCGGGGGGGGGGGCAGGCCCAGGGCCGCCCACGGGCTCCACCACTGGACCACCGTCGCTCTCACTGGGGTCTCAGCCGTGGGCGGGGTCGCCTCCTCCGAGAGAATACTAGAATCCTAGAGCTGGAAGAAACCCCCAAGGGCCATCTAGCCCAACCCCTGCCATGCACGGAGGCACAATCAAAGCACTCCCAATAGACAACCTCTGCAGAAAAGCCCCCTGAGAAGGACATTCCACCACATTTCAAGGCAGCCTATGCCACTCTCCAGGAAGTTCTACCAAATCTTTTCAGTTGAATCTCTTTCCCTGCCATTTGAACACATAGTTCCCTTTCCCCTGGTCTGTAGAGCAGCAAAATAAATCAGTTTCCCCCCTCCCCCTCAATGGGACACCCTTTAAAATCTTGAAACATGGTTCTCCTGTTCCATCTCAACGGTCTCTTCTCCCAGCTAAACATCTCCCAGTAGGAAAGAAGGAAAGAAAAAGAGAAGGAAGGGGGAGGGAAGGAGGAAGAGAAGGTTGGGAGGAAGGAAGGAAGAGTGGAAGAGAATGGAGGGAGGGAAGGAGAGAGGGAAAGAGGGAAGGAAGGGAGGATAAAAGGGTAGAAGGGAAGGATGGAAGGAAAAAGAGGGAGGTAAGGAAGGAAGAGAAGGATGGAAGGAGGAAGGAAAGAGAGAAGGAAGGAAGGATGGGATGGTGAGAGGAGGGCCTGAGAAAAAGCCCAAGGCGCTGCATCTGGCCCTCGGGCCTGGGTTTGCCCATACCTGTTACATACTCCTGTATCTCTCTCTCTCTGGCATTACTTTGTGAACGAAGATTCTTAGGAAGGACTCATCCCACGCTTCTTACAAGTGCAGAAAGCACAGCAGAAAGTCTCTCTGGGTGATGTTGTTTCCAAGTTGTGGTTCTTTCTGCGTTGTTGTTTCTCTTCGAGACCCGTTCAGTGTGTCTTCTTGAAAGAGGCTGCAGCATTGTGGATAGTGCATCTCCATGCCACCCAATGTGAGGCCTGGGTGGACCATTTTTGGTGATCAATCTGGCTGAGCCTGAGATGTTGTTTCAGGGAGTCCTTATATCTCTTTTTTGGGGCACCTCTCTTGCGCTGACCCATGGCGAGTTCACTGTAGAGTAGTATCTTAGGGAGGTGGTGGTCCTCCATCCTAGAGACGTGCCCTGCCCATCGCAGCTGTGTTTTCAATAGCATGGCCTCAATTATGGTGATCCCTGCTTGCTCAAGGACAGCAACATTCGTCACATAGTTAGTCCAGTGTACATTTAGGATTGTGCGAAGACAACGCTGATGAAAGCATTTGAGGAGTCGTAGGTGTTGGCAATAGGTGACCCATGTTTCAGATCCATATAGGAGAATAGACAGTACAATAGCTCTGTATACACTGATTTTGGTGCTTTGTCTCAGGTGTTTGTTACTCCAGACTCTTTTTGTGAAGCCTTCCAAATGCACTATATGCCTTTGCCAATCTGTGATCTATCTCTTTATCAATCTTGGCGTCTGAAGAGATGATGCTTCCCAGGTAGGTAAACTGCTGAACGGACTCAAGCACAGATTTGGCTGCTGACTGCGGATGATGTTCTTCCTGTGGGATGATGGTGTTCTTCCTGTGGTGTCAATGTATCCGTTTAATTGCTGTACCTTAATTCTTACAAAAATGGAACAATTTCTGAGTAAAGTTGTAAGAGGCAAGAGATTATTCACCCTCAGTCAAACTTTTAAAACCCCACAAATCCCCTCTATATTGTCTGCTATAGCTTTTCTAAATGCCTGAGTGAGGAAATGGTAGAGATGGCCACTGCCAGGGATGGCTGATTCCCTGAAGTATCATTGGTGTTTCCCCTTCTCCATGAAATGACCCTCAACCCTCGATTATATAACATTGTACAATTTTGGCTCCCAAACCAGCCTTGATTTATACATGAGGTTGATTGACACATGGACATAGAAGGTAATACAAATTGCTCCCTGCACTGACAGCATGGCAACAAAAGGGTGAAGGATCTCACTCATAAATGTTACATCTTCTCTCTGTGTTGTACATTAACTCCCCAAACCAAGAGTGCAGCACTAGTCCTGCCAATTCATACTGAATCCATTCAAGTCGTAATGCATATTTTATTTGGCAGAGAGCAGATGATTTGCACTGTGCAGAAATGCTTACTGCATATCTAATGAATAAGAGCCCAAATGTTTCCATTCTTTCGGTGAGAGTTATGGGACAATCTGTTGGGTTGCAAGTTAATGACTAAAGTTGCACTTGAACACCATGGGACTTTGTTCTGAGCATTGCTTGGAATGATACTGACACAAAATATATTTTTTAAATGTGCAGGTTTAGTTTCAAAGCTCCAGAAGTAGTTAGTTATATTTGAAGAAAATAATTATCACTATCTTTGGCTTCACACAGCCGTCTGGAGTTTTGGGCCATCCATGATTCAGAATCTGTCCAATAATGTAAGGAACAGCAAACTATTGTCAGATAATGTGGCACATTCCATGAAATGCCACATTTTGTAATTGTGCTATTGACATCCTAGCTGGAGATTTCATTCAAATTTTGGTCAATCTATGTGGAATTGCTCCCAGAATATCTATTACCATTGGATCCCAATTGCTTCCTTTTCTCAGTTGCTCTGAATCTGTTATTATGGATGCATTTCATTTATATTCTGGGTTTTTTTTTGCCACAACTTGGACTCAAGGGAGCTTAAAAATTCAAACAAGTACAGTTAAAGACACTTAAAAAGACAGAGGTAAAACCACAATAAAGGATTCATGTTAAGATTCATACAAATATAGGTAGAAGGGAACTGACCTTGGAGCCACCATCAAGAAAGCCTCCAGCCCTGCGGGGCCCAGTGTTGTGCCGGCAGGTGGGCACATCCAATGGTGGCCTCTTGCCTGGCGCCAGCTCTTTCCCTCATTAGCCTCAACTCCCATGTGCAAAAGTCAGTCACCCCCAAACCCCTCCTGTATTCAGAGTTCTCCACTTTGGTTATGTATGCCCAGTTTGGTTCAGATCCATCGTTGTTTGGGTTCACAGTGCTCGCCACATGTAGGTAAACTATTATTATTATTATTATTATTATTATTATTATTATTGAAAGTCTGAGTGACCATCTGTCATGAGTGCTTTGATTGTGCTTTTCCCTTATGGCAGAAGGAAGTTGGACTGAATGGCTCTTGGAGGTCTCTTCCAGCCTCAGATTATTATTATTATTATTATTAATGAGAGTCTGAGTGACCATCTGTCAGGAGTGTTTTGGTTGCGTTTTTCCTTTATGGCAGAAGGAGGTTGGAATTGATGACCCTTGGAGGTCTCTTGCAACACTAGGATTCTATTACTGTGAATTCTTCCCAAACCCCTCCAGTGTTTTCTGTTGGTCATGGAGGTTCTGTGTGCCAAGTTTGATCCAGATCTGTCATTCATGGGGGTCTTAGTGGTCTGTGGAAGTCAGAGCTGAATTGGCTGAAGGTACCGCAAATCCCATCATCCGTTGCTCATACTCCCCCAAACATATTGTTCTTGTGATTATTTCTGGAATTCAATGTTTGTAATTTACACCCTTCTTTACTATATTTTACAAAAAAGATAGAAACATTAATATATACATATATCTTTCTGTTCAATTGCTATTTAAAAATTTTAAATTAATTTCTAGGGGGGCGGTGAGTAAATTTTTTTCTGGAAAGGGGGTGGTAGGCCAAAAAAGTTTGGGAACCACTGGTGTAGATGCACCCTAAACTTTTTAAATGTCTGCCACAGATTTGTCTATGATGTTATCTGTATTCCTCGCAGAGCATAAGACAGTAACATGACTTTTCCCTGAACCATATTTCCCATCTACCATTTATCAAGGCTACTCATCTGTAAATACCAAAGTAACTAACATGTCATAATTACACCCCAGAAGGGACGAATTAAGCCCTCATTAAATTATGACCAGGTTTTGTAAAACATTTAATGTATTATAACTAATTATTTGTAACTACATAATTAATTCTGAGGTCTCTTTCTGGTGAGCATTACTGCCATTTAGAAATGGCTCATTACTAACAAAACTGACCTCAGAAATACATATACAGTGTTTATCACTTCCACATGCTGAGAATATAGAGATTCTTTTTATATCACAAGGACTCACAATATCTATAACTGACTCACAAAATCCATTCAATTTGTACTCAAATCATGGAAAAATAGGGGAACCTTTTCTTTATGGCTTTTCTATTCCCAGTAACATTTTGCAGAGAGCTGTGCATTCTAGCTCTTTATCTATTTACAAAGTCTCTTTTCCTTCTCTTTCTTCTAATACTATTCCACAAGTTCAGAAGACTATAAATCACATATACAATGAACATTCACAGACCCTGAAAGTTGAATGAAGGTGTAAAATAAAGGTTTTATTACAATCCTTTGAAAATGTAGACCATTGACTGGATTTTTACCTTTTTTGTGTGGAAAGGGGTGTTTCAAAATGAGACTGGTTTAAAAAAGGGACCAACCAGCTGAAAAACCCGTTGTCTGTGCTTATATCAGCAATAGTGCTACTCTTTGCAAAAGCAGTAATACTTAGAGGTCAACATCACTGATTTAGTTTTTTTCCATGCACATCTAGATCTGTGGGCTATCAATCATGGATCGTCATGTCCGGTACATAAAGTGATGGTGATGTGAACATGGATGTGCTGCAGCATCCATGTGCCTATTGCCATCACTTAATACCCATATTTCTTCGAGTCTAATGTCCCATTGAATCTAATGCCAGCTGCGCCAGTACCTTGGGAAATCTGACTTGATCATGGTAGTCCACGCTCTGGTTACATCCTGTATAGACTGCAACACACTGTATGTGGGGTTGCCTTTGAAGCCTGTCTGGAAGCTCCAAATGTTCAACAGCCAGCAGCCAGGTTGCTAACAGAAGCGGCGCTCAGGGAGCACACAACTCCTCTGTTCAGGGGTGCTCACACTTTTTCAACATGCGAGCTACTCTTAAAGCAACCAAGTCCAAAAGATCTACCTGCCCCTGCCGCCGTGCGCACCTGCGCGCTCCCGCCGCCGCGCACTCTTGCCATCGCACGTGCTCCTGCTGCCGTTTTTTGCCCGCGCAGCGCTTCTTCCGCCTGTGAAGCATTGCAGGAAGGAGAAAACATGAGGCGGGGCATCCAGAGGGAGCACTCCGCCCTGCCTGTCTCGCCGGCAATGGAGGCTGCACAGCTGCTTCTGGATGAGAGAGAGGCAGGGCGCTCCCTCCATAGGCCCCGCCTCGTGCTTCCTTCTTCCTGCAATGCCCCGCAGGCGAAAGAAGCACCGTGAGAGCGGAAGCTAGCAGCAGGAGCACACATGTGTGCAGGGTGGGCACGCGCATGGCAGGAGCGCCCCGTCCAGCTGGTGAGCCCCGAAGATCACCTGGAAGAGGGCCGAAGATCTACTAGTAGCTCCCGAGCTACCTAATGAGCACCCCTGCACCAGCTCCACTGGCTGCCAGTCTGCTACTGGGCACAATTCAAAGTGCTGGCTTTAGCCTATAAAGCCCTAAACGGTCCCAGAGCAGCTTACCTGTCCGAACATATCTCTCCTTATGAACCATTTAGGACTTTAAGAACATCTGGGGAGGCCCTGCTCTTGGTCCCACCATCTTCACAGATGCGTTTGGCAGGAACGAGAGTCAGGGCCGTCTCAGTGGTGGCCCTTTGGCTGTGGAACACCCTTCCTAGGGATATTAAATCGGCCCCTCCCTCTTAACATTTTGCAAAAAAGTTAAAACCTGGCCTTTTGAGCAAGCATTTGCAAATGCAGTGTAACATGCAAAGATAGGTCTACGGAACGACTGGACAATGCGACTGGAAAATGCTTTTAGTAAGGAGACAGAGGATTTATGTTTTTATTGGTTTCTACGGTTTTATATTATATATGCTACTGTTTTTAATTGTATTTTATATTGTTGGGGCATTGAATTATGCTGACTGTAAACCTCCTTGAGTCTCCTTCAGTCTGAGAAAGGTGATAAATAAATATTCCAAGCCCCAAAACCAAAAAAAAAAAAAAAAAAAATTCTTAATGAATATAATGTTCCACAGCAAAAGATGCACACTTTTTAATTTGACCCTTACAGTTGCTGTTTGCTTCAAATTCCTTCTTTAAAAACAAAAGTGTAAGAGAACCAAAGCTTTTAAGCAATGGAAAAGAAAACATTGGGGTACATCTATGCTGTAGAATGAATCCATTTTAACTGTCTTGGTTCAATGCTATGGAGTCCTGGGGACTGTAGTTCGACAAGACCTTGAGCTTTTTTTGCACCAGAGTGTGGATTCCTCACCAAACTGCAAATCCCAGGATTGTATAACATTGAGCTATGATAATTAAAATACAGACGATATCCTTGAAATAGGAGATCCATGTGCTCCTGAAACAGTTTCCTCTTTTGCTTTGGCTCAGCATTAAGAATATCATAGTTTGCAAATCTAATGCGCATCTTAATTTTGGCATGGTAGTTTAGCCAAAAAATGTGAGTGTTAGAGTCAAGTAAATGCTATATGATATGATTGTCTGCATCTGTTTGTAGGGGGGTCCCTAAAATTCAACACCCACAAACCTGTAGGATCCACTGTACATTGGATCTAAGTATCTGTGCATACATTGTGTTGTCGAAGGCTTTCATGGCCACAATCACTGGGTTGCTCTGAGTTTTCCAGGTTGTATGACCATATTCCAGAAGTTGTTTTGCCCAACAACGGATTCCCCCAGGCAGGAAGCAGCCAAACTTTGAAGTTGTGAGGTCATTCAGTGCTAATCAAGGTGGACAATTGTAACAATTACACGTGCCTCCAACAGACAAGAGTTCTTTCTCTCACCCTGGACATTCCACAGATGTATAAACCCCACTTGCCTAGTTTCCAACAGACCTCACAACTTCTGAGGATGTCTGCCATAAATATGGGTGAATTATCAGGAGAGAATGCTTCTGGAATATGGCCATACAGCCTGGAAAACTCACAACAACCCTATGAACACATTATTTTCTCTAATGAAATGACACATTTTGATATTGTTAATACACAACTAATGATAGCAGAGAAGTTAACTACTATCGCACTAGGTAGGACAAACTAAATAAACCAAAATATCACGAATTATTACATTCACTTATCAGTTCTCATAGGTTAATGTATATTCCCTATAAATCAATTATATTTGTATATCACATACACTTGTTAATATCATGAGTGACCTTTACAACAACACGCATTTACAGTAAATAAACTGGAAATATAGGGAAAGATGCCATAGGGATGTATATACAGACCGGGATTCACAGGAAAGAATAATAGGGAGGGTAATCCAAAGTTCGTATGGTCTTCCTTTAGTAAATCCCCGGATCCTGAAGGGATACTGGTTAAAGGTAAATCCAAGTTTGTGTGTTCCACAATAGTTAATCCAGGTATCCAAAGCCAATAGTCCCAACAGTCCTATGATATCAATATTTGTAATCCAATATCAGGCTTCTCACAGGAACATTGATGAGATGCCACATTACACCATCCCTGCAGCGCCTGCACTGGTTGCCCGTTGAGTACAGAGCCTTACACAAGACCTTGACCTTGGCCTTCAAAGCCCTACGGGGCCGGGGCCCAACATACCTAAGAGACCGCTTGCTGATGCCTGCTTACTCAAGGACCCCGCGGCCAGCAAACAAGAACCTTCTTCACTTACCAGGCTTGAAAGAGGCCCACCTGGAGACCACGAGACGGAGATCGTTCTCCGTTGTGGCCCCCGTTCTTTGGAACTCGATGCCACCGGACCAGAGAGCCTCCCTCAACCTGCCCCAGTTTCTGACCGCTTTGAAGACCTGGCTATTTAGGAAAGCCCATGGTTAATGCAGAACCAGGAACTCAAATACAGAGCCTGGCCCCTGCATCTAACCACTGAATATTTTAATCTAGTTTAAATACTCTTTTAATTGTGGAATTGCTGTGTGTAAGTCACCCGGAGCACTAACGTGGAGGGCGACTCAGAAATAATAAAGTCAGTCAGTCAGTCAGTCAGTAGCGTGGTTGTCGATGGAAGGCCACAGACATTAACCGCAGCAGACGCTGGGCGAGCCGCAATGGTCAAACTGCAGGGCCCGATTCATTTTGCCTCTATGGGCTTTCTCAAGCAGCGATAATTATAGCGACATGCAGAGTGTCACAGGAAAACAATACTGTAATGCAAATAATAACATCAATAATTATAATGCCCATTCTCTGCAATAGTTAGCCCTGGAAAGGTAATTCACTTACCATGGTGAAAGCAGCATGCATACACTGTTTTTCCTGCGGACCCGAGGGTGATTCTATGCTGGCCCCATGTAGGTTATATAGGTGTATCTTTAATTAAGCTTCAGACAGAATCCCCGACAGGGTTAAATGAACCCCTCCCTCTCAACACCCTCCTCACATGTGGGAACGTAGCTTAATTAAAGATACACCTATATAACTTACATGGGGCCGGCATAGAATCACCCTCGGGTCCGCAGGAAAAACGGTATATGCATGCTGTGAGAGAATGTGGAGAATTGGTTCATGATGTGAGATAATGTTGTGGAGAATTGGTTTCTGGATATCTTCCACATATTTTGCTCAGCATTTATTAAATATAACCTCCAAACCCTAATATAAGGCGACAAGGACCTAATTCTTATATCTAGCAATCACAGGTCTTCTTTTGTCAGGTTCTTCTTTTCTGCTTTCGTTAGGTTCTTCCTTATATTTAGTTGTGCATAGTTGTATCTATGTGATTTCAGAAGTGAGACTTCTTTCTTGATATTTTCTTGTCTGTTATGCAGCATACTGATGAGATGATTTAGTAGATTCCTAGAGGGAAATTTAACAGTCAAAGAACACTGAATACAAGCAAAGTACAAGCAAATACCACAAGACCAGCCACGACAGAGATTTGTTTTCAACTGAGAATTTTACTTGCAATCGTTAAACAACTGAGAGATGAAGACGATTGCTAACATATTCCAAAGCACTCAGAGATCAACTCATAATTTGTTAATCTATCTTTTGCCTTGTCCAACCTAGAAGTTTTATTTCTAATATTTTCAAGAGTACTTTTAAGATGATTTATTTGAAAGAACACTAAGGGAAATTCAGTGACTAACTTATATTTAAATATATCACATGATTATTACCAAGCAGAAGGACAGATATAATGTGCTATTAGTATCATTAAATATGTATAATTATTAATATTTTAATACAGAATTTAGTTGGGCGTTGAGAAGAATTATGAATCTATTATTTAAATGGAAGAAAGGATGATATGGCTCTTTATGTAGAAAATATATCTCATCTTTCTTAGTTTATTATCTCATTTGATTCTAGATAAAGGATGTCAGATCTCATAATGTGTGAACCAGATCTCATTTTGGCCAAGACTGCTCAGCCTTAATGCAAATACTTCAAGCTTCACTGTGCTCCTAAGTAATTATCTGCTTTGCCACAAATCCTTTTTGGTTGTATTGTTTGTGAAATGTGAAGGACTTTGAGAAGTTTCTGATTCCACTGGGACATTCTAAGTTGCCAAGGCCACATTTTATTACAGCTTGCTATGTGATAGCTATACCTTCTATGTAATAGATATATTTTCATTCTTGGTATTGGAAAAGGCAATAAGAAAGGAAGAGTAGCTGGAAACCTTTGATAGGGCAGGGCAAAACAATCAATCAAACAAACAATCTTTTGGCCAAGGTTTCTACCCAAAGTGAATATCAAAAGTTGACAGTCGTCAAAGGCTAGAAGATAGTTTAAATGAGCATTGATGCTTTCCAGTGGCTGGAGGCCACTAGTTGTTGGATGTGCCCAACTTACTTTGTGTGAATTCAGAATGTGGCTGCCAGGCTACTTGCAAAAACACCTTTGAGGTGCCACATAACTACAACTCTGTTACATTTGCACTGGCTTCCAACGGAATTCCGGGCCCTGTTTAAGTTGTTGGTTTTGACCTTTAAGGTGCTTTATGGTCAGGGGAAAGCATATCTCAGAAACCGCCTCTCCCCTCTTCACCGCCAGTGGACACCATGACTCCTCCAACTAAACTCACTGTATGTTCCAGGCCCCAGGGAATTACGTCTCGAGAGCACAAGACGTAGGGCCTTCTCCATCTCTGCCCCTGTCTTGTGGAACTCCTTGCCTCCCCACGTGAGGGCCATGCGTGACTTGCGACCCTTTGCTCAGGCACTCAAGACCTGGCTTTTTAGCAGAGCTTTTAATGTTTAATGCAGTCTATTTGGTATTGCGTATGTTTTTAATGCAATTGTTTTATGTAAATCGCCTGGAGCATTTTAATGGAGGGCGATTAACAAGTGAGAAACAGATGATGATGATGATGAATTGGCATAGGAGAGTAATGGAGAGAAATACTTCAGGGCTGTAAATTTAGCCAGTGAAGGAGAAAGGATCAAGCATGCATTTTGCAGTGAGCTTTAAGTTGCTTTTGTGCCATAGAATTTTGTGATTGCTTTGAATGCAGCAAAAAAACAAACAAACAATAAAACACACAGCTAGTGAACATCATTTGAATCATCAAAGTAGTAAAAGTGATTTTAAAAAGCTCTGTTTCTATTTATGTGTTTATTTCTTTAGCAGTTCCCAGTTCATGAGTGCTCCTGAGGCTATGAGC
Source organism: Anolis apletophallus (assembly GCA_030556195.1). Taxonomy (NCBI): domain Eukaryota; kingdom Metazoa; phylum Chordata; class Lepidosauria; order Squamata; family Anolidae; genus Anolis; species Anolis apletophallus. The sequence continues at coordinate 33,248,780 of JARBWK010000008.1, read as the reverse complement.
AAATAAAAATAAACTAAAACAAGATACAAAAATAGACACATTTAAAAAACACATTAAAATACTCCTTAGAAGCTCCTAAGAGCAGTATGAAACCATTACTAGAATATGTCAGGACACACTCTATAGGAGACAGGTTGAATATCCCTTATTCAAAATGCCTGGAACCAGAAGTGTTCTGCATTTTGGATTTTTCCCTCCAGATTTTGGAATAATTGCATATACATAATGAGATTATCTTGGAGATGAAACTCAAGTCTAATAAACATGGATTTATATTTCATATTCACTTTATACAATAGCCTGAAGGTAATTGTATACACAATTTTATATAACTTTGTGCATTAAACAAAGTTTGTGCATCACAAAGGTATCATTATCTCAGTCACATGTGAGGACAATTTTGGAATTCAGGGTAAGGGATGCTCAACCTAAAGCAATGGTAAAGAAGGTACAAAGTATGGGTCATGGGAAAATTCACAATTTTAAAATGCTTATGTTGTGTACCTTCAAGTCATTTCCGATTTATGGCTCATCAAAATTTATGGGGTATTTTGGCTACCTTTATTCAGAGAAAGTTTGCCATAGCTTTCCTCTGAGACTGACTGAGAGTTTGGGTTGCCCAATGTCTCCCAGTAGATTTTGGAATAGAGGCTGCTTTGAACTGAGTCCAATCATTTGGCCTCATTAAGTCAATCTCTTCCTCATGGCTCTCCAGGGATTTAGACTGTGTGGAATTTGAATTCAGGCTAAGCTTCAACACTTTGATCTCCATTTCATGGACTCTTGGACTCATGGACTCAAGCAGGTTCCACTGTGAAATCCTCATATTAATGAAAGGGAGTGGACATATTCCATGAAGACTGCACTATAGAACAATGTGCCAAGGAAACAAGCATATTTCTTTAAACTATATATGCTTTAAGACAAGAGTATTTGAATTAAATATGGTCAAGCGATGTGTGCAAATGTTGTCTAGCCATGGCAAACCCTCCCCAGAATATTTCTAGATTATCAAGAGACTCCAAGCAAGTTATATGACTTTTTCTTTGTTTTTAAACATTTTGCGTGGCTCCAAGATTGCAAAATGTCAAAACTGCTAGAGGTTCTGGGACAGACCCAGCAACAACTGCACCCTACAAGCTCTGCCAAAGCTAACCTTTTAATAAATGTATAAACTTGAAAATGTATGAGTAATTTATATATTGTGTCAATGCTTAAATGTATAAACTGTATCAAATGAATGTATCAAAATATATCTAGAAGGTAGCTGCTTTTCCGTGCACTCAGTTAGCATAAACCCTTGGGAACAAGGATTATAGACATGGCCCCTCCAAATATTTTCCAAGACAAATAAATATCCAAACCATTGTGTGTGCATGCAGACAGATGGTTCTCTTTGCCACCAATATGAGCTCAGGATGTTTGTTCATTTAACTTGAGGCTGAGAGTCTGCTCCTCCCGCGGAAGAAAGGGCTCAACAAATATGAATCCATTATCTCTCTACACAGGCAGTCAAGCCCTTGATTGTCTGGAATCATCAACTTTTGTGTTTTGGGTCTTGTAGCTTTGTTTCACACAGAACTGGACACTTGAGTCCACATCACCATTTCCTCCTAGATTGCATCCTCCCAAGGGACATCCTTACAACAAATTGGCTCTTTAAACTGTCCAACCATCAGCTGTCTTTCTTACCACCATGGGAATCTCCTCCTGTAGGCTGCAATGTCAGGGAGAGCTCTGGGTAATCTCTTTTTAGCAAACAGAGGAGGGAGCAGGAAGTCTGAATAGCTGTTAGAACTATATAAGATGTCATGTATTTTTCTGTAAATAATTCATGTATCTTTTCAAGTGTATTGCTTGTACTTGCATCCTATTTGGTCAAATTGTATTAAATCTATGTGACTTTGCTTTCAACCCGGAAAGCTTGTTCTTTGTCATGGCTGATTTGGTTTTCAGGAAGCTCACTGGGTGTGGGCCTCTCTAACTGAGGTCCTATGTGAAATCACTACACATAAACTTGTGCAGATTTGAAAAAGGTAAACAAAGAAAGGGGTAGATAATTTTCCCCAGTAGATACCAGGGTCAGACCTGTCAAAAAGATGGGGAAAATGCAACTGTGCAAATATGCCCATCTCTAAAGATGTTTTCAACCTTACTGGGAATTGGTCTTGGAAAGCTCAATGTGTAAAGCATGTCTTGTGCAATTGAGGCCTGACTTTTTGTCAGTTTGAGCATTAAAAGTAGTTGCTTGACTATTTTCAGAGGATACAGGCATCTAGAGAAATACCTCTGAAACAGATCTTAACTGCTATCAGGTTCAGATTGGTAGTGTAGCTCATTTGCTTTGACATAATATATCCCGCGTGGTTTTTATATTTTGAACCTTTGCATAATGTTTTTGATCATAGGAATTAAATATGTATGATCTGTGTTGTTTCTTCCAGAAGTGCAATTAACCCCCGTCCTCCTTCCTCTCTCTCTCTCTCTCTCTCTCTCTCTCTCTCTCTCTCTCTCTCTCTCTCTCTACCGCTCTTTAGCAGATGAATAACTTAATATTTGCTGGGTTAGCATGCATGTGCACCCACATCGTTTAGTGCTTGACAGTACATCAAAGCTAAAAACATGACTGTTTACAAATAAATTAACATCTTTCCCATATTATATGCAAATGATATATAATGAATGTTGTTTTCTCCCAGGCGAAATGCCTACTCTGCAATCACTTTTAATGACTTCCTCCATCTCAGTTTGACTTGTTCTTGGAAACCTATTTGAGGTTTTCATGGTGGCATTTAGAGCAATCTCTTTGTTTAGGAATCTGACCTTTTGCATGTGAAGCTAGAAATTGACACAGAAGTAGGAATCATTCATAGTTGACTACTTTGTGCATAGGGAAAAATAACTCTATGGTAAATATTGTTTAAAGAGAAATATTTACATCCATAGAGTGCTTATGACTTTTTCACAATTGTTCCAGCTTTGTAACTGACCCGGCTTTTTGGTGTAACATTTTTGAAATCATATCTCCCAAATCAGTGCAAATCAATTGATGTTCTATTTATCAGCTATTTTTATGTAAAATTATATTGTAAAGTTCAGATACACAATGCACAGAGACCCCAAAATGGTAGACTTTTGAAGTCTTGTTCAGTATTCTTCCTTCAATTGTCACTGCTGTTCTTATCCGTTTCATCATTGTCCTATAATAATGATTTCCTTTCTCATGTAAAATCAGTTGAAGATACTTTCTGAAATATAAACCCATACAAAGACTTCCTTTTGTCACTTTGACAATGGTATCTTTGCTGTATCATTTTGTGGTTTACTTTGTAGTTAGGAAATAGAATCACACAACATCACTTTCTCTAAATACAATGGAGAACAGACTTTGAAAATAACTATTCATAAATTAATGCTTACTCTTAATTAATTCCTTTTACCATCAATGAGAAGGGATATCTTCACATCTTTTTGTGGTATAACGGTAACATTTGATTTACTTGGCTTCCTCTTCACTAAATGGTAGATGAGGAAAATCGCACAGTTCACGTATTGGCTTATGTTGTTTTTCTTTCTTTGTGATGAGTGTTGATCTAATAATGAGATAGATGGGAGGGGAATGTGCTTTGTAGCATTTGTAACTAAACGTTCATTTACTTATTTTTGCAAAATTGGAAAGTAGAGAGCTGATTTAATTAACATGGCATCTATATTATTAACTTACTACTTCCTTTGGTCCTTTCGTTACAACTTAAGTAATTAATTTTGAAAATTAACTTTCCAAACTCTGGTAGCGACTAGTGCAGCATAGCAGATTGGTGGAGTACTGTTTTCTTCTATCTTTAGCAGAGAGATCAGATAGTAGAAGCAATCACTTTGGCAAAACATCTTGTAAGACTCATGAGATAGGCCTTCATCTTTCCAAAGCTCATTTTATCTCTTTCAGTTACATCCATTAGTAATTTTATACATTAATTATAACTGCTAACTCAGTCCTGTAGGTCTGCTTTCAGAGCAGTAATATTCTGTGAGCATATAAATAATGGAAGACACGGTAACCTTAAGTCCTTTTTAATTCTAATTGTTAATGGTATTATTTTTAAAGTCACCTTTAGTGATCTTTCCTTATTATAATTAAAGGTGATTATTCTTATCCTCAAGGCCAAAAGATCGTTTGTAGACATCATTATTAAACTTGTCCCAGCTGGAATGAATCCATCTGAGGGCTATATCCCATCTCCAGTTTGCAGTATGTTGCCCAGGTTGACCCTATTAGCATCACATTCACCATTTTAATTTGCAGTGAAATTGCTTTTGAAAACCACTGCATTTTCCCACCAAGTCACATTGCTACTAAAGGATGTTTCTACCATGTTTGTAAACTCATTGTATTAGATTATTGCATGACACATGACTGAAAAAGTTGCATTTTTTCCTTCATGGCATACATGTGGATATACATATACCTATATATTCATACAAACCAATTGTATTTCTTGTTTTGCTGTCATTCTTACCACCCACCTGCACTTCTACCATCCGGCTTGTATTCAGCTTCCTTATCTTATCATCCTTTTCTTCGATTCAAATTTGTGGACATCCAAATACATCCACTGAAATAAAACAGTGGTGCCATGCTTGCTGGACAAGCATGCTAACGTAACATCCACAAACTTGTTCCACAGTTTAAACCCCTTCCCCGATTCCATCAAGATCTTGATTTCGGGGTCAGGATATAGAGTTTTCCCTAGAAACAATACCATAAAAGGATTTTTAAAAAATGCATAAAAGTCCTCAAGTGTCTTAAAAAGTGCTTTCACTTTGTGTGTTCAACCAGGAATATTGCAAATTCTTTGGCAGATATGGATTCAATTCCAGTTTCATTGAAATTGTTGTTTTTGTGCATTGTGAGTAGCAGAAAAGTTTTTCTAATATTGTATTGTGTGGCTGCTACTGAGTTGTTTTCCAGTGTAGTATCTATTCTATCAGCCTTTCTACTTCCTGAGATCCAGTAGACATGGCCTGTTATGAGGTCATAGCATGTTGCAGAATGTCTTGAAGGGCTCTGCAGGCCAAAACCAGCACAGAATGGGAGCCAGTGAAGAAGAATGATCATTGGCATAAGATGTTTATAATTCTCAGCCTTATGTCACCTCACCGAGGTCTATGCTCCCAAAGGCCCATGTTCCCAACAGTTTTTTAAACTGGGAAAACCTGGGAGAGAAAAGAGACCAAAAGGACAAGAGAAAGACATATTTTGGGAGATGGAGATGCATACTTTATTTTGAAGAAATGCTTTCCATTTTTTATTTACTACGGTATTAATATATGAAGGTGAGGCACCTTGAAAGGAAACATGACTTCACTGATCGTAATAAAAGCTCAATTCATCATTAAGTACATCAGCCTGAAAACATTATCAGCTCTCACCTAACAGGTAGTGATGGAGGAAATGGAGTGGAGCACATTAAGGAATGTCCCTATGCATTTGTTACACTGAAGTGTCACCAGATTTGCATCTTGATGCCCACAGGAAGAAAATAGTTTTGACAGGTGCATCAGAGCAAAGGCATCTGAGACGAATTTATTCATGTGGCCACATAAGGGAATCCAGCAGATATCAGAAGGAAAATGAAATGAGCAGAAATAGTAAAGGAAAATAGACCTTTGGTATCGAGTGGTCCCAGCCCTCAAATCCCTCTGAACTGCTTATTGTTTTCTTTTTAAAGAGGTTAAAATGGAGAATCATGTTCACAGGGGCCTCAAAAAGTTTTATGGTACCGCCCCTGCACTGCAAAAACATGCCAGATAGCCAAAAACAAACAGAGGTGAAACAAAAGGTCATTTCTTTCTTGAGGACAATTACCAGGTGTTATCAGAAGATTTGAGGGGTTTGGAAAGGAGTCAAATGTAATTGACAGAACCTCTGTGGATACCCACACAAGTCTAAATGCACCTCTGTTGTAAATATGCCTGAACAGTCCCATAATGTTTAGTTAATTAAAATTTAAACACCTAAAAATAATGTGATAGGTCAGCAAATATCCAGGAATCTGTTTCCAGCCAACCATGTGTCAATTTAACCAAATTCCCTTTTCTGGTGCACTCCAGATGTTTTAGATGATAACTCCCAGCATGGCTAATCCTGTATCGCCAATTATGTGGGATGAACAGAGCTGTAATCTAAAGCTATGGAGCAACGCTATTCAGAGCAGTGGTCCTGGACCAGTGCTGGTCCCTCAGCCACAGGCTAGCCATCAGCAGGGAATTTCTTGAAAGAAGAAAACAGCGGAAATCAATGAGTACAAATATGGCATGGATCCCTGGCACATACTTGTTCTCCACATCAGGTGAGAAGCACTGATCTGGAGATCACCAGAAAGTGGAAGTACGCACTAATGAATCAGAAATAGGATAGAAAACAGATGGTCATCCATTGCTGTGCTCACCATCTGGTATTCCAAATTAAGGAAATATCCAATATGTGGGTCCAAGCTAGCTGACTGGTGGCTTCAGCCTGAACTATGGGTAAAATAACCTGACACATTCCTGTAGCACTTCCCCCTTCCTGAAGTCACAGTTCCTGGAGTCAGGGATATTCCCTCATACTTTTGGAGTAGGGAAAGTAAGTATCACAGGGTTGAAATCCACAGGAATCAAATCACGTAGTACTTATTCAAGATTATTACAAACCAGATCAGAAGCAGGCCTATCAAAGCACAGAAAAAAATGTTCAAAGAATGAATCACTGAATGGTTACAAATCCTCAGCTAAATAAGTGTACATAACTATCATGGGCTCTACGTATCTGCTGGGATTTGGTTCCAGGAACCCCACCCAACATCTATGAATGTTCATGTTCCATATCCAATTGTATAGTAAAATAGTAGTGTTTCCTATATGAAATCAAGATTTGATTTTGGCATATTTTTCAAGCAGTGGATGGTGAGATCCATTGATGCAGAAGCCATAGATATGAGGGATTGATTATATATGTTTTAAAAAATCAGATTTACTCCTGATTCCAGATGTTTCAGCATATACCTTTATTGCAGGTTAATGATCATCCTGGGATTTCACAAAAAGATAAGTGCTGTTTTTCTTCAATGTAAGGCATAACTACCCTGAAAAACTGAATTAATACATAGAAAGAAACCATATTAATAGCCAAGTGACCCTTTGAATCTTATTTTTGATGGTTTATTCCTTCATACACAAGAAGTGATTACACGTTTAACACCTTGAAAATGTTTTCTACCTTGAAAATTTTAATGAATCTAGGGACTTTATCATATTGATGCCACTCTCCTCTGTTTTGTTTTATTTCACTAGCAAAATGGAAGGTGTGTGTGGCATCTCACAGTGGCCTGCACACCCTCCCTCCTTCTCCTATCACATAGAGTCATTGGAACAAAGTGTGTTGGCATCCTGTCCCTTCCCTCATCAGACAGGGGAAACTGTGGCAATGTGCATTGCCACATTGGCACCCTGTTCTTTCTTCCATCAGACAGGGGGAAAGGCCCAAAACCCCCAAAAGAGCTACCCATAACTCAATTTATCTACCATGGTTGGCAACATTTCCTCACCACTTTAATCATCAATGGGGTGAAGCCATGGCCTGCGTCATGTAATGGTGCTCAGCAGGATCCATGGCCAAAGAGGAGTAAGGAGCCAAAAACTTCTTGTGTGATGAGGTGGCAGGAAAGCACCTGAACAAGATCTTTGGTATAATGATGCCACACCAAAGATAACGTCTGAGGGATTTGTGAGGTCATTGCAACAATATCAATGTAACCCGTGGTTATCGTTGTCTGGTCTGTTTTTTATCTAATTTATTCCCTTGAGCATGTATTCAGTAGTAAGTCTGTTTCCTGTCTTTTCTTTTCTTTTTTAAACTGTGGTTGTTTTTTCTGCACAGTCTCCCTGACAAGAAAGGAATATTATCACTTCCTATCACTTTGAGGGGGACGGGGGACAGGACAAAAGCCATTCCATGCAGTTGGGACATGTAATAAAAGGAAAAGAAAAAGAGTCAATACTTTAACCAGTTTCTTGTAGAATGCAGTAGGACTGTGGACCAGATCATAGCCATACATGATCCATATACTCATTTTGAAGAAACAGATTCAATGAATCTACTTCACAGTTCAGATTCACCAAATACTAAAATCCATGGAGGATCAAGTCCTATCATATATAATGGCGCAATAAAATGACACAACTTATATAAAATGGCAAAGAAAATGTGTTTTGGAAAATTTTGCAATATTTTTGAGTTGTGGTTGGTTTAACCCATGAATATAGAATCTGTGGAAATGGAAGACAGACAGTATCTGAAAGAACCATCTATGCAGTAAGTACATTAGAACAAAGAGGTAAACTCTTGCCATTGCAACAAGCTACACAATGTCCTATAATTAAATAGTAGCAGCATAGTACAATTAATATGTATGGCTAGCAACACAGGATGATGGAAAAATGCAGTGCATTGCTATATAGAAATGATAATTCAGAAACCATTGAGATTTGGGCTAGGGGAAAAAGGAGCATGGTTCTGGGAAATGAGCTATGTGAAAAATGTAACTTTCATCAACCTAGCTAAAGAAGAAATAGAGAGTATGTACTAACTTCCTTAACATACCTGTATTGTAGCAAAACCTTGTGGTTAAGGATACAATGGTTGGAGGTAAGCCTCACTGAATACAATGGAATTTGCCATTCCCTATATCTTCAGCCTTATTTTTAATAGAACGAGACAATGTATTTCTGCTTCAAGTGGAGGGATAGACCAGACCAAAACCCCGGACGTTGGAGATGTAGAACATGTAAAGCAGTGCTCTTTTCTCATTGCACTTGCTCTTTCATTTCCAACCCATTGGCTTGCCATATATAAGCCTATTTGGTACTTCTATTACACAGTGAATGATTTTCCAATTTAAGTCACTTTCATTCATATTTTATGTAGTGTCAGGGAAAAAAGGGGCTTTGCTGGCTTAAAGCTTAACGTTTATTGTCATAATTATATTCATGTCTTAATTCTGCTTCATTTTGAAGACAGTTAGCTCTGAAGGGAATGAAAGAGATGAAACTTGCCTTCATTATACTGTTCCATTGAAAGACCTAAGGCTGAAAAAGATTTTCTCGCTCACATGAGGATTTCTCTCTTGACATCAATGTGGCCTTTCAAATTTTCTCCATAAGGACTGTAGGCAGTCTATACTAGCAATGTCTGAGAAATTCAGATAGCAAAATAGTTCACACTGTAACATCTGAGAAATTAAGATAGCAAAAAAAGTTCATGCTGTGAACATCCTCTGGTTACAATTTCCCTGTCTCAACATCTGTTCCAATGCATGGGTTTTAAAAGATTGCATTATTTGGTTGCTGTGAGTTTTCTGGGCTGTATGGCCATATTCCAGAAGCATTCTCTCCTGATATTTTGCCCACCTCAGTGGCAGCCATCCTCAGAGGTTGAGGGATCTGTTGGAAACTAGGCAAGTGATGTTTATATATCTGTGGAATTATGTCCAGGGTGGGAGAAAGAACTCTTGTCTGCTTGAGGCAAGTGTGACTGCTGCAATTGGCCACCTTGATTAGCAGCTTCAAAACCAGGCTCTCCATGCAGTCATGATAGCCACATGACCTTAGAGGCATCTACGGACAACACCAGCTCTTTGGCTTAGAAATTGAGATGAGTACCACCCCTCAGAGTCAGACATGACTAGACTTAATGTTAAGGGGAGACCTTTACCTCACCACTCATGAAACTATGGTACTTTGAATCTGAAGTGACTTCAAAGAGGAGTTTTTAATGTAGCATGGACTTCTACCATTCAAAGGGGCAGTGGAGAGGCCAGCATTCCCATTACCTTTCCCAAGGAGTTCTTTTCAGTTCAGCCAATATTATGTTGGTCAAACTTTCTCTCTGACATATGCAAAAGTAAGCCATGTGCTTTTTACAGAAGAAGGATTGATCCGTTTGCTACTGAGAATGATTCCATTGGGATTAAAAAGATGATCATGTTAGACATGGAGATTTTCAACCTTTTCTTCCACATCCCATTAAATATTGATCATTTTATCAGAAAGTAAACAGAAAGTTCAGAAAGTGAGCCCTCCCTACTTTTTTTCTTGTTCTGGACAGGGACATGCAAGTTTGCCAGCTGTGCTTTCGGACATAGTTCAACTTTATGTATTGGATAATTTTCAGAATTTTTTCAGAATTTTCAGACTGAAACAAAATTACCCTTATCCTTACTTTCTCCAGCATTTAAATTCGACATATTTCAGTGAAATCTGGTTTTTAAAAATTAATCCCAAGTGTTGAGGTACCTAGTGAGGCTCCATAGTCAAGCAAGGGTGTGAATCCTGGTCTCTTGGGGTCTGAGGTCCCTAGCCCAACACTCAAACCACCTGACTTTCTAGTCACAATAATTAATGTACATTTAAATACCTGGGACAAATAAAAATGTTTTTGCCTGGCCTGAGAAAAATTGACAGCAAAAACATAGACAGCAGACAAATCTCTTCAGGGAGCATTTTACATATCTTCACTACCACTGCTGAGAAAGCTCAATCCTTTTTGTGACACAGGGAGAAAGATATCAACTAAATATCTGAAATTGCAGCTGAGGTGGTTATGATCAATGGTTTGCAGTTGTTGACAACATAGGGTTGCTGTAAATTTTATGGGCTGTATGGCCATGTTCCAGATAACACAGCTTTGAAGGAGGAAGCCATCTGTCAATTTATGATGATCCCATGAATTTCATAGGGTTCATAGGAATACTCAGAGATGGTTTTGCCAATTCCTTCCTCTGAAATAAAGCCCACAACACCTGGCATTCATTGGAAGTCTATTCAAATAGTAACCAAGGTTGACTCTGCTGAGTATCCAATATAAGATGGGCTCTGGTGCCTTTAAATAATCAGCTTATAATCACAATAACAAGCTGAACAGTTTTACGTCTCCCAAGGTTCTCTGCTTGCATATACTACAACACAACCCCATTGGCAGTAGTGTCACTTGCTCTAAGGTTGTACGAAGACTTCAGTCATAGTGATCAGCTACATACAGTATCAGATCATTACAATTTATAGGCTTGGTTTCCTTTTCACCATTTTTTAATGGGAATGGGCGCATCATGTCCGCTTCATACAGCGGACAACTAGTGCAAACAAAAACATTCTTAGTCATGTTGACCGTCTCTTCTGTTATTGTGTTTTTCTGTGAGGGCAGATGCCTTCTCTTCAACATGGCAAAACCGAAGTTCAGGTATTTCTTCCAGGTCAGGACTGTGAGGTTTCATTTGTAACAAAAGTTGACTGTGTAATGATATTTTTAATATACATAGCCAAAACAAGTTATATATAATTTTGTTACAGTAGCAAAGTATCTTTCAAATGGCAAAGGATGTTATTGTTGCATTTTTAATCTTTTCAAACATTTATAGTATTCTTTTCCTGGAGGGAAAATTGGATTTTTCTCGTGCAATTTGGCCTCAAAAACGCTGGAGACTTAATAGGGTCTGTATTTTAACTATACACATACTTAGAATGTGGCCCCTGACATTCTTTTCAAATTGAAATTTTATTCTTGGAGACAAAAACATGCCTTCACTCTGTATAAGGATAATATCTTAATGATAATGCTTCTACTCAGCCCACTGGGCTTAAACATTTGGTTTGGAGGAGTCAAAACCAGACAAGACCACCATTTATGTATCTTCAACAGTACTACTTAAACTGTAGGGATAGATAGCTCTCTCTCTCTCTCTCTCTCTCTCTCTCTCTCTGTGTGTGTGTGTGTGTGTGTGTGTGTGTATTGGACTGTCAGTCAAACATACTTTCCCAGAAAACTTTAATATTAAATGTGACAAAACTATAAAACGTTTGAGATGTATGATGGATCTGTGGCTTCTGTTGACTTTTTCATATTTTATTTCCTTCCTAATATTCTGTCTTTACTATTGTAGATCTTATCTCTCACATTTTTATTAGCTCACTGCAGACTTAATGCCGCACTCAATGGATCTTATGCTTAATGAAACTACAAGTGAATCACAGTGAAGAGGTCAAAGTCATGCAATTCCAGTCTTATCACTCTTGAAATTTTACAGACATAATCAGTAACAGCCACAGAAAAAAAAGTTCAGCCAATGAGGTCACATCACATATTGTCAGATTAAGGTCCAATTATATATAGCATTGTTTGCCACTGGGAGCAAGATTTTCCTATAAAAACCTAATGCTTGAAACCCAATTTATATAGGGTCCCTGGGACAGTATTCTCCACAGTAGTCATGATCTTGTCCAAGTTTCCGCAACATGGGCAACACAACTCAATTTCAAAGAAATTACAACTCTGGTGCAAAAGATGTTGCAAGAAGTCTCTACTCAGGCCCTGTCCAGCAACCACTGGAGTTTCTATAAACCGGTAGACAGTTGCTGCAGTACCCAAAATCAATACCAATCGTCATAATAATGGATTTTTACCTGCCTCTCTCTGTTGCTCTAGGCAGGAGTTACAAAAACATTTCAGATTGAAAGATCTGGGATGTGTAATACAATATTTAGGCATTGAAATGTGTAAATCTCAGGAAGGGGGTTTGTTGATAAGCCAAAGACATAAAATAGATGAAATTATAACAAAAGCAGAATTGCAAGATGCAAACATAGTCCAAACTCCCATGATTAAAGATTTTGTTAAGCAGGAAGATGAAGAAGATATAAAATGTGTGAAATTGTATCATTCATTAATAGGAAGTCTGTTGTATATTGCTAATTGGACTAGACTTGACATAGCATGCTGTCAGAATGTTAAGTAGAAAAGTAGCTAATCCAAAAACAAAAAAATTGGCAGGGACTGAAAAGATTGATTAGATATTTAAAGGGGACAAAAAATTATTGCCTGCACTTTCCTAAAGAAAGCAACAAGGAACTAATTGTATGTGCAGGTCGTTCTTTTGCTGAAGAGCAAGACAGAAAGTCACTCAGTGGATACTGCATAAAGTATGGAAGTAGCCTAATTTGTTGGAAGTCAAGGAAACAAGCAACAGTGGCAGTTTCCACATCAGAAGCAGAATTTGCAGCTCTATCTGAGGCAGTGAATGAACTGATTTGGACAAAACAATTATTGAAAGATTGGAACCTAGAGTGCAATGAGACAGTAACCATATTCGAGGATTCTCAGTCATGCATAACAATGGCAGAGTATGAAAGCCTAAAAAGTAAAACCAAATACATCTGTAGCAATCCAGTTCCCTTTCGTGCCTGGGGGGCAGGGGGCAGCACCGGGGGTCCCACTTGCATTAGGGCCAGCTGCAGTTGATGAGGACATGGAGGAAGGCGTTGATGAGTTAGCTGGGCCTTCCTCTCCCACAGAGAGCTTGGCCTGGGATGATGAATGGCCTGACGGCTATGCTAGCTGGGAAGTTCAGGCTGACCCTGAGAGCGATGATTCCGATCAGTATGAGAACCCAGGTGGTTACGGGTCGCAGGAAAGGATCAGGGAAACAGTGGAGGATGAGCCCATGGAAGCTGAAAGGGAGTTCAGCTCTCACGAAGATAGTGACCCAGGTGCTGGGAGGCAAGGACAGAGCTTTGATAGGAGACGGAGCATTGAGTCCAGCAGAAGAGAATGGCACCACAGCCTAGAGCGCCAGAGAAGCGCTAGATCCCATAGTACAGATTGGCGCAGAAGCCTAGAGCGTCGGGGGCCTCGCCAAGGGGATTAAGTATAGGATCCGTGGGAAAGGATCCTCAGTAGCTCGGCCACTTCTATTCTAAGAGGAGTGAAGCGAGCGGAGTTCCACGGAGCCAAGTTGCCGGCTCAAGCCTTGCCAAGAAGTTTCTTGGGATTGTTCATGAACTTTGCCTTGTTCTTTGCCACGGACCAAGTCCTTGATCCGCATAGTTTTGTGGAGCCTTTGCCACGTTTGCCTTTGGATTATTACTATGGACGCTTTACCTTTTGGATTATACTTTTTGATACTTTTTATGGACAATTTACCTTTTCACCTGTTTCTTATTATTCAATAAATAGTTAGCTGATTACCGTCTCTGTGTGTGTGATTAAGGGGCTGGGCCAAGACCCTGCATCGTGACAACATCGCTGTAAAATACCAAAATGTTAGACAGCTCATTAAAGAGAAAGCAATAAAGTTAGAGTATTGTAGGTCTGAGGATAATATAGCCGACATATTTACCCAACCACTAACAGTGCAGAGACATGAGAATTTAATAACTGGCTTAGGATTGGTTGATTTGAAAAGTGAAATGTAAAAATCCTGTGCATGTAACAGTAAATTGTGTTTATGTATGGTTATGTATATATGATTTAAAATGGGGATTTTTGTAATCAAAAATAGAAGGGGTGTCAGAAATATTGAAAGTTAGCAGTGTATTTTTAAATACAAAAATAATGTATAGGCACTGAAAGAGTTAAAATGTTGCAATGACTAAGCAAACCCAGTAGGGTAATATAAACAAGTGTGCCTGTGAGTTACTTGCTTCTTTTTGTGTGTGAAGAGCTTCTCCTATGCTGTGCGAAGACTGAATAATGCCCCAGTGTAAGGACTGCTATGTTCGTACTGTGTTTTGACTACTCTAATGAGAGAGCTGTTATTGTTTGAATTTGTTATGTGTTCCTCATCTATGTTTGAGAGAGAAGCCCAGCGTGAAGGCAAGAAGCTGAAGGAAAGATATATTAAGGAAATATAAATAATTTGGTTTATGTTATGGAAACCTTGTTTGTTTTGTAACAATATTTTTCTACAAGAAAGGTCTCTGGAAGGAAGATACTAATAGTCTGCGTATGTTTTATTTCTTCTTAGTGGCTACTGGTTCTCGGTCATGCTTCTGCTACCACATAAGCTTCTCTGCTGGTGAAGGTCTTTTGTTATTAAGCCCTTTTGCCCAACAGATACAACATAATTAAAACAAGAGATGAAACACTATGAAAAGGCATACAACAAGATAAGGTAAAAGTAAAGATTTTTCCTTGACATTAAGTCCAGTCGTGTCCAACTCTGGGGGGTGGTGCTCATCTCCATTTCTAAGCCAAAGATGTGGTGTTGTCCATAGACATCTCCAAGGTCATCTGGCAAGCTTGTCTGCATGGAACACCATTACCTTCCCCCAGAAGCAGTACCTATTGATCTACTCACGTTTGCATGTTTTCAAAGTGCTAGGCCAACAAGATACACAGAGTTAAGATACAAGTTAAAATCCACTGATGAAACAAAGGCTAAAATTCACAGCTTAAAACTGACATCAACATCAGAGACAGGTCCCATCTGGAGACATAAAGCTAGTATTGGTCAGAGCAGGGATAGAAATAGTGCTTTTCGAAGAAGGTTAAGAAGAAAGGTGGAGGAACATTGAGAAATAAAGCTTGTGTAAGAGAAGCAATAGATTTGGACATGTCACTCATGCTCTGGCTGAGACAGGCATGTAGCCAGGGGGGGGGGCTAAGGGGGCTTCAGCCCCCCCCCCGAAATTCTCAGGGTGGCCCGCAAAAAGGCCTTACTGGTACATTATTTAAACTGTTATGTTTATTCATATCATGATCTGATCACCATGCTCATTATATCCCACATTAATGAGGTTATTGGGATAACAATACAAAAGGTTTGCTACGGTAGACCCTCTTCCACCCAGTCTCAGCCCCCCGAACCAAACTCAGCCCCCGAACCAAACTCAGCCCCGAATCAAAATCCTGGCTACGGCCCTGGGCTGAGACAACTCTTTTTTAAAAAAAATCCAAGCTTCATACATTTGAGAAAGAGTTTTGCCAAAAGTCTCTGAGATGCCCTGCTAGCAAGTATGCACAAAACTGAGTTATACATTCAGCAGACTAACTTTGCATAAGGCAACTTCGTATTTATGTTTGCAATCAGCAGAATTGGATGTTATATAAAAAATAACACACCAAAGGAAAAAAAATATAACTGGCACAAAACAAGGTATAAATAAAACCCAAATGCCATTGTTATTGTTGTTTCTGCAATAAAAAATTAGCTCTTTTGAATTAATAAGGAAGTCTACAGCTGTGCAACCCATAAACCTCAGTGCCAATTACATTTGTTGCTGTTGTGTGCAGAGCCACTTAATCTCCAAAAGCAGGAATCAGATTGCCAGTATGTCATATATTTTATAGAGAAATGCTCATTATTTCTTTGAAAAGGTGATGGATAGTTAGATGAATATTCTGTTGTAAAAATTCACATGAAATTATGAACTGTAAATAAAAAGGTAATAAGGTATGGAATAGATGAAGTTGTAAAAGAGTAACAAAGTAAAATTAATGCAGGTTTTCCATTTTTTTTGTAACATATCACTTTTTGGTTTGGTATCTCATATAGACATAGCAGACACAATCTACTGCTTTGTCTTTTTATATAAAACCCATTAAAAGGAATGAGAGAGTTCAGCCATGTTGTCAGAAACTTTCATTTCACTGGAAGTCCTGTTTCTGATTTGACTACATGGCTATTGATTTTCTTTTGAGTCACCTTGAAGGTTTAGTTGTGGGGGTGAGGAGAGCTAGATATACGGAAATCAACTAAGCACAAAAGAAACAGAACACAATAAAGTGTGCTACACATAGAGGAACCATTTATGCTGTAGCCAAGGGGTAAAAGTTAACATCAAGAGTCAAATGTATCTCTTCAGGCACCTGATTCACTCAGCCCAGTCAAATCAGATTCTGAAATTATCAAGAGGAAACAAGACCATTTGTGTGGAAGACGATGTGATTTATTGATTGTTTGGTTGGAATATGAATGGAAAACATAGACAGTACAAGCCTATACACATCTCTTGGCAGATCTGTAGCCTCACAACTGTAGCTGCAATTGTTTCCAAATGCAGAGTGTTGCTCCACAGGTCTCTAAGTCCTTCTTCCAAAGAGACAACCAAGGTAAGTACTCTTGGATAAGCTTCTATCAATAATCTGTTGGTGGAATGCAAGCTCTGTATTTCCCTACAGAATAAGAAGTATATGAGCTTTTTGCAAAAAATAGATGAGAGGCATGTGTTTATCACAGAACATTAAGAGCCACCACTATTTTAGGAATAAGTTAAGTGTGCAAATCTTTATATATCAGGCTTTCATTTTCTGGAACTAGACAATCCATGTGTAGAGGTCTCTCTCATCAGTAGAGCCAAGGACAAGGGGTGCTGGGAGGTGCAGACCAACAATGTCTGGAGGGTCACAAGTTGCTTATGCCAATTTCACTAGTTTTCTGTATGTAAGGGTCATGCTAAAATGATGTGTCCAGACTATCCTAGGTTCAGTCTACTTCGCTAGTCACTACTCTGCTATCTACAGTGGAATATCAGTTTGAAAAACCATTTAGAAAATTACTTTTGAGTGAACGGCTTATTGCAGACGCATCTTGAGATTCCTAAACAACCATGAGTACACTCACTTCTTCCTGAGATCTGCCTGAATTCTCCTTTTAGCTAATCTTTATTTACTTACAATACACCTAGTAGAAAGATACACAAAATGAACAAAATATGTCACAGGGTTTTTTAAAAAAAAATTCACATAATTACTCAAACACTCTGGAGATTATAAAACAAAGCTGCCATCACAAGCTATCGTTTTCTTGTCAAAACATCCTAATGTGTCCCAATGCCAAATGAAAAATGAATTAGCTGAAATGGGGGGAGGAGGGGATTGTCTTCCAATCAGATGAATCTCCTGATTGGTATGCGGTAATGGTGATTGTGCCTCTTGCAACCCTCTGTGGAGAAAAGCATATGCTTCTAGAAATCAATTAAACATTAACTCTGTAATCTGAAGCCAAGGTACTTGTGAAACTCAAGGCTATAGCAAGCTTTTGGCACTTTCACTTGCCATCAATCAATCAATCAATCAGTTTAGGCCACTGTCTTCTTTCATTGCTTAGTTTTAAATGAACTGATTCAATTAGCTTCTCTTTTAACCTACCATCAGTTTCAGCAAACTTTCCAAAAAAGAACGTCTGAGATTGTTTTAGAGGAGCCTGATGTTCTTTAGCATCACCCATTCAGATAATGACTTTGTTTAATGCAAAGACAGGTGAGAACATAACAGCAGATTGCATAAAGTGTTGAAATGTTACAAACAAGCTACATTCTTATTGTGAGAAATACACAAAACAGATATCAGGTGTTGGCCACAGAGAAGCTTTAGGGTGCATCTATGTAGTAGAATTAATGCAGCTTCACACTACCTGAACTGCTATGGTTCAATGCTATGGAATCATGGGAGCTGTGGTTTTACAACATCTTTTGTCTTCTCTGCCAAAGAGTTCATGTTCCCCACCCAACTATAAATCCCAGCATTCTCTAGCACTGAGCCTTGAGAGTTATGGCAGTGCCCGTTTTATGACTGTGCTTAGGCGTGCTTAAGTACAGAATCCCCTTGACCCATCTTTATTTCATTCATTCATTCATTTTATTATTTCATTACTCACCCTTCATCAAAGTGTTCTGGGCAACTTACATAAACAGGTAAAACAGGATAAACTACACGACAAGTGGTGATTTAAAATAGATTACAGGTTAAATGCTCTACCAAAGAGCCATATTTTAAGTGATTGGACAAAGGACCGTAGGTCACACATGGCTCTCATATAAGGTGGCAGCGAATTCCATAGAGCTGGAGCAGAGATTGAGAAAGCCCTATGCCTTGTGGTTTCTAGGTGTACTTCTCTGGGACCTGGTGTAAAGAGAAGGTTTTCTTGGGAGGGTCGCGGTGAGCACTGATGGTGAAAGGGAGATGGCCTCTGACCATATAAGGCCTTGAAAATCAGGACCAACACTTTATAAGAAACCCAGTATTCAATTAGCAGCCAATGTAGATGCTGTAGAATTGGAGTTATTTATTTACATTATTTATACCCTGCCCAGGGCCGTAGCCAGGATTTTGTTTCGGAGGGGGTTGAGTTTGGTTCGGGGGGGGCTGAGACTGGGTGGAAGAGGGTCTACCCTAGCAAATCTTTTGTATTGTTATCCCAATAACCCCATTAATGTGGGATATAATGAGCATGGTGATCAGATCATGATATGAATAAACATAACAGTTTAAATAATGTACCAGTAAGGCCTTTCCGCGGACCACCCTGAGAATTTCGGGGGGGGGGGGCTGAAGCCCCCTTAGCCCCCCCCCCTGGCTACATGCCTGACCCTGCCCATATCAGCCCAAAGGCAACTCAGGGCAGCGAACAATAGGGACAATTCAATGCCATTTAAAACATACATCAATAGAATAAAAACATATCGTTACAATATCTAAAAACATCAAAAGATCAAAAACAAAGACAATATAGATTTAATTTTTTTTTAAAAAAATACTATGTCGTCATATTCCGTCTGTATTCCATTCCATCGTCGTTGTCGTTCCTAGGTCATTTCCAATTCAGTTGACTAATTAAGCTGAAGCTCCATCTTCCTGCTATTTTTTATGATGGATTTTGCTTATGTGGTGAAATTCTATTTGAAGGCATTTTGTTTCAGAGCAATTCCAGACATAATGATAGCGTTGATAGTCTATGGGAGTGTGCCACAAAGCAGGTGGCATAGGCTGACCAGATTTACCTCTTTCAGGGCTTCATAACTTAACTAGCACAGGGTCTCATTTGTTCTAAATACCAGAACTGCTTCTACAATTAGGATATTAGATGCTTGAAACCTGTTCAAGGAAACAGTGGGGGAAAAGGAGCAAACCTGTCTCAAGTGATACAAAGCTCAACAAGGGTTTCCACTACCTATATCTAGCACAGTGATTAAAATTTACAATGAAAAATGTGCCAGGGCCACAGGTTTAAGCATACTCTACTGAGATTTTTTTTAAAAAACCTCAGAGATCTGGCTACTGTCTTATTTGTTTTGTTCTAATAATATCCTGGCCTGCCTCAATACCAAGCAAAAATTGATTAGAAGAACAGGTGTACATATGAAAGCCAAGTGAGATCTGTAATTTTCTGCAGATGTTTCCAAGCTCAGCTCTTGGTATCTCCATTTTAAAAAGGATCATGAAACAGATGATGGGGAAAGTAGACTAAACTTTGGGCATTTGCTGACCAGAAGTTTATAAAATTCTTGGTTAGCTGGACAAATAGACTAAATTACCTAAAACAACCCCCTGTTCCCTATGTTTCATGAAAAAGTCCTTATAAACATGTTATTAATTCAAAGTGCTTAGGTCTCATCACCTTGTTTGTTATTCTTAGTGTCAGAAGAGTATTGTTTTTCATTTTTAAGAAGCACAATGGTAGCCAGCATATCTTATATGGTTATTTTGGCCAAAGGCAAAAAAATACAGAATGTTACATTATAATGCATATGGAATACTTTGTACCTTTCTGTGAATTTGCTAGTAGTAGCACAGTGCATGAGATACAAGCAAAAATATAAGTCAATTTCGATCACTGTCAGATACACAGTCCTTTCTGCCATTCATGTCGATGGCTAGAACTTGTTTCAAAAAGATCTTCATCTACCAATGTAATTGAATTAGGTTTATTTAGTATTTTTTCTAGTTGTGCTTATTTTATGCTGCACGGTGCCCTGAGATCCAATATGAAGCATATTGTAAAATTATTTAAATAAAATTTAAATGGGTCATTTAAAAAAGGCAGTTCAATACAGAACCAAAAAAGTCTTTTTCAAATGTATTTCTGCTTCCGAAATACCAGTTGCCCCACTTTTCTTATTTCCCTGCTTCTTTGGCATATTAATTTATATTAAGTTATTCACATCTTCAGAAGAATTGTTTCAATCTTAAATAATTCATTACTGTGGTTTTTCATGCCTTGATTGATGACTGATGCCTTATTTATTATATATTCTTGTGCTTTTTTCCCAAATAGAAATTTAATGGGCATTAAATCAATTAGGATGCATTTTACTATCATTGCAAATGAACTGTTAAGAGTGGGATGCTCTTGGCTCTTTATTAGAAATTGATAGTTGACTTGTTCAGGTTTTGATAAACCTCTCCATTCCCTGCTTTATTTTATTCATTGGGTCAGAAGTGAATTGAGAGTACAATTATAATGTATAAAACACAAACAAAACTTGGCATTATACTAATTTTTCTTTGACCAGAAGCTGGCCACTTGGAGTTCTTCTGGCGTCGCTGTGAGAAGGTACTCCATTGTGCATATGGTGGGGCTCAGACTGCATTGTAGTAGGTGGCCTGTGGTTTGCTCTTCTCTGTATTTGCATGTCGTGGACTCTGCTTTGTAGCCCCATTTCTTAAGATTGGCTCTGCATCTTGTGGTGCCAGAGTGCGGTCTGTTCAGTGCCTTCCAAGTCGCCCAGTCTTCTGTGTGCCCAGGGGGGAGTTTCTTATCTGGTATCAGCCACTGATTGAGATTCCAGGTTTTATCCTTCCACTTTTGGACTGAGAGTATCTCTGTAGATCTAAGGAAACCATTTCTTGATCTAAGGTGTTGGTGTACTGGTTGGTATCCGAACAGAGGATGGGCTGGAAAAGTCATTGCCCTGCTGGGTGGATTTCAATTTGCACTGATCCTATTTTAATAGTTGCAGATTCACTGACAGATATCAATATAATAACCATATTCTCTGATTTCAGGTTGCAGGAAAAAAATGTTTCCTGTACATTCAGTGAATGAGAAAAGTGTTTTTTTCTCCCCATTGGACCATTATATATTCACCATAAGAAAATAGCTTTTGCCAGCTTCACAATTTGCACCAGTCCTATGCTGGTCCCACTCTGTCATGTCAACTTTCTGGTGCCTCTAATTTCTGTAACAAATATATCACATTTTGGCCTTTGCTTTGGATTGAGGCTAATTTATCTTTCAGCAATTTAGTAGAAAACGGGAAGTGTGGCCAGGTACTTCTTAGAAATCTGCCTCTAGAAGAAATAGCTTTGTGTAGTTTATGTGTCAGAGTTGTTATCATAATTACTATTTTGAGACAGCTTTCTCAGGTGAGTTGTGAATGTTCCTGCCATTTTCCCAGATCAACTTGAGTAGGTGCTATTTTTAAACCATTCCAGTACTTCACTAGTAGTTTAAACAAATGTACCAGTTCTCCAAGTAGGAGCCCATAAACTCTTGTATAGAATTGCTTCCTTTTTATGTCAATCTGGTATATCATTCAAGGGGAGGAAAAGTGGGTCAGAACTTTATAGTACTTCTCCAAATTGTGCGGCAAGTTTAGTAAACTACAAAAGATTAGTACTGCGGTTGTTTCCTTCAAACACCAAGAAGAAACAACAAGAAGTACTTAGAAAGAACAGCTTTTCTCGATGCCTTTTTGAATAGATCTTCCTTATTGTTATACATACTATCATGAGTACAGGAAGAATGCAAGTCTTTAATAATATGGTTTTTTGTACGCTTAACTGCTATACACTGTGGTTCCTTTTATGCATCTTCATACATTTCCCCATTAGATGCTTGGTTTTCAGCTGTGGCAGATCACATTGCCAATGTTGCTGAACTCCCTGGGACAAAGCCAGCATTTGTTAGGCTTGAGAACAGACGTGGTCCTGGGAAATTCTCATATCTGCATCTCGGTTGGCATGGCCAAGTCAAGCCAACATGATCATACCACCTACCTTTCCCATCCACTGAGAAATGGAACAAGAAATGCTGCCCAACCTTGAAGAAGGTGAGGGGGAGATACTGACAGCCCCTCTCTCACCTGGAGCAAACTTCCTCTGAAAACCACAGGATAGATTCTGCTTAGAATCTTCATAAGGACTTGAAGGCACACAGCAACATCATTTGTAGTTCTGTATGTATGTTTGCTTTAGGAATGGAAGATGTTGCATCATTGCAGATGGCAGCTGCCATGTTTGTAGCAGTGTGCGTTTCTGGAAGGGTTGCATACAGATGATCTTCAAACATTACAGGAAGAAAATTGGAATTTGTACCCAAGGCATCCAAGTTTGAATAAGATGGCAACTTAAAGTAGAAACAAGTAAAACCAACAAACTGAATTTAATGTTAAGGAGCAATCCAACCATCACTTGTGCAGATGGAATGTGTAAACGAGTAAGAAAGAGAGCTGGAACCTGGAAGCCTTGGATATTGAATGATATTGTCCTATTTGTGATGTAATAAAGTTTGAAACAAATGAAATATGATATGAGCATAAAGCACAGTTAATTGTACATCCATCTCCAATAAAAAGCACTTTTTTAGTGTTAATTTTGATTCAAAAGGGTTGGGAGTGATTCAGGAACATCTTCTGTAACTGTATTGACAATGTATTATGTACATTGCAGCAAAACACCAACATTAACCTGTATATACCTGAGGATATAATTATTGTGATATCATATCTTCCAATTGTCCAACTTTGGCAGAAAATGTCCCAATTAATCCCCTATTGTCCCACTTTTAAATCTACCTTTTACATGCTTTCTTTTCTCTTCCCCTCCCAATTGCCCTCTTTGTCTTCAGCTTACTTCAATTGCAAAAGTAATTTGCCCTTAAGTAACTCAGTTGAGGGGAGCAAAAGGCAAGTTGGAATCCAACCCTTTCCTATAAACCAAGGCAAAAGCAAAGTGCAGTCTTTCCTGTCTTACCTTTTCTTGCTTTTTACAAACTTCTGACATCTTGTAAACTAATGCTGTTTGGTCCCATTTGTGAAAAGTTGGAGGATATGTGATATGTGAGATTTGTGGAAATCAGTGGCTGGAATTAACTATGTTTTTAGTGATATAAATGTAAACACCAATCCTAAATCAAGGTAATTGTTAAAAACACCCTCTTTTCAATATAAAAATAATTGAAAGTGTTAGCCTTTCCAACTAACTTGCCCACATTTACGGAGTCAACTTTGCAAGCAAGATTGGTTGGTTGGTTTAATTTTGGATCTAGGTATCAGATCAGTGAAAATGGAAAGAACAGCAAATGCATCTTGTTAAGGTCAGCAGTCTGTGTAATCAAAGCAAACACTAATTCTACTCAATTGTGATTTTGTCATCAACATTTTAAAGCTGTATCGCATTTACATAATAAGCTTTAATTGCCTTGTTTCCACACTGATATAAGCAATTAAAGCTACTTTCATGGACTAAATCTTTTTATACTTTTAAGGATGTTAACAGAGCATGTGAACTTTTTTTTTGTTAAGCTGCAATGGGAGCTTTACATCCCTTTACTGGTGTGTCTTCAGATTCATTTATATGGTCTTTCATCACTCCAGTTAGTTGCAGCATATTGTATATTTCAAATCAATTCTTGTTACGATTGCAAAATACTACTCTCTGGAAACTATAACAAATTGGAACCATGCAATAAAATATTTAAGAAACTATGTTATAAGTAGTTGATCATTGCATTTCAGAAATGTAAACTTTAATAGATCTTTGGAAATATATGGGCTACTTAAAAACTTGATATCAAATTAATGATGCATTTGAAAATGGTTATGTTTTCTTTTGATTTTTTAAACAAATATTTATAAATAAATATTACGATTACATAGTGCCTAAGATGATAACATATATATCTCCTAATGAGAGAAGGATTAATATGTTGGAAGTACCATCCCTGCTGCCTAACCACAATGCCAGAAGCCTGAATCTGCACCCTTCCAAGGCTTGCTGTTTCAGGTGTACTGTGGCAATATACTGTATATACTCATGTATAAATATTGAAATTTTAGTTTGAAAATCTACTTGAAAAACCCAAGTTGACTTATCCATGGGACAAGGTGGGTACTGTACCTTAACTCTTCTTTTAAAAAGGGACTGTCACCCACCCTGAGCAGAGCAGAGAAAAGGAAGACATTGGTCCACCCCAGGACAACCTAAAAGAAATACCAACCCCTTATACTTTATCTGCCGTGATGCCAATTCTGGCATTTTTGAATACTTGGGTGGGAAAATGCCAACACCAAAGACTGAAATGACTTTCAGAGATTGAAAAACATTCCCTTGTTTAGGAGGTACAGAAATTAGGTCAGTGATAAAACACATGCTTTGCATGTAGAATGTTCCAAATTCAATTTCTGACATTTCTACATCAAACCTTTGTCTGAAACACAGGAAAGCTACTGCATATTAAAAGACAGACTATCCCGAACTAAACCAAATGATTCATTATAATACACCTTCCTGTGACCCTGTTAACCTCAGTACCTCAGTGAGCAGGTGAGGGAAGGAGAGCAGGGGGTGGGTAAGGTGTGGTCTTAACCTGACCAGATTACCTACTATGAAGCTGAATCTCATTGAGTGTTTGCATCTGAGTCTGAAAACCAGGGATAGACTAGATATTTTTAAAAGCTGCCATCCATGCAAGGAGAAAAAACTATGTATACATCTGTCACCCTTTCCTTCCTGTAAATTTGGCTTACATTTGGAATCACTCTGTGCAAAAACAGACAGTTCATTGAAGAAAATCAACACTCCCCAGTGATTTTACATTGTATGGAAAGGATGGTAGTGGTTGCAGGGAGCCAGTTATCATGCAGTGAAGTTTGCTGCCTCTACTAGATCTCTCCTTTAGGAAGACCTATTAGATTTCAAGGGACTGAAACAATCTGGAAAACTCTGCTGTAGTACATTGATTCAACTCCTTAGGTAGCAGTACTTTATTAGTGACAATTGGTGAGTAGAAGCCATAGCTTACTAGAAGTCCAAAGCATGATATACAAGGAGTCTCATATGCAATTCTTGGCACCTCCAGTTAAAAAGACTGACTCCTCTTGGGACATGTCTACATGATTTTTTTAAAATACCCAAACTCACCCCAAAGCTGGTGCTGGCAGCCTTCATGACTTCTTCTTCTTATTATTATATTTATTTATACCCCACTTTATCTCTCAAAAGGGGACTCAAAGCGGCTTGACAGAAAAGCATTAGTATAAAATTTTAAATATAAAAATATGGAAAAATTAAAATAGAATTAAGCACAAACAACACTGAAAAATTCAGTTAAAATTCATCAAAACAATTAAAAACATATGCCAACTTTCATGAAGAATTAAGATTTTTTTTGCCCTTAGCCTGATATTGCTTAGCAGTAAACAAAGTCAGGCAATACTTTGGAGTTTGCAGTGGGTTCAGCTGCCTCTGTCTGAACAGCTGGCCCAATCCATTGTTCACATGCATAATGCTGCAATCAACCTTTCCCTGTGATGTTCAGTAAAAGAAATGGTTCATCCTGATGTGACTGCTGCCACTCATTGCTGGCCACAGAGTCTTCTGTGAGAGCCTAGCCATTGTGGTAATGTCTGCTGAAGTCACACAAAAAACAAGGAGGAGGAGGTAGCTTTCCCCTCTCCTTGTTGATAGCATCTCCTATTGCTTCCAGTTGAATGTCAGAAGCACAAATTAAGGACTTCTTGTTAAATTTATTAAAGAATGTTCAAATGTATATGAGAACCTTGTTCAAAGCCAAACGGGCCTTATAGGTCAACACCAGTGCATTCAGGTATGGTCCCAGTGTTGAAAAATTTGTCAGATTTGGAACCCCACCCATGAAGAAGATTGCCACTGTTCTCCTTATAGTGGTCTACAATTCTTGCTGTTTCAGGATCACATACCCTCCAACTGACCCACGTTGGTAGAGAAGGTCCCAATTAATCCCGTGTCACCATACTTTTTCAGCTGCTTCTTAAAATATCTCCCTTTCTCACCTTTCACTTTCTCTTTTTCTCCTCTGCTGACTTCTGTTGCTGAGTTCAAATTGCAAAAGTATCTTGAACAGAATTAACTCAGCATGAAGGAAGGTGAGAGGAACTGGCAAAATCGTATCTCTCCCAATAGACCCAGTCAGAAGCAAAGTGCTGTACTCTTTCCTAGCAAAGTACCCCCTTCCTTATTAATAACATTTACCATCTTTACCGCACTGTGATGTTGCTTGGCTGTATGTGTCCAAGTTTTCCTTTGTGAAATGTTGTAGGGTAGATGATCATGTTAACATTTCTAAGATTAGACTTTCCATCTTAAGAATTCACATAAGCATATGCATAATACATTTGGAGCATTGCCTCCTCATCACTTAGTTATACAGTTCAGTTACACAGTTCAGTATCGGCAAACCATGCAATCAGTTCCAATCTGTTTCAGAACTGTTCTGGTCAGATAGTGTGTTTGTTTTGGATGTTTCTTTCTTCTTCCCTCTCCTGCATTATGCAAAATGTCTGCCCCGTTTTTGTGTAAACATACTTAGACAAGTGCATATTTTAATATTCCTCATGTTTATTAAAAATGAACATTAAATAGAATACCAAATGGAATTATATATTCATGGAGTATGTACACTGCTGCCAGGCACTTTCAGATTTGCTGGCAAAGAGTACACGCTGCAGGACCTATTAAATGTAATACAGTTTTTAGCCCTTACAAGCGTAAGAGTATTTCCACTTGGGAGAGAAGGTTTTCCCCTCAAACAACCAATGACACTGGTGTATAAATTTTTTTGTCAGATAAAATAACATCAATTTCAACCCTTTCTGCCTTGCCCAATAATTACTTGATGAGAGAGTTGAAATGGAGTTAAAACAGTGGGCCTGACCATACAACTATTGGGCCATTTCAGAGTATATTGTGTCCCCTTTCACATAGCTGTATAAAATCCACATTGAACTGAATTATATAATAATAATAATAATAATAATACTTTAATATTTGTGAGTCGCCCTCCACCACCGGTGCTCCGGGCGACTTACATCATTTAAAAACCCCAAAATACATCAATGTACATCAATTTAAAAACATAGATACAGACGGCAAGGAGAGGCTCAGTCATTCAAGGTACCGATCAGGCCCCAAACGCTAGGGCGGAAGAGCCAGGTTTTCAGGTCTGACAGGAACCTAGTCGGGTCGAAGTGGCTCTGAGGGCGGGTGGCAGTGAGTTCCAGATCATGGGGGCCGCCACGGAGAAGGCTCTCCGCCGGGTCTCTACCAGCCGAGCCTCTCGCACCCCAGGGATGGTCATCCGATCACCGTTTATGGCACGTGCTGGCCTCTCGCTGCGTTGGACCGTCAGCCGGGCGCTCAG
The DNA here is from genome assembly GCA_030556195.1 of Anolis apletophallus. NCBI lineage: Eukaryota > Metazoa > Chordata > Lepidosauria > Squamata > Anolidae > Anolis > Anolis apletophallus. Next base: position 33,220,791 of record JARBWK010000008.1, on the reverse strand, counting down.
GTAGGCTGGCCCAATGTTATGCCGTGCTTTAAAAGTGAGCACCAAAAGTTTGTAGAGCACTCTGAACTCTAGGGGCAGCCAGTGGAGATCTTTTAAAATAGGGGAAATGTGGTCCCTCACTGATGACCCAGAGATGAGTCTGGCCGCTGCGTTGTGGATGAGTTTTAGCCTCTTGGTTGTGGACAGGGGGGGAGGCCCACGTACAGGGCATTGCAGTAATCCAGGCGCGAGACAACGGTGGCATGTACCACGGTTCTCAGCGCCTCAGGTGGTAGGTAGGGGGCCAGCCGTCGTGCCCTACGGAGATGGAAAAAAGGCGCCTTTGGCTGCAGCCTGGATCTGGGCCTCCATTGTTAGTTTTTCGTCCAGGATCACTCCCAGGCTTTTCACCGCCGGAGCAGGGGATAGGGCCTCGCCTCAAAGAGTGGCAGCGGTGGGTGAGGGTCGGTCGGCCAGGCCAGAGGATCTCCGTTTTTGCCGGGTTGATTTTGAGTCTATGTGCTCTGAGCCAGCTCGTCACCGCTCTCAACCCTTGGCTGAAGCTGTCCGGCACCGACGATGACCCTGGGTCAAGCTTCAGGAGCAGCTGTGTATCGTCTGCATATTGGTAGCAGGAGAACCCATGGCTCCTAGCAATGCTGGCCAGGGGCTGGACGTAGATGTTGAAGAGGGTGGGAGATAGAATAGCACCCTGGGGGACTCCACACTCCAATTCACTTTTCCTAGAGACCTGACCCTGCCACTCAACCCGCTGCGAGCGGCCTCGCAGGAACGATTCCAGCCAGGTCAAAGCCTTGTCTTGGATCCCAGAGGCAGCCAGGCGGTAGAGGAGCAAGTCATGATCAACGGTATCAAAGGCCGCAGTTAGGTCCAAAAGGACTAGGACTGCCGAGCCTCCCCAGTCCAGTTGACGGCGGATGTCGTCAGTGATCGCTACGAGGACGGATTCCACTCCGTGACCCGCGCGGAAACCCGACTGGGATGGGTCTAAGCCCCCGGATCGATCTAGGAAGTCCCGCAATATGGCAGTGTAGACTCAGATAATCTTGTTCAAAGCAGATATCGTGGGTTATCTGCCTTGATATTGTGGGTTAGATGGCTGTATGGAAGGGCCATGTGTGTGTATCTACAACTGCTGATTTGGTGGGGGCAATTCAGATTAATCCTTATATGTCCCGTTTTTTCAACTACTGCTTAAAATATCCCAGTTTCTCATTCTTTCCCCCACTTTCCCTGTTTGTCTTCTGCTTGCTTCACTTGTTTCAAGCTATGACTTATATAATGACCTGAATCATGATCTGATTCTGAATTGCTATATTACTATATATATCTTTAAATTGAGTTGAATCGATCCTGTTAAATTGCTCTGTTTCCATGTTATTTCCTATGATATTATACGTTTCTATCCACCTTATTGAACCACCTTATTCTTTAACTAGTTTGCATTCTTTAACTAGTTTCCCCCCTTCAAAATTAATCTGCTGTTGCTTTTGATGCTGTTGTTATTCTTGTTATGCTGTTTATGCTTTTTAAAATTGTTATTATTTGTTTTTAATTGTATTTTGCTTTGGGTTTGGCCCCATGTAAGCCACCCCAAGTCCCTTCGGGGAGATGGAGGCAAGATAGAAAAATAAAGTTCTTCTTCTCTTCTTCAATCAGCATATCCTGGGCTCAATCCACCTTCCATTTCTGTTTCCCAGTGTATTATTTAGGCCGTAACCCTGAATACAAGTAACTATGTAGACCCCGGTGATCCAATGGGTTAAACTCTTGTGCCAGCAGGACTGCTGACTGAAAGGTTGGTGGTTCAAATCCGGGGAGTGGGATGAGCTCCTGACTGTCAGTTCCACCTTCTCATGTGGGGACATGAGAGAAGCCTCCCACAGGATGGTAAAACATCTGGATGTCCCCTGGGCAATGTCCTTGTAGATGGCCAATTCTCCCACATCAGAAGCGACTTGCAGTTTCTCAAGTCGCTCCTGACACACAAAAAAGGAACTATCAAATTAATGATTTGTAACCCACCTTGGGAGCTTTTTTGGCTGAGTAAGGTGTATAAATTGCATGAATAAATACATTTGAGCAAATAGATATTGTCAGATTTCACCACTAACATCCTTCTATGCCTAAAACTTTTCATGCGCATTCTGCTTGCAGAATAGCAGAGATCTGAACCCTTGTTTGAAAAAAGATTAGTTTTTTTTAAAAAAAATTTATGCACGCCCACTTGAAATCAACCCCCAGTGTTGCAATCTTAACTGCGAGCAAGCCCTATTGAACCCACTGATTTACAGACATGCTTCGTAACATGATATTACTATCCTCTTTTTGGTGGCCTATGAGTGCCAGGATTTTCAAAGGCAGCATAGAGAAGGAAATGACTTTAAGCAGTAAAAAGAGCCAAGGATCAGGCAAGAGGATTGAGTGAGTTGGAATTTTAATCTTGGAGGCTTACTTGAATGTTCATATTTTATGAGGGTTTAGCTATTGAAGTTCATGCATACGGGTGTCATCTGCAAATATTAAATTACGCTAATATTATTCCATGGCTAATATTAAATTACCAAAGTACTTACAAAGATACATTCTACAGACTTGCACAGCTGCCGGAAGGCAGGGTGCTAAATAGGAATGTATGAGATATAATTACAGAAGGATATTGGCATCCTACATTTTCAACCAATTTGAGCATCTTGCAGAACTTGCCCTTTGGGTAGGTTTCATACTCCTCCATAATAACACATCTCTGTATCTGAGACTACTTTTCCTTGTGGTTGTGTGGATTTAGATTGCTCTAACTGTGTCTTCAGGCACTACTCGCAATTTGATTATTGTGTGTCTGTTTCTTAAGGCAGGATTTATCACATTATCAATGCAAATCCCAGTGGAACAATTTACCTCCCCAAAGTAGAGATGTCATTGGCTGATCTGTCTCCCAGGGAGCACTTGATTGGTGTTTCCCTAACATAGTCCTGCTCCCATTGTGTTATAGTGGCAAGAAGGAAAACTGCTCACAGCCAATGAATGCATGGTACAATACCGGGGGTTATTTGTCAAATCCTGTCCTATGCAATGAAGTTGAGTAATTTTCATGTTTGTGTTCAGAAATAGCTAAAACATCCATGACTGAGGCTCCTTCTAAACTGCCATATAAAATCCAGATTATCTGCTTTGAACTGGGTTATATGGCAGTGTAGACTCATATAATTCAATTCAAAGAAGATGATGTGGATTATCTGCTTTGATAATCTGGATTATATGGCAGTGTAGAAAGGACCTCTGAATGACTCTAGACAGAAAATGCAAAAATCTATTTTCACCTCATTTCCCAATATTTACAACTTAAAAGCCAGAACAATGGCTTCCAACTACAGGAAAGAAAATTCCACCTGAACCTGAGGAAGAACTTCCTAACTGTGAGAGTTGTTCAGCACTGGAACTCTCTGCCCCAGAGTGTGGTTGAGGCTCCTTCTTTGGAGGCTTTTAAACAGAGGCTGGATGACCATCTGTCACGGGTGCTTTTAATACGATTTTCCTACTTCTTGGCAGGGAGTTGGACTGGATGACCCATGAGGTCTCTTTTATCTCTAAGATTCTATGATCTCCCAGGATTTCCTAGTATTGAGCCAAGGCACTTAAAGTATCAGACTGCATTAATTTGACAGTGCAGATTCACCCTTGCCTCCAAATCTATGCCATTTCTGCCTTGCCTTGTGCTATGTCCTGCTAGCTTGCATGCTGTCCCATCAAGGCTCAAATTAAAGGCAAGAAGGAAAGTCAAGTGGAGGCTGCACAGGTTGAATATCTCTTAACTATAATCCCAAAAATTGAAATACCCCAAAATCCAAAATTGGTGTCTGAGATGACACCTTTTCTTTCTGATGGTTTCATGGATTATTAAAATATCATATATAAAATTACCTTCAGTATCTGCATGTAAAGTCTATATGGCACCTAAATGAATTTTGTGTTTAGACCTGGGTCCCATCTCCAAGATTATGTATATGCATAATATCCCATTATGTATAGGCATATATTCCAAAATCTAAATTAAATATATTAAATTAAATGCAAAACACCTTTGGTTCCAAGAATTGTGGATAAGGGATACTCAATCTGTGGTCTATTCCATTCAGGCTGAGTGAAAAAGGGCCAGGAAGCTGTCTTACAATAGCCATTGCATTCATACAGTGCAATTGGCAACAGAGGTTTCTTATAGAAGATTTAAATCTCCAAATCAATCTCTTCCAAACTTGGGAAAGTTACTGGATATGGTGGCTGGGAGTTGTATCCAATACAATAGTCTTTCCAAACAGTGGTCTTTTCCTGGAGTTACTCCACGAAAGAAGTAATAATGATAATGTTGTTGTTGTTGATAACAATAAATGTGGCTCTCTATACTCACACACACACTGAGTCATTAACAGTACTTCAGACACTTGCAAATAGCTTTTGTAAAAAACAAACACCAAACAACCCACCAATATGTCTACAATACATCATAAACTCATTACTGCTGCCCTTTGATTTCAGAAAGAGGCAGAAATGGCCTTTAGTCCTGCCGCTCTTATGAAATTTATCCGATGTTCTTTGTGGCTATCAGGCAATAACTGTAAACAATGAGTTAATCATATACAATTGAGAGGCACCATACGGCAAAAAACTATAGCACAACACCATAAAATGTAAAATAATCAAGTTAAACATTTTCCAAGGTTACATTTATGGGAATATGAAAAATCGAATGCTTTCTCTAAGCTGTATGCTGTATTGGAAGACGGCTTGCAGACATGGGAAGCTCTAAGCATTAAAGTTTTAAATATGTTTGTATTTTGATATGGCATTTTGTGTATACTTTCTGCAGGGTAATAAATTGCTGCAGTAGCTCAAGGACGGAGTATATACAGAATTGTCTCCAATGTTCAAAGTCAGCAACTTCTGTGCCTCATTGTATTTCTATCTGGCAGTATTTTGCCCTTCTAAAGGGGATATTTTTCAATGTCGTAATGGCTGTTTGGTTCCCTCAGAAGAGATGTATGATTTCATCAGCCCGTGTAAGGATGGTATGAATGCAGAACAATGTAAGTAGATGGCACTGAACCCCAGTTGATTTTTTTTTTTGCATTAAGTAAACTAACAAATCTTTGGTTTGTCAAATGCAGTTGTATGGATTTAGTGGGTCTAAATCCAATTGTCAGTCTGAACTAGAGTAGATCTACTCAATCAATGGGAACTTGGCAAGTTAATACTTCTATAAATTCCATTGATTCTATAGTTCTACTTCATTTCAGGCTGGCAATTGGATTTAGTCCAATGGTGGTTTATGTAATTGATCACATCTCCAGTCAATTGTAATAACAACACTTTGTAAAATATTGGGCGAGGGGCGTTAGGACTGGGAATGTGGATAGAGAACTGAAACTAGGAAGCATTTTTAATGACTTGGGAACACTTTATATATTTCCTATGGAAGTCTATAGTAGTCAGGGTTTGCAGGAGAAAATAATTGGTGTTTAAATTAATGTTTATCTTTGTTATTGTTGTTATTGAGATTTATTTATACCCCCCCCCCTTCTCCCCAGAACTGGGACTTATAGCAGCTTGCATATTTAAAAGGTTTTAAAAGTTCGACAACACCATTTAAAACATTACAGCATGTACAGTCCTTTGCTAAAAGCTTTCAATTTCTGAATCCTATTGAAACAACAGATCTTTACTTTCTGATAGAAAGATAGCAATGATGGGAAGGAAGTTCCGAACCCTCTCTAGTGTTCCCACCAACAATATGGTGGTACAAGAGAGAGGTCTCTCCTATGGAATTCAGGTCCATGCGAACTCAAAAGATACATAGACCTTACAGGTCTACATCAACACCTTGAATTATGCCTAGAAACAGGCATTCAAGCTATTTGACTAGGGGAGTTATATGATCCTGTAACTAGCCCCAGTTAATACTAAACTGTTTATTATTTATTTATTTATTTATTTATTAATTACTGAGAGGTCTATGCCGCCTTTCTCCAGAATGCACCAAAGTGGCTCACATCATATTTAAAAGTATACATACAAATAGTTAAATAATTAAGCAGTTAAACAAGTATTAGAGGTTCAATAATCCTTAAACACTTTTTGTATTATTGAACATTAAAAGTTAAAATCAATCTAAATTTCCCCATTCTTCTGTATTCATAAGTGTCTGGTTTCAGTTAACAGTTGAAGCCAGGTACTTATGAAAAGGAAAGCCTTCAAGCCTTTCCTAAATGTCATGAGGGTGGGAGCTGATCTAATTTCCTCCAGCAGCGAGTTCCACAACTTAGGAGCTGCTCTTTGGGCCAGCTGAGAATTCTGAGCAATCTTCAGTCCAATGTAGAGCATGTTATTGTAATCTGAACTGGATGTAACGAAGGCACAAAGCACCATGGCCAGATCACTGCTAAATGTTACTGCTAAATGTTAACGGCTTTCCAGTGGCACTGAAAGGGCTTTTTTTGTATGGCAGGGTCTACTAAATAATTTTACCTAAACCTATTGTTTAGGCTGTTGGCCAGAATGATGGAGTAAGTTGTCTTGTTAACCAGATGAACTGCCTCCACAAGCACTAATGGAACCTGCTGATGCAGAGCCTCTATGTATAATACCCACTCCTCCTGTCCCAAATTCCTGGAAAACAAATGGGATCCCTGCAGATCAGAAGTGAGGAACTATTGTTCACATTTTGAAAAGGGAGAAAAAACAACCAGGTAACTATTGATTATCAGGTTGACAACAGGTTCCAGGAAAGCTGATTAGTTAATCATGTTGTTAGTATTTAGAAAATAAGGCTACAATTATTAAGAGCCATTAAAAAAGTCATGCTTTTTGCCAGATTTACAAGATTGGTAGATCAGGAGAATGCTGTGCATGTAGCATATCGTGATTGCATTGTGGCTGTTGACAAGGTATTCCTGATGACAAGTTGTCAAAATACCAGAATATACTAGATAAGTGTCCTGTTTGATGGATTTGTAGCTGGTTCATAGACCTAATAAAAGGGTGTCCGTTTATGGTTTATTATTCTGGAGAAAAGTGATGTGGATTGTTACATGGTTCTGTCCTGGGCCCAACTTTGTTCAACATCTTTATAAATATCTCTAATGATGAAAAGTGGGCAATCCTTTAAATTTGCAGATAGTACCAAATGAGGAAGGGTAGCTAAAGCTCCAGAGGACAAGACTGAGGTCCAAAAAGACAACCAATGTGGTTTCAGATTCAATGACTTGAATGACATTAAAGCAGCTTTAAAATCATGGGTAACGAAGCAAAACCCTGAATTTTTCCAAAATGGTTTTGATGACTAGGTTAAACCATGGAGCAAATGTGTACAAATTGATGGTGACTATGTTGAATGATAATTTTATATAGAGGTTAGTTCATTCATAACATTTTTATGACACAGGAGGCAAAACTTTTTGACCCACCTTTGTATTTTGGATTGATGAGCCAAAAAATGGATTTCAGCAGGGATAAATGCAAGGTTCTGCATTTAGGTAGGAAAAATGAAATGTATAAATATGGAATGGGTGACACCTAGTTTGATAACAGTATATGTGGAAATAATATCATAGACTATAAGAACAATTAAGAATATCATCTCCCAGGAATTCAGCCAGGTAGTATTATGCTTTGAACTGAAAAAAAAACCCCAAACAAAAACAAAACAAACTCTTGTTCATCTTATATGTGGTGAATACTTGCTCAGAAATGCGAAGGAACCGCTAGGCTAAGCTGGCCCATCTTATATGTAAGTCTACATCCCTGAAAATGTGGGTGGCTGGTGCAGGTAGTGTTTGTCTCATACTCCCCTTGATGCATTACTTTGACTGAATATAGTGGGCCTTACTTTTGTGTCGGTATCCTTAGCATTTTGCAGTACAATCTTGCCAAGTCATATGGCCTACCATTATATTTGAATCAACCATTAATGGGATGCAAACCAAACTATATTTCTGGTTTCCATTTAATTGTACCTATAATAGACTAATTCCAGGAGCCAGTTGATGGTCTGAGAGTTGGGCTAGGACTGTTAAAACACCAGGGTTTAAATCCATACTTAGACATGGAGACTCAGTGATTAACACTAGGCACTTTGCATTCTCAGCCTTACATCTGAATAAATCTTACCAAGAAAATCTTACATTAGGATTGTCAAAAGTTAGAGTTGACTTGAAAGCATTTATCAACAATTGCAGTTTAGTAATCCATTTTCAAGGAATAATCAAACTAGATGTTGCACTATCTATCTGTGGAACTAATGATTATAGTCCTGGAAGGAATCTACAATCTGCTTTGCCTCCATATTTTTCATTATAAAAAGCAACATTAAATTGAAATAGAAGAACATAATGGAGTATTTCTCTCCAAATCCAAGGCTTTTTGCATTTCTTCATCTAAGGAAAATTTTAGAGGCTAGCAAAAAGATAATTCTCACAAATATTGCCATGATCATCAAGTCACAATTTAGTATGAATGCTTCAGTACCCAGTCTTGTGCATGTCAGCAGCACTGTCCCTCCATGGACTGTAATGAAGATTAATTACCGAATAAAAGCATTTGTCTGCAACATTTGTATTTTCATCAACGTAATGCTTTGCTTGATTGCTATTTCAGCAATATTCTGGTAACGTTCCACAAAAAGTTGCCGTCACAGGTGGCAACTTTTTGTGAAGGAGCGGAGGAATTTTGTGTGTGTGTGTGTGTGTAAACCTGTAAACTATTTGCAGATTTAAAGCTTTGAGAGGTCACAAAATACACGAGAAAGCACAAACAGCTGACAAAAATACTCAAAAATACTCAACTTACAACGTTTTAAACAGCTCCTACATCTACATGAAACAAAAGAGAGTGAAATGGCATGATGGCAAATTTGAGGGCAAAAAAGGCATCTTTGCATGTCAGTGTTTGAGTATAATGCAAACAGGTAGGAGGAATGAGGTATAGCAAGCATTACCATGGGATAAAGCAGTAGTTCTCAATCTGTGGGTCCCCAGATGTTTTGGCCTTCAACTCCCAGAAATCCAAACAGCTAGTAAACTGGCTGGGATTTCTGAGATCTGTAGGTCAAAAAACCTGGGGATCCACAGGTTGAGAACTACTGGGATAAAATATGTAGAAAATGGTTAGAGAAATACAGGTTGCAGGGTCCAACCAAACCCAAAAGTGGACAGGACCATCCATGTGTATTGCACAAGCTGATCAAGTGCAATGATGGCAAGATAAAAGCACATTTGTTTGGGGATTGTAGTTCCATTGTACTTAGATTGTGATTGGATCATCTCTTTCCATTGAGGGGAACAACCCATCAATGAATTGAACATCAATGTTGTTCTGCCACCACTTCTTGTGTGGTACAGCAAAGCAGATAGAGGACCTTATCACATTGGGATATACTCCATTTCTGAGACCCTTTAAATGAATAAATTATGAGAGAACATTGAGGAGGGTTGATCACTGTTACTTATTTCCCTTGCTGACATCTTTGAATATAATAAGGTAGGAGATATATCAGTTTTGATAAAGTTAAAACACACAATGTGGAACCAAAAGAGTGGTTTGTTGTAAATCTATTTCCCCTCCTTGTTTGAGACATATACATAGTTATTTGCAGCTTCCGTTAGTTCTCTTTAAATAAAAGTATGTTCAACATCTGCTGCACCTTATTGTTGCAGATTACAAAATATACTTTTACAAAAGAATCAGCATGGTAGAATCTTTTGGGGGAATGGAATGTATATGTATTTTAGGAGAAGCTATTTCTTATTTTCCCCCAGCCATGAATAATGTTAGTTATCTTAAACCTGACTTTGTATACATTCTCTCTGCCAGCTATTTGTCTTCATCTTCTTGTTATACAGTACAGAAACAGAAGCTGCTGAGATATGAAAGTGAGTTCAAAGAGCTAATGAAAATGTAAACACTTGATGCCCCATACAGAAAACTGATTTATGAAGAGCTGAACATGTAAAATGTATGGCTGGCCCTCTGACAGCATTACCTAATACATTGTAATGCTTTTACCTATCATTACACTTACATTAATAGCTTATTGAAATTCAAACCACAGGTTTTTAAAGAGACATCATTATGGTGTAGTCTTCCAAGATTTAAGGGGCTATGTGATTAAGAGCCCAGGCTATAAATCAAAGCTTTCTGAAGGTAGATATGTCCTTTAAAGTCTCAGAAGACATAAACATAATAAGGGATCAAATTTAGATGTACTCAAATCTATAGTTGATCCACTGAAATCAAAGGCAGTAAAGTTAATCATGTCCAAGATTCACGGATTTTTATTAGTCTACACTATTTGTAGACTTATGGTTACCCTATCATGGGATTTTCTTATAATATTATGTATTGGGGGTTGGTTGATTGATTGATTAAAAGAGATAATTGCTTTCTGAACTTTGCTGCAACACATCTGAAAATTTAAAATAGATAAGCTTTTGCAATGCTTTCCGGGGGTGGTGTAACATGGAGAAGCTGTACCGGGGGGGGGACGGGACTTAATACTATTACTTCATCACACACAATAAAACCAGCATTTCTACACATTTAAGAATCAGCAACCCACTGAGCCCATCACATGACAGAAGCCTCAAGTGTGGTTTCCAGGCATTTCATTGTTTCTAAAGTGTGGGGTTTTCCCATGATTCCTAAGTTGATTGGCAGTCAACTTATTTTTCACTTCCCTGCATAGAGAGATTTAAATGCGTCCACTTTGTAAATATGCCTGTTTGTAAATAAAACAATTACATTGTGATGGGGATGAGCTGAGATGGGCAGTATAGAATCCTTTCGTTTGCCATAAGGTTTTATTTATTTATTTTATTAACTTTATTTATACCCGCCCCATCTCCCAAAGGGACTTGGGGCGGCTTACATGAGGCCAAGCCCAATAAGACACAAAGTTAATGAGGAGGTAATTTATATCTTTTTACAATGGCTAATGGCACATTCAAGTGTTGAAGTATGTGTTTAAAAAGGGTGCCTTAATTCAGCTTCATTGGAAGGGTGGGAAGGCAAACAACCCCAGAAAAAGTGGTTCCTTAAGACTGATGCCTTCGGTCTGTTGTAGTTGAAGGGTATGAGGAAAAACAACCACAGAAAACGTGGTTTATTAAGACTGATGCCTTAGGTCTGCGGTAGTTGAAGTTTTCTGAGGGCAAATAACAGGGGAGGAGACATCAAATTATAAATCTTAAAGCGGAGAAAAGGATTAGGTGTGATGGGGTAGGAAAACCTTCCATTTAATTTCAAAACAGGAAGTGGTGAAGCTTAAGTGAAAACTAACTATTTACTTCATTTTACTTATCCCATGGGATGAGGTCCTATGTTTGGTAGTGAAGTTACTATGGTCCTCCTTTACCAGTCTCTTTGCCTCTTGTCATCCCATTCAGCATTATGAATTTTTGCAGCCTGAGAGAAATGTTAACATTAGAGGTGACTATCCTGCATGCTGTTTGTTTTGAATTTCAGTGTTTACTCTGTTTAAAAAGCTCATGCATTTTTTTATAATTAGGTTACTATCATGACAAATGGGATTTTGATAATGAATTGTACAAGACGATCAATCATAGGAAGTTACCTACTAACTGGGTAAGGAGCAATGGCATTACCATCACAGGATCCCCTCACTCAGATTACAGTGGGAACAACACAGGTAAAAAAAGAACTTATTTCCTTCTTAAGCATAAGAATATCTACTACCATTGCTTCTTGCTCCTGCTTCATCCCTCTCTTTGTTGGTAAAACAAATCAGGATATAAGTTGTCATGGTGTCATAACCATGGATGTTGATTTGTGGTCCCCAAACACATCACAACTGCAAGCTCATAATAAAATTCATCCACAGGACGCCAGAGGACCTTGATTTATTGTTATGTACATATGTGGCCAGAATTGACTTCAAAAATTTAATATTCATTGGCCATCTTTATCTTGTGGTCCCTTTTTGCCTTGAGTAACTTGAACTTAATTATACCTTGTAATTGTGGTTGACCCAGAGCACTTGGTTGAAATAATTTGAGTCATAAGAAATAAGGCTCATCGTGTAGAAGCAGAGGAGAACAATTATCGCATGATTATGTGGACACCTTCCTTTATTACATGTTTATCCATTTAAAATTTATCCTGGCTGTAGATATTTTGTGATATGGTACCATTGAAGACAAGAATTTACTGTCTCATGGTGTTCATTCCGAAATCCGTTCATTCTTCCATTTTTTCAAAAGCTATCTTTAAACATTTCCTGAATGTGTAATTTTAAACTTGGAAAGTGTAGTGGAAAGCATAAATTGGTTTCTGACCCTAAGCATTCTTGGTCACTTTGCTGAATTTAAGTGGTCGTCAAAGTAGGAAATAGAAGCCCATTAGAAAATGCAGGTATGTTCAAATAGGGCCACAGCCTCTGAGTTAATAGGAGTCAATTTTCACCAGCACATCCAAGAAATTATTTTTATTCAAACAGGTCTTGCTGTAATATACAGTGATTGTGGTCCCTGCCCTGGTTAAATTTATAAAAACCAAAGGAATACTACTTTTCTGAAAGGGTTTGTTGGTCACAGCAATACCATGTATTGGATCAGGGGTAGTGCAACTACATGTGAGTCCAGTAGAATTGGTATATATTGAAAGGTAGATTTCTACTTGAAAAAGTTATAGGTCAAAGTCAAATGAGAAAAAGGCGATGTATCCCAAAGAGGATAGCATATGCCTAAAGTTAAGGGCTCAGTTTCCATAGCAAGCTGTGAAACCAGAAGAACAGGAAAAAGCAGAAAGACTGGTATGGAGCAAATGAGAACAAAAGTTATGGGGAGGGGATAACAAGATAATTTTTGTTTGCAAAAGTGGGATTTAGACAGCAAAATAGTGCTGTTCAGGACCGAATCCAGACAGGCCTTTATCCCAGAAGCATCCATGTGAGCTTTCTGGGGTGGGTGTCCAGACGTTTTCTCAGGACTAGCCCGAGAGAATGTCCAGAGGCTAGTCGTGAGAAAACGTCTGGACACCCACCCCAGAAAGCACAAGCTTTACTGGATGTACCTTCCAAGAAGGCGCAAAATAAATCTACTGTCAAATTAATTTTCTACAAACCATGGTTTTCCTGGTTTGTAGCGAATTAATTCAGGACTGTCCCACAATAAAGATGCTGTCTGGACGGGCCCCAGGGAAGCAAGATGCAACAACATGCAAAGACAGAACAAACTGAGGGTATTTAAAAAGATGCTATAGGTATGGTGTCTTGAGATCACATGATATAGAATGTGATATACTTATTAAATAGCAAAACATGAAAGCTTGTTTTATCCAGGAAAATAATTTCTGCTGCACAATCTTTACAAAAAAGGACCTGACCTTCTTACCAAAAGGATCTGGATTCAAGTCCATCTGGTGTTAGGTGGTACCCAAGACAACATCTAACCCTCTGCCACACCATAGATGGTCATATTACTACTGACTGTCAAATCTAGTCATCCAGAATGTCAGGCCCTGTGCTAAAGGCACTGCAGCCCAATCTCTGTGAAAATGTAAGGGTTATATATATTGGAGGACTGGTGGTTGTGTCTGTAATACCATATGCGCGCACACACAGAGCTAAGTTCCCAATTTTCGGCTTAACTCTAATACAGACAGTCCCTGAGTTACAAACATCTAACTTACAAATAACACATAGTTAAGTACAGGGGAGAGACAACGGGAAGTGAGAGAAATCTATCCCAAGAACGGTAAATTCACTCCTGAAGGAGTTATCATGGGGAAAAGGTGCTTCCATTGAAGCTTTTTCACCAATCCCTGTTTCCACAGTAATCCAAATTTTTCAAAATCCAATTAGGCTATTACAAGGACAGAAAGTGAGGTGAAATCTTCTGAACAGAGGCACAGACAGCAAATCAAACTCCACAGGGAATTTAACTCTTCCCTAAGCTATCCAAAGCCTTGAAAATGGCTGGAGTTACATTTTAAAATGTACCTATTCCGATATACATACAAATTCAAGTTATGAAAAAACCTACAGATCCTATTCTGTTCATAACTTGGCAACTGCCTATAGTGTTCTAGACCTACATTGTATAAATCTGTTCTTTGTTACTTTAGTTCAAGTGGAACTATTGCAAACGAAATGCACAGGAAAATGTTGAAAGGGGAGAAGTGAGGACTTGGTAAACAGCTGTGAGAATTGGGTTATCAGAAGACAAGGGCTTAGATCTCAATTAGACAGCTGTAAACATAAGAAGCTTTTCTGTTCAGTGCTCGGATCCTTCTGTCAAATCAGAAAGAAAGCAATTTCCATCTATTAACACTGCAGGCTGCCTATTCTGAACAATTCAGATGAACAAATTTTCAGGTGCACAAGAAGATGTGAAGCTGAAATTGGTGAAAATGGTCTCTTCCCTTTTCTACTGAAGGGAATGTCTGTGAGTGGAACCTCGCATAGATGTTCTTATCAGTGGAAACAAACTGAGGACTTATCTATAGTGGTCCTGTAAACCTGGATGTCTGAAATGCTACTCCAGACTGGTCATAGATTTAGTTGTATAAGTAGATGAACCCTGCGTGACCAGTAGAAAGAAACATGTACAAAACCTGAGATAATGGCTTAGATCAAATTATTGGTCCTTATTAGAGCAGACCAATTGAATTAGTTACTTAGTGTGAATACTGCTAACTCAATGAGTCTGCTTTAGTAGGAACTAGCAACTGAGACCTTTGGTGATTCCGAAAACATTCTGGTAAATCAATCACTGGGAGAAATGTATGGAAGAGGGTGATAGCTTGATGGAGAAAAATGAAAAGTCTATACAAGATGTAGGGTTGGGCATTGAACAAGTAGTTCTGAGAGGCATAAGCAGAAAGCAAAATGAACTTTCTGATGGTTTATTCAAGCTTTTGATCTTGACGTTTTCAGACAAGCTCTGGTACTTCTCCAAACTGCAAATCCCATATTCCATATCATTGAGCCATGGCAGTTAAAGTGATGTCAAACTGCATTTATTCTACAGTGTAGATGCACCTTAAGTTGGACTAAAACTTCTGCAGACTGCAAGCCAGTTGCTCCGTCTGCTATCCGTTATAGTCATTTGTTCAACCCATCCATTGCATAATCCTTCCAAACAAATTCTACAAAGGAACCAAATACTGAAAAAATATGTCTTATTCCTCAACAGCTCACTTCCTTACATTGTCATCTAGAAGAGTTGAGTCTCCCGCAGTTCTGAAAATTGGAGTGATCTTTGCAGCTAGCAACCAGCTCAGTTGTCAGGTATTTTGATGTATCTTGGTTTTCATGTTGCTTCTTGCTATTGTGGTTTGCCAACACACTTAGGCTGTTTCTTATTTCTCCCCTTTAGTTTTCATTTTATTACTGGATTGGCCAAATAAATGGAACCGTAACAGTGGGACTTTGGTCTCCCTCTGATAGAACTATAAACACCATATGGCAAGAAAGGAGTGGAATTATAAATCAGTGGCAAAGAACAGTACTCATAATCAACAATACTATGAACACCGAGGTATGCAAATTGATGTGGTTTATTCTGATGCTGGAATATGTGAAATGTCATCCAAAATAGAAAAAATTGCTTAGGAAATGTGAGTGAATTTTAAGATGTGGATTCTGCTAAAAAGGCATGAATGGTGTTATCATTTTACTTACCTTATCTTATAATTTAATTGAAGCATTAATTTTGTAGTTCTATGTGTAAATACAATTGAAATTAGTTCAATTACCATTTTCTAGTAGATGAAGTGGGAGGACTTGATAATGAAATTCGCATTACCTGTAGATAACCATTTTAAAAAATTAGTACTTAGTGGACTGTGAATATTAAATTAGCTTCCACAACTTGTGATTCACCAAATCAAGCACATCCTATGAATCATGGATGATAGCACATCAGAAGCTGAAAATTCAATATATTTCTGTTAGCGTCTTTGGATGGGAAAAAAAAGATGGAAAGAGATGGGCCAATGACAATCCAGAAATCTATTTTGTCCAGTCCATAATTGAAAATGGTTTCTAGCATAGATCTCCCAGCTCCATATTAAGTATGCTAGTGTGTTTGATAGCACTGGAGAGTATGCTCATCTTATGTTTTCTCAAAACTCCATTCTTGAAATCTAATTAAACAATTTAGGAAGCTCTGAATATTGGTTTATGTATAAGGCCATTAATCTAATGAGAAAGGAGATGGCGGTAAAATGTTAAAGTCTATCATACTATTATACCAGTTATAATTTTTTAAAGTTGACTTTCCTACCTGGATAATCTGCTTGGATAAATCCAAATGCAACCAGCTGCCACAAGCTCAGGGAATATTGCAAAACTCTGATTTCCCATCCAATCTATGCTGTGCTTGCCTTCTGTGCCCCATTCTGAGAAAGCCCATTCCACTGCACATCTCCATTGGCCAGGTTGAAGGGGAGCATAGTGTGAGATTGGCTGGGCAGCTGAAGCTTTCCAATGAGCCTGCAGTAGCTGGATATCCACTTTTTTCAGGAATTTGTGTAAGGGCACTTCCAGACAGGGCTTAAAGCCATTATGAAGCAGGTTTAAGAAACTCACTTTGTTGTGGGTTTAAGTCCCCTTGCCCTTCCAAAAAACCTGGGCTTTCCTGGGTGGGGTGGGGTGTCCCCATGCCCTCCTTGTAGTTAGAATGGGGCCACCCCAACCCCTCCAAAAGCCCTTAAAAACTTACTGGGCTGTCATTATGCCTCTCCAACAAGCCTCCTAGTGTGCAGAAATGACACGCCAGGAGGTGGGGGGGGGGGGGCAGGAGTGATTTGTCGTAATTCCATCATCTCCTGGCACATCATTTTTATGCACCAGGAGGCTTGTTGGAGATGCATAATGGCAGCCCAGTAAGTTTTATTTTATTTTAAGGGCTTTTTTGGGGGGGGGGGTCATGGAACCCAAAGAAGCAAGATGGGTTTGGGGAGGATTTGGGAGTTAGTCCCCAAAGGCCCCATATCCCATTAGATGGCCCAAGTCTAAAGGGATATAAATCAGTTATAGACAGGGTATACCAGCTTTGTCTCAAATTAATTCTCTTTTACTGGAAGCATCACTTGGGCACCTCTGGTAAAAGTCCAACAGGGCCCACATTTTGGGCCCTGTCTGGAAGGGTCCTAAGTCAAACCACAGAAACCAGAGTTCTCCTACAAATATGAGTATTCCAAACTCTACAAAATCCAAAATTTGAAAAACCTCTGGTCCCAAGCATTTCTGTTAAGGTAGACCCAGCCTGTATTATATACAAGGTAAGGTAGCATAGTCTATGCTAAGATAGACAAGCTGCTCAACTGGACCCACAGAAATAGTCATTGCAGTTGTGTAGACCTCTTCTTCTTACTCAGCTGAATTATACAATCTCTTTCTTGCCTCTTCAGGAGACATCTAGTTGGCACAAGATTTTTCTACCATTACACAAACTTTATAAGAACGTTTTGCTGAAGTATTCTCTATAAATGAGCAAAATTCCTAGTTATGTGCACAGTAACAATGTCAGTTTATGAGATACATTCCCTTTTCCCATTCAAGGTATCAGACAAGAGAAAATATGATTTTTCTTCCCAGATTATGTTACCCTCTAGGAAGAGGGCTAAATTCTGTTTGTTGGGATCATCTGCCCCTGGCCTGAAATCCTTTTAAGCCATTAAGATAAAATGAAACCTGTGGTATTTTTCTTGTTACTAAAGTTGTGTTTGCATGGATTCATATATTCTGCCTATTTCCAAAGAATTGTGGGTGGCATATAAGGATGTACCTTATCTAGCAATGGAAAAATATGACTAATTATTTGTTCCCAGATTGGTTCTTTGACAGCTGGGCAAAATAATAGGGAAGTGAGAATTTTGCATAATTTTCTCCTGATATTTGAACATCCCAAATAATTATTTGATGAACACATTTTTCCTACACAGAAAGCACTGTGAGGGGTTTTCTTGTGTGCACACAAGTATTCTTTTAAAAAGCAAAAATGCACATGTTTTCCCCTGCAAAATAATTATGCCACAACAGGTTGGGATATTTAAATATAGTAAGAATGCTGTGGAGGGATATTTATTTTCCACTGCAGTCTAGAGAAAATGAATGCAATTATTCATTATCACAGTTGAGGATTCATATCTTTACTTCTAATTTCATTTTCTTTCTGTGAAATAAAATTTGGCTGAATGATGACTTTCATAGGAATTTCAACTCTTATTGATATGGGGGGCAACTCAATGGTGGCCAACTTCCATGACTTCATAAATGTATCTAAAAAATTCATGGGAGCCACACCTCTCATAATATTATTTTGGCAATAGCAACATTATTTTAAGTTGCATTTTGCCTTTAAAATAAAACATGGACAATATTTTCCTTATTTGAAAATGGAGAACGTTCTGAGAGATTCTGAAAAGTGCTGATCCATTTGTAAATCATGTTCATGGTACCTTGGTGACTGTCTTTTGTGGTTCCGGGCAACAGCAATCGGTGTATATGAGAAATGCATCCCACATTGCTCACTTCTATGCTAAACACTACACATTCTGGGTAGGAGTGCTTTTTTATTCCCCAATTTTACCTTCCTGCTTCTTCAATACTGATGTCAGGAAGGACACTGGGAATCATGCAAAAGAACTCACACAGGCAAAACTGGCTTCTTCACTGTTGTAAAATGCATTTGACAGTGTAATTGACAGTATTATTACTGAATATTTGTGTCTTACACAAATATAGGTTTTGCAGCTGTCTATTGAAGGACAAATATTTGAACCCTGGGTGCCTGGAGAAACCATTGCCATTGATGATCTTTCAGTCACTGAAGGGTGTTTGCTAGCTTTCGGTAAGGACACCTTCTAAATTATTCTGTGATGCTCAAACAGAAACAGGAAAGACATGCAAGAATGGTTGGAGGGTACCCTTAGGGTTGGTAACAATGAACAGGGAATTCGAGGCAACTGTTTTAAATTTATTTGCACTGCTGTTTTTAGTTTGTGATGAACCACTGGTGTGTAATAAATGATACATGGATAATCTGATTGTTTTTTCGTCCCATTATAAATGTATCTAAGCATGGCTAGAGAGGCAAAACAAGCTGATTCCATGTGTGGCATCTACCACTCATAAAGAACTCTTAAACTTATGTTTTGGTGTACTGGGAATATAAAAAATACCAAGGCTTACCATATGAAGGACAGCATGGAGTTTTAATGTCTCCTAGTTTGTATAGCATCCTTGGTATCCACCCGGGTTGGGTTTCAGGGTCCCCATGGATATCAAAATCTGTGAATGCTCCGTTCCCATTATATACTATGGTGTAGTAAAATGGTTTCCCAGGTATAAAATGGCAAAATCAAGATTTACTTTCTGGACATTTTTTTGCTGGGTATATTTTCAAGTTGTGGATGTTTGAATCTGTAGATACAGAGGGCCGGCTGTATAGTAGCTAGCAATATTTCCTAGAGTGCCTTTTGTTTTCCTAGGGTACTTTTAATTGAGTAGTTCTCTTAATATGTGTTATGATTTCACTTGAAAATAACATTTTCAGGCTCTGAGACTGCCTGGAAAATATGCTTTGGGAACCAAATGTCAGAAATACACTTTCTCTCAAAATAATTAAAAAGATCTCACACAGAGTATCCAGCCCCCTCCATGTCTTCATCTCTCATCTCTCTATCCTGATGTCTCTGTGATGCAAACTGAGATGTTTCCACTGGTTACCTTACTACTGTTCTTCTTCCTTAGCTTCTTCCAGAGGTAAAAGCAGTGTGGTTCAGTATTAGCCTAGTGCAGGCATGGGCAAACTTTCTCACTTGGGGGCCACATGCTAGCACTTCCTGATAGGAGGACTGGCTGCCTGGTGATGGATGGAAGGAAGGAGGGGAAGGAAAATGGAAAGAGAGAAGGAAGAAAGGATGCAAGGAAGGACAAAAAGGAAGAAGGGAAGGATGGAAAGAGAAAGAGGGAAGGAGGGAGGAAAGACAAAAGGGAAGGAAGGATGAAAGCGTGGAAAGGGAGGGAGGGAGGGAGGGAAGGAAGGAGAAAGGAAAAAGAGAAGGAAGGGAGGAAGAGAAGGATGCAAGGAAGGGTAGGGAAGGACAAAGGAAAGAGAGAAGGAAGGAAAGAAAGACAAAATGGAAGGAAGGAAGGAGAAAGAGGAAGAGATGGAGGAAAGAGGAAAGGAAGGAAGGACAAATGGGTGGAAGGGAAGGATGGAAAGAGAAAGGGAAGGGAGGGAGGAAAGGTGGAAGGAAAGAGAGAGGAAGGAAAAACAAAAGGGAGGGAAGGATTCTGTATGTATGTGTGTATGTACACTCCCCCCTGTCTCTCTGAGTATGTATGTGTCTGTGTGTCTGTATGTATGTGCATTTATGTGTTTCTGTATGTATGTGTGTATGGGGTCAAAGCTTTCCGAGACAAACCAGGAAAGGGATCTTGGGGTTTTGGTGGACAGCTCAATGAAGATGTCAACCCAGTGCGCTGCAGCAGTGAAAAAAGCAAATTCTATGCTTGGCATGATCAGGAAGGGAATCGAAAATAGGTCAGCAAATGTTGTATTACCTCTCTACAAATCGATGGTAAGGCCACATTTGGAGTACTGTGTACAATTCTGGTCTCCACACCTTAAGAAGGATATAACGGAACTGGAAAAGGTACAGAAAAGGGCAACAAGAATGATCCAAGGGATGGAGCAGCTCCCTTATGAAACCAGGTTGCAACGCCTTGGTCTTTTCAGCCTTGAAAGACGGCGTTTAAGAGGTGACTTCGATCAAGTGTATAAAATCATGCATGGGATAAAAGGTGAATAAAGAAAAACTATTTTCTTTGTCACAAAACACTAGGACTAGAGGGCACTCCTGAAGCTCCAAGGTAGGAAAATTAGGACTAATAAAGGGAAATATTTCTTCACCCAGAGGGTCATTGGGTTATGGAACTCACTTCCAGAGGAGGTTGTGACAGCGGTCAGCCTTAACAACTTCAAGGCAGGATTAGACAGATTCATGGATACCAAGTGTATCGGTAGTTACTGAAAAGGACATTCAAGTGCCACCTCTGTGTTGATGGAGGCAGGCAGGATTTCCCGGGTACTGGTTGTGGGGGTCGGGGAGCAGGTCAGGGTTTTGCCCTCCCTTCTGCTCGAGATCCCCGTGTACAACTGGTGGGCCACTGTGTGATACAGAATGCTGGACTAGATGGGCTGAGGTCCGATTCAGCATGGCTCTTCTTATGTTCTTATGTACAGGGTGGGATAGAAGGGAGGGAAGGGGAAGGGAAGAAAGAAGGAAGGATACGATGGCGAGAGAGAGGGGGGGCTTGAGAAAAGAGCCCAAGGGGCGCCTTCAACCCCCCGGCCTGGGTTGATCCATACGTGGCCTAGTGCCTTGCAGAATGTTCCTATCTCAATGGAGTCCCTACTTTAAAGGCTTGAATTTGTTTCTTGAGCCATGTGTGTTGGCTGCTTAATCATGATTTCTAGCTGCTGCACAGTATTTACATCATTGAATAGCCCCACATCCATCTCATCAGTTATGCTGTTGCTGGGTTGTTTGCTTTGCCACTTGTCAATCCTGAAGGACATGGGAAAGTGGTCAATATCATTGCTCTTGTTGCTTGCTCAGACAGGGCAGAGAGCATGAAATGAGACAAGAAAGGGAGATTTGGCAGATTTAATGGGCTTCAAGAGCTGGCTGTGGATCTAAGCTTTTGTGCTGGCAAAATGTCTGGCAATGTTAACAGATAGCTGCCAATTGGTTGTAAAACTGACTGTTTATAGGGGTAAATCTCATATATACAACAGTAAAGCTTTCCTTATGCAATCTCTAGCACATTCTTAATGACCCCCGGAGAATGCAATAAAGGGTTGAGGTGGGGAAAAAATGCCAAATATACAATATGGGTCTTTTGTTGCCCTACATATGTTTTCCAGATCACTGTCCACTTTACAACCAACTGGGTTTATTGGCACCTACTGGGAATGGAAGGCATCAAACAACATCTAACATCAACACAAACTACTAGGATACGTATTTACCAGGCATATTCAATACCTTGGAAGTTGTAGAATTCAAAGATGACAAAAATTCTCTTATAATGCAGCACTGGAGGCTCATTATTTATTTTACTGTGTTGACTCATGTTATGCTCCAGAATGCAGTATTTATGTCTCTCTTAAAATTTGGCTTCTGCAAACAGTTCTGCCCAAAACAAAAATGTCTGTCACTTCTTTAGTACATATACAATTTATTGATATAATATACACCACATTCCCAGGATCATAAGATGATGGCTAGACTACAAATTAAAACAATAAATGAAATATAGGGTAAACATAAATAACCCAACCTTGGCTTGCAGTCTTAGGAACCTCGAAATGGGAGCGTAATGGAAACATATCTTTGAAACAGTACCATTAGCAAAATAAAACTATTTCTGTGAATCATAGTTTTATAAAGAACTGCCTCTTTGCATCTTTCACTCTTGCTGCTGTCAGGTATGCATTTATGTTTTGCTTCAAGCACTGATTGTATTGTGGTACTAACTTTACAAGTTATTGGCAGTACATGCATTTTTATTTATTCTTTTACTTTGTTTTGTCATTTCATACATTGGTCTGAGTGGACTTATTAACTGAGCACAACCCAAATGTTGCTGTTATTGATGTTGGTATCTTTCATTTGGGATCTGTAAAGTCATAGGGGATAAAAAGAAAATTTCTTGCTGAGCCGAATAAACTTTATTTCCTCTGACTGCTATTGGCAGTCCTCAAAAGTAAATTAAAGACTTTGAAGATATTAAATACACTTGGCCTAACTTCATTGATTCAAAGGGAGAAATCAAAAGGATATATCCATATTTATATATTCCGAGGGCCCTTCCAGGAAGGCTTTATATTCCAGGATCTGATTCCAGGTTTTCTGCTTTAAACTGGATTATATGAGTCAGCACTGCTAGATAATCTGGGATAACCAGAAAACCTAGGATCACATCCTGGGATATAGAGCCTGTCTGGAAGGGCCCTGTATCTGTTATGGATTTATTGAACAAGTTTCGAGAAGGGTTGCAATCACAGATGGTCAGCATATAGCCTGGTGACCTATTTTGAGACCTGGGGTGTTGTGTGGTTTCTGGATTGTGTTCTAGCAGCATTTTCCCCTGATGTTTTGCCTGCATCTGTGGCTGGCATCTTCAGAGGATCTGATCGTAGTGCAATTACCAAGCTTTGAAGTAGCCTGGCCTTTGTTCCCTTTGAATTGAGAGAGAGAGGGTGGGTTATTATTGTTTGTTGCCTAGAGACATCCTTTGTCTGGGTGGTGTACACTAGCCCTTGATTGCTTACTGTCTGGAGACTTCCTGTATCTGGGTGTGTCCCTTACTCACTGTTTTGGTTCTAGTGTTTTTCAATACTAATAGCCAAATTTTCTTCATTTTTGCGATTTCTTCCTTTCTGTTGAAATTGTCCACATGCTTATGGATTTCAATGGCTTCTCTGTGTAGTCTGACATAGTGGTTGTCAGAGTGGTCCAGAATTTTTGTGTTCTCAAATAATATTCTGTTGCCAGTTTGGTTTATTGTGTGTTCTGTTATTGCTGATTTTTCTGGTTGAATTAGTTTGCAGTGCATTTCGAGCTCTTTGATTCATGTCTGAGCACTGCATTTGGTGGTCCCTATGTAGACTTGTCCACAGCTGCATGATATGTGATAGAAAGCAGTGGTTAGAGGATGCCTCTTATCCTTGGTTGAATGTTGAATTTTTTTAGTGGGACTGTAGATTGTAGATTGCATTTCTTCATCAGTTTCCCTGGGTATGTTAAGAACATTTCTCCTCTAGGTTGATCTTTGTCTTTATTTCTGTGGCTTGCTCTTGCTCTTGTGGCTCTTTTCATGTCTTCAGAAGAGTAGTGATTAGCCTGTAGTGTCCAGTTTAGGTGATTCAATTCATTTCTGTCCCTGTGTTAAATGGATTTTGAAAAAAATGGTTTGTGGAAACAAGGATTGGTGATAAAGCTTCAGTGCAGACACCTTTTCCACAGAATAACTCTTTCAGGGGCGAATTTCCCTTCCTGGGGGTAGATTTCTCACATTTCCTGTTGTCTCACCCCCATTCTTAAGTATGAGTAATTTTTAAGTCAGATGTTTGTAACTCAGAGATTGCTTGTAGTCTCAAGCAGCTTGCCAGCTCCACTAGATACAGCACAAAGTATTGAAATAGGACGAAATACTCTAAACTGCTGGTTGATTTCTGTTTTATACAATTGTATTTTCTGTCTGGTTTCTCTTTTCTGAAGGCAGTATTATGCCTGATATTGGTAGCTTGATATGAGTGTGGTCTTGCTGTATCTTCTGTGAAAGTCACTTTCCAGTTATTCCAACTCTCCAGATTTGGCAGAGACAGCCTTGATTAATTCACCATCATCCCACTTTTTCAGCAGCTTTTAATATCTCTCTGTTTCTTTCTCCTCCTCCCAGTTTCTCCTTTGTCTTCAGTCATTGCAAACTGAATTCAAAACACAAAAGTTATTTGCCCTCAATGAATAGCAGGGAGAGGAGAGAGTGTAGAATATTGTTCAGCTGCAACTTCTCCTAGCTTGCATATTCTTCCTCATTAATAACATTTGCCATCTTGGCTACAGTCTGATGTTGTTTGGTCATAGATGTCTCCGGTTTCACCTGTGAAATGTTGGATGATATGCTTTCCTGAGCAGTATGTCTGCACATTCCTTTAAATATTAAAGTGGTATATTGATCTTTCCCACTAAAAATACACGAAGCGCACCCTTAGGTGGCACTCTCATATATTTTGTACTTGAATAGGCATGCCTGAGTACAAAATGTCAGGTGTCAAATGATTCTGGCTGTTTGATGCTGGGTAAATGGATGCAATTGTGAGCGAGAAGAGATTCAAAAGAGCACAAGAGTTCACTCCTGTATCTTTAATAGCTGGATACAGGAAGAGATTTGGCAGGAGTACTGTTCAGAATTTCATAGCACTGCAGGGTTGAGAGCATCTGTGTCTAGTCGCTCTGTTGACAACGTTCTTTTAGAAATCCTTGTATCCTCTTTCAAGATCAATGATTTTTCAGAATGATCAATCTATTACAGAAAGACAGTACATAAAAAGCAGAAAATAGACTGACTCAGTGTAAAGCATTTGCCTTTGTGCCTGGGACTCATCCACACATATTATAGCTTAGTGTTTGGCTCTTCAAATGTCTCCTTTGAAAACCATTCCATGAGGTGGATAAGAGAAGTGCTATTTATCCCATAAATTTGTGCTGAGTGATTAAAAAATACAAGTTATCCTTGGCTGGCTTAATTAGTGAAAGATGAATCGATATCTATGATGAAAATGTTAGTAATATTGAATTTTGCAGGGCATATCACATTTGGAATACACAGCTTTTATGGATATTCTGCCTCCTTTCTTAAATCATTCATTTCTCACGCCATCTTCTGCTATTGTGTTATCTTTCCATCTGAAAAATTTCAACCCAAGGCCCGTTATTTCCAATAACCTGTTCACCCACAATTGTGGCCTATCTCTTAAGTCCACTGTTTCAGCACAAAAAGTTAAAGTAAACTGACCTAAGAATGGAAAGGATTACTTAATTGTACTGACTAAATATTTTATGTGACGAAGAGGGCATTCAGAGAGAGAATACAAAAACAAAGTCACATGGGTTCTTAAAATTTTAACCATTTGAGCAAAATGTTTTTGAAATATTTCAAGCTCTGATGCTCCAAGAAAGACTGAAATACTATAACCGACTTCCCCAATAGTAATTATGGCATGTTCACCCAATAGCCAGATCTGAGGCTAAACAATCCTTTAAATTTTGTTTTCACTTCAGTTGTTGATAAGTGACTCTGTTTGGGTGGGGTATCATTTTAGATTTCTCCTAATTATTTAGATTTAAGTTGTGCAACACTTTTAGGAAAATAGTAGTGTTGGCGCAACTGTATTCTGATCTTTTTTAGTGAGCCTGATCTACTCTATTTTGAGAATGGCTGATGTCTCCCATGGCCTGTATTGTTTGCTGAGCTTTGACATTTGGGTCATGCTAGAAATGCTGTAACTTCAGTACTATGTGCCTAGGGCCAACAACCAGAAGTTATGGTTACAAATACTGCCAG
Organism: Anolis apletophallus; assembly: GCA_030556195.1. Taxonomy (NCBI): domain Eukaryota; kingdom Metazoa; phylum Chordata; class Lepidosauria; order Squamata; family Anolidae; genus Anolis; species Anolis apletophallus. Next base: position 33,194,639 of record JARBWK010000008.1, on the reverse strand, counting down.
ACCCGAGAACATCCTCTTTGTAGGGGTTCACCCTGCAATTGTTAAATGATCGAAATCCTGCAGAGTTTTCAATGCCTGAGTTAAATGACCAAGTTCCTGCAGGCTCACGGGGGTTTGGAAATGGGGATTTTGGTCAGGGGAGTGCTGTTAGCCAGAATGAAGCTGAGGATTCTGGGGGTAGTCAAGCAGCCTGCTATAGATGTGTTTGTCCAGGCAGAAAAAGAGGTTGAGAGAGACTCTGGGCAGTTAAGGTCAGAATGTGAAAAGAATGCAGTAATTGGCAAACTGAGGAAGGACCAGACTGTCTTCGATAGAAGGAGTCAAATTAATCAAAAATGCTACTTGGAAGGGGGTAGAAGATGATCTAAAAGATTGAGAGGAAAAAAAGGGTTCCGGGAGAGGTTTCCTAAGGGAAACAGAATGCTTTTTTCATGGCTTTTTGAATAAATATAGGGCCTTTGAAAATGTAACTTTCAGTGAGACCAACGTAGAATTAAGGAGCAACATTGTCTTGGATTCATGGCTTCATGTTCATGCTGTGATTCCTGTAATGTTTCCTGCCTTGGATCTATGTTCATGCCTTTGGATTTAATTGATCAATTTTGTTCCTGAATCTTTGAGGGACTTTGAATTCTTGGACTTTTTAAAGGACTCACAGACTCTAATTCCAGTGGATTTTGTCTTGGATTTTTGGAACATTTATGCTTCCTGAGTTTTATGCTTGCTTTATTGCTTACATTGCTTAACTGACTGTTTTTATAGACAATATTCTATTATACTTTTCAACTTTCTTTATTCTTTTGCTGAAGCTATTTTTTATTCTATAATAAACTGTTTTTATTCCATAATAAACTGGTGCATCTCTGGGTTCAAAGGTGCATCCTCAGCCCTGGTGTGCAACACTCTTTAACAACAAACAAGCTCTGTTTAACAACAAAGTTCTGGATACATTCTGTACTGGTCACAGCCCTGAGATAATGATTACCATGTATGTATTCAATTTTGCTAATATTTCAGTACTAACCAACAGTAGGATCCCAGATATTTTTTTGTTATCATTGATGACTAATGGAGCCTACATTACACATGTTGGACTCTGTCAGCATTCTTCATCTTACTGAATATGTCATTGTGTGCATGTAGTGGGGGACAACGCCAGGTAAGAATATAAATACTTACTTGTCTAACTCGGGTACATGAGAATGAGAAACTACCAAAGGATACTCACTAGGTAGACAGACAGATAATATATATTTTTTGGACTTGAGAAATTTTGCTTTTGTGAAAACCTGTCTTGTTCAAATTAAGGAGTTAAACAGCAACATCTGCTTTTTCAGTTTATGGTGTCTCCTCCAATTGTCTCAATTTTCCGATAAATCTATCATTCTACATTATAGGGTACTTTTAAAATGTACAACTTCATACCCATGAAGAAATGGGTTTATGTACATGAAAGCTCACTCAGAAATGTCAAGGTGCTATCACATTTCTTCTTTTTTTCTCCCTCTCTTTTGTGTGAGAGAGTAACACCAGTTTTGTAGATGACAATGACAGAAAGTAGTTGGTGGTGATAAACAATGAAAGCCTAAGAAAGCTCAGGCATGCCTCCCAGTTGTTGCTTCCCTAGCTTTCATGGTACAATGAAGCATAAGTTCATTGGCCAATGCCTTGTGTAGCCCTTACCACCCCAAGTGAGAGCAAAAAATTGCTAGCCTGCTATGAATTTTGTATACTTCTTCTTCAAAGGCCTGAAAGCTGTCAGAAGTGACCAACAGGGAAAACAGAAACCAAAGAACGATAAATCCCTTTAGTAGAAGGGAGACAGAAGTTCAGCTCCCAGGATAAAATATAAATATTCTTTACTTAAGAATGAGGCTAGGGATAAGACATTCCCAGAAGCTAGTATCTCTTTATATTTTATTCTAAGAATTTGTGCCTGTATGTATACTTCTTGTAGGAAGCCTGTGTAGCCGCAACCATAGTCTGGGAATTTTGTTCTAAGAATTTTGGTACTCAATGATCCTGAGATAATTCAGACTACCTCCTCACCTTCTTTGACCGCACTCCCAAAATGTGAGGGATGATGACAGATGTTTTCTTTTTCTCCACTGCTTATGTTTCTACCCCAAATCAAGCTGTTCACATCATATATATTTCCAGATAACTGAATCTCAGTTTAGGCCCTTTCCACACAGCTGTATAAAATCCCACATTATCTGCTTTATTTGATTTTAGTTGGAAAATAAGCTACATTTTTTATATTCAGAGTTTATTTGCTAACAAAGATAGCCATACTTAATGTAATACTTGGCATTTGTGTACGACCTTTTTGGGGGGAAAAATAGAGCAGAATAGATAAATAAAATCTTCTTTTAAAACAAACACAATTTTGTGTTTGTTTTGTAGGATTGTGGGAGTGCCAATATTTATTATTATTGTTGATATTGTTATTATTTGTTTTATTTCCCATACTTCTACTCCACCATTTTCATCCTGAATGGGACTCAGGCAGCAATTTGCTGCTCAGCAAACAAATTCCAAAAATAACAATTACAATTGAAACCAGCAATAAAACATACATTGTTGAAACACCAATTACAGCCACACAAGCTCAAAATCATAGTCCAGAATCAGTCCATTGTTAGACAAGAATGAGAATATTTCTATCCTCAAGAAAAAATTATTGACATATACAATGGGTTATTGGTACCTGCTGGGGTTTGGTTCCAGAATACCCACCACTATCATCACCACCACAACGATAACATCTGTGGATGCTCAAGTCCAAATGTCATAGTAAATCATGTCCTTTATTTAAAATGGCAAGATCAGGGTTTGCCTTTGGTAAATGTTTTTGAATATTTTCAGAATGTGGGTAGTTGGATCCATGAATGCAGAATCAGTGGATACTGAGGACCATTAGTATTCATTTCTGAAGATATTGCTATTTTCTATGCTTGCTACTTTATAACAGGCATCCTCAAACTGCCCCCAGCTGTTTAGCTCTCCAACTTCCAGAAGCCTAACGAGTTTGTTCAATTGTCAGGAATTCTGGGAGTTGAAGGCCCAAACAGCTGAAGGGCCCCAGTTTGAGAATGCCTGCTTTATAAACTGGGATACTGGGCTAATTCTTTTCAATTTCAGTTGCTCCCTTGAAGATGTATTGCAACAATTCTGCCATATCTTCTGATGTGTGGCTGGTCTACTCTCTTTTCTCCCTTGAACTTGCTGTTGGTTTCCTGGTGCTCTATGCAGCTGTTGAGAAGAGGCACCATTGACAGTATTTGGAAATGGATGGTGGAAGACATAACACTCCAATTTAATCTCCTAAAGTCTCCTAAATCTCTCGAAGAAAAAGTGTGTGTGTGTGTGTGTGTGAGGCATATAAATAGATAGCCCAGCTTCACCATTGATAAATGATACTTATTTCCTTATCAGAAAATTTCAAAGCGCTCATTGAAATGCAAGGATTTTCTTCAATAGATTTGAGCTGCTCAAATGTTATGGAATGGGAATGGAGAATGCAGCAGCCTCCAGATATTGATGAAATACACCTCCAACCATCCCTCACTATTGTCCATGCTGGGTAGGAGTGATGGGAGCGGTAGTCCAGTAACAACTGTAAGGCCAGATATCCATGTTTCTGGTTATAACAGAGCTTGGAGTCCTGATTCAGAAAATTACATTGGATAGGCTGCATCAGCTCTAGTTTATTAGGCATGGTTAGCATGATTTTCTATGGGCGAGCAGATAAGGGAAAACTGGTGCCATTTTTGGAATCAGCAGGCCAAATATACCCAAAAACTGAGCTAACGTTTGAAGCACCAAAATGTGTGTTGGCCCATGGAATCATTGCCTTGTTAAAGGAAGTATAAAGGAATTGTTGTTTTGAGATACTCTTGACATTCTACTTCAATTTTGTTTCAGCAAAAGATCGAATCAGCTGGGAAATTTGGGTGGGAAAGTGGCTGGAATGAAAAGCCTTTTGTAATGTGCCGAAAGATCTCAGCTTGGTATGCTGTGACTTTTGGCTCTTACAGCAATTATGTTCCAGGTGGTGTTATGTAAACATGTCTGAGTGGGGCTGAGAACTGTCCTTGGGGCCACACCACACCAACTAGGCTTGGTGCAAGCTTGCAGCATGTTGCATCATACTGGGCCAAGGGGGTGGTACTTTGTGTTTGATGGACAGTGTATGGGAGTGTGTTTGGTATATAAGGTGTGTTTGTTACACTGATGCCATCTTTGGCATCAAAAGTCATGTTGTCCTTCTCAATAAACGATTGACCATTACCGGGAACGTCCTGAGTGTGGATCCTATCTTCATTGGGGAGTCGAGCCATTACACCTTTCTTATTCCAACATTATTCCAGCTGCTTTTGAAAGATGATAAATAATATACTGGATGGCATTGCATAAAGTTAGGGGTGCATCTACACTATAAAATCAATGCAGTTTGAAACCATTTTAACTACCGTGACTCAATACTTTAGTATTTTATAAGGTCTTTAGTCTTCTCTGCCAAAGAGAGTTGGCCCCTCACCAAATTACAGCCGAGCCACAGAAAAGTGCTGTCAAACTGCATTAGTTCTATAGTGTAAATGCAGCCTCACTCAGCTGTTAAAATTTTCAAGAGGGAATATTTTTTATATAATTATGTAATGAGAGAGCATTTTTGCCATTGCTCACCATAGCTATGATAAATATTTCCTCTTTCAGCTGTGGCCAGCATTGTCATGGGGCTTTGATGGATAGAAAGTGGGTAGATAATCAATATGCAGTCATCTCAAGTTTTATTCTTCAAGCGTTGATCTTTCTTTTTGCAGATAAGACTTCATTGTGTAAGCAGAAATGCCATGCTGGCAATGAGACCTGCATTCTAGATGGAAAGCTCCTCATTAATGCATCCAACATGCCCTCGAAAGCTCCGCATGGAGGATTCTGTTGTAAGATTTATCAAATGTAGCATTTTATTAAGATTTTTGTATAAAAGTGTCTCATAGAAGGAAAAATAGAATGGTTTCCTTTGAGGGTTCAGTATTTGTATTCCTTCTACAACAAGAACATGTCCTTCTGAACTAATATGGATGACCTCTGTAAACTCTCTTTTGTGTTGCAACTCCTGAGGGACAGGAAATCTTTAAACTTCGAAGATACCTGAAAAGGGAAAAGAGAAACCAGTAGGAAAAGATAAGGAAAGGGGAAGAGGACTGGTAGATGGTGAGAAGGGTATGAGTCACCGTTTTTTAATCCTGTAGCTCTGACCACACAGAAGCTTTAGTGCTAGATTTCTTAATTTCATCTTTCTCTGTTGTCCTGCTTCATGTGCAGGTGCAACATTTTACAGATAAGCACAATCACTCCCCTTGGGGAAATAGAGTGGGTTATAAATAAAGTATTAGCATTAATAATAATTCAGTATTACTTTGCCCCCTCCATGTTTTGTAAGAAACAAAAAAAATCTGTTCTTTCACATCAAATTTCTGTTCCATAGGTTTTCTCTGAGGGTGCATGTACACTGTAGAATTAATGCAGTTTGGCACCACTTCAACTGTCAGGGCTCAATGCTATGGGATCCTGGGAGTTGTAGTTTTCTCTGCCAAGGAAATTACAACTCCCATAAGTGTTGTAATTGCATTATTTATTTATTTACTACATTTATACCCCGCCCTCTTTCACCCTGAAGGGGACTCAGAGCAGCTTACAAGTTATATGTACATACAATATATTATATTATTAGCATAGCACAATATTAGCTTTATATATTACTATATTGTACATACCACTATACTGTAATATTATTAGTAATATTTCATGTAATATATAATATACAATTAATATTTTTGTATTCTTATTAGTATTGTATTATATTATAATATCATTATCAATATTATATGTATATACAATATATTATATTATTAGCATAGCATATTATTAGTATTAAATAGTCCCCAACTGATGGCACAGGAGATGAGGTGGAACTGTCTTCCGGGGTTCCTCTCTTCAATCTGGCCCAGGAGCAGCACTTAGTGCTTGATTGGAGGGACCCCCAACTGATGGCACAGGAGACAAGGCATAAATCCACATAAAGGGCAAAATGTATGTATTGCTGCTTGTTCTATGACAATATTCTATAGGTTACTTAAGGTAAAAAATTAAAGACAACATTCAAAACACTAACTTAGAGCAGCCTTTCCTTGCCTTTCAAATGTGTTAGATCATAACTCCAACCATTATCAATGTGGCCATTAACCATACAAGATAGGGATTATGAGAATTGTAGTCCAGTAAAACCAGGTAATAATTACATATTGGAGTTTTCAGTGTGCTTACCATGAAGGGTGATGTATGAATCTCCTAAATATATTTATATGTGTATTTTACTCTGTCCCTATAACCAAAGTTCTCTGGGTAGCTCGCAAGGAAAAAATGATGTAATATGTTCTACAATTAGCTTCTAAATGGGCTAAAACATTGCTTTTTTCTCATTCAGTTCAGCAGAGCTGCAATTTTAAGATTCAGGTTTGTGACTGGATTGCTGATGAATTGGCAAGCCATGTTTCCTGGGTACCTGTGAAACAGCTACTTGATAATGGTTTAAAATCAATTCTTCTAAAGGATGGAAGCAACAATAATAATGGTAAGAAAATGAAATTAATATACTTGTCAGCTGGTATTACATCTAATTGATTTGAAGAGGTTCACAGAACTGGCAGGAATAGAGAATGAAAAACTTGATAAGAAACTGAAATGAAAGGAATGTAGTCATGAGTATGAACTGTAATTAATAAGGTTTCCCAGCTTCCCTTGATCTTTAGTTTCTACTTTTTTGTTCATTAGTAATTTTTTATTTGTATTTATACTTGGAATCTGGGGGAGGTGACTGCCGACAGGGAACTCTGGCGTGGGCTGGTCCATGAGGTCACGAAGAGTTGGAAGTGACTGAACGAATAAACAACAACAGTACTTGGAATCTTGGAAATATACTGGAATCACAGGGACAAGGAATCTTCCAGGATCTCCATGGAATCCTCTGGAGATCTTGAAAGATGATGTAAGTGAGATGTGTCACTTGATGCTTCTTAACAATCCACTTTCACTGGTCAGTTAATGGCTCCGTTGGGAGGGAGGCAGCAGCCAAAAGGTGGATTTGGAATGAGACATTGCTCAATTTGTTCTGGCAAAACTTTAAATGACACCTCCACCTCTTCCAGGATCTCTTGACTATTAAAGATACAGGAACCCTACCTTGCATTCAGATTGGCAACTCTATATTTAACAGCTGTGGTTTCTTGGAATTTACATGGAAAATCATAAGGCAGCTCATTAAACCAAAATGAAAAATAATCTCTTAAATTTATTTATTTGTCATTTATTTGTCACGTTTCTATACCGCCCCTCTCAGCCCGAAGGCGACTCGGGACGGTTTACACAGGCAGTCTCTGCCCTCAATAAAACACAGCAACAAGACAAACCCTTCCCCCCAAAACATAACACATATAATAACAATTTAACAATTAAAAACATACAATTGCAGCCTCAGCGTCATGTTGAAATCAGTTTCCATCGCATCGTCGTCATTCCATACATCCAATTAAGCCTTATATTTCATCAACAAATGCCTGCTCAAATAGCCAGGTCTTGACTTTCTTGCAAAACGTCAGGAGGGAAGGGGCCAATCTGATGTCTTTAGGGAGGGCGTTCCAAAGCCGAGGAGCCACCACTGAAAAGGCCCTGTCCCTTGTCCCCGCCAGTCGCGCCTGCGAAGAAGGCGGGACCGAGAGCAGGGCCTCTCCAGATGATCTTAAACATCTCGATGGTTCATAGGGAGAGATGCGTTCGGACAGGTAAGTAGGACCCGAACCGTTTAGGGCTTTAAAGGCTAAAGCCAGCACTTTGAATTGTGCCCGGTAGCAAACTGTAATATTATTACAAATATTTTATCTTTGTTGTGATCCGCCCCGAGCCTGCTGGGAGGAGCGGAATATAAAATTGACTAATAAATAAATAAATAAATAAATAAATAAATAAACTGGCAGCCAGTGGAGCTGGCACAACAGAGGAGTTGTGCGCTCTCTGAATGCCGCTCCTGTTATCAACCTGGCTGCTGTCCATTGGACTAGTTGCAGCTTAAATGAATATATTAATTGTCACGATCACGGTCGTAGCGGGCCCCTTAAACACACACACAGAGACGTACTGAAGGCTAACTACTTTATTGAGTATAAAAACAGTTCCAAAGAGTAAATAGTCCAATAATATGCAAGTGTCCAAAAGGTGATAAGCAAGTAGTCCAAAGTAACGTAGCAAATAAGCTGGAAGCGTGGCAAGGCTCCGCAATCCAATGCGGATCAGGAAACAGGGCAAGGCTCCGCAAACCAATGCGGATCAAGAAACAAGGCAAATGCAAGGCAAGGCTTGATGACCACTGCTGGCTTGTGGTCCCACTCCGCTTCACGCCTATTCAGGAAAGACGTGGCTGGAGAACTGAGGATGCGTTCCCACGGACCCTATACTTAATCCGTCGGCCGAGGTCCGCGACGCTCTAGGCTCCTTCGTCTCCAATCTCTGCTCACGGACCTCGGTCGGTCTAGGACCCTCGACCAAGCCCTCCTGCTAGACTCGATGTCTCGTCTCCTATCGAAGGAGCGACCTTGCCTCTCGGCAGCTGTGTTGCTATCTTCCTGAGAACTTTCCTCCCTGGCACTTTCCCACTCGGGTTCGTCCATGTTTACATTCTCGGGCTCCTGGGAATTCCTCCCCCCGGGGTGTTCATAACTCCCTTCGCTGCTTCCCATCTCCACCTGGTGATCGGAATCTAAGCTGGGCCCAAACAACATTTCATCCCATGCCAAGCTCTCTGTGGGAGACTGCAGCCCATCCGAAGGGCCCTGTGCTTCACCCCAGTCATCTAGCTCATCCTCCGAATCCACCTCTGCTGCTGCAGGCCCTAATGCTAATGGAACCCCAGGACCTATTCCTTGCCCTCCAGGCACGAACGAGAACTGCTGTGCTACATTAATCCTGAAGATCCCCTTAGAAATCAATAACAGTGAAGAAACATGAATCACCATACCTCACTGGTGGAGCAGAGGCATTAGGTTGCACATTCTATTTGTGGTGTCTCAAGATAAAAAGTTCCTTGGTAGCATGATTGTGAAAGCCTTTGGATTTTCAATGGCAGCTGGATTAGACAATACAGTAGAGCTGTGTATTGTGTGAGGATCGTTATGGGGCACTTTGTGTCACAACATTTCCAAATCCTTTGCTTTTCTTACCTTAGATGAACCATGTCTTGGGCTCCTGGTCAAAGCATTGTTTTGAATCATGCTAGAGAACCTAGAGATGTCTAGATAAGTGTTCCCTTTACGTCTCCAACATGAATGGAATACAATCACATTGGAGGTTTAGAGAGAACACTGCCCTAGGCATTACTAGGTCATCCAATGCAATTCATAGCTCTTTGCAAGTAATGGAAATTGTGTTCAACAAGCTTGTGTAATATGCAGACCCACTGTACCTAATTAGGCAGATGGTTGAATGGTTGTACTCAATCCTGTGTTCATCTTCACCCCTGTACTATATTTAAACAACTTGTTTAAAGTACATTAAGGTCAGAGAAGTGAAAACTTAAGGATGCATATAATTTATCTTTGACATTACTGGATCATGCCCAAAACTTTGAATTGGTTCAGTCTCTCTCTCTGATAGCTCATGCACAGTGCATTTTCCTTCTGTTTATTTCAATATTAATTGGACAGCAGATATTAGTTGACTAAATTAGCTCTAAAATATAACCCTCAGTGTCACATGCCAATGCCCTGAAAAACCTGATCCTAAGATTCAAAATTGCACATAAAACTGTATTTTTTTAAATTTTGCACACAGCACTCTCACTCTGGAAGCAAAGAGGATAAAATTAAATCACAGTGACTAAGTCTAGACAACTGTATCCATGAAGCAAATTTGATTATAGAAGATATGAGTAATTCTTTTGGATATACTCATAGATATAATAAACTTCTTTTTCTGACCTTGACTGATATTTTCTAGCTCTGTGATTTCTATTTTCTGTGTTATTAAACTCAGAGTTTTATGGCACATGTGCCAGTGGGAGCTTTATTAAAATGAATGAGTTCTGCACTAAAAAAGACCTTGGACTGAAGAAGTGATTGTCAGGCACTTGTCCATTTAATTGTCCCAATACCAAGAGATCTACTTTATCTGTTTGTTTACAGTATTTTGAGATTTGTTGTTCTCCAGCAGTAATATTTGATAGCTTTACTGGAGTTTTAATTTTTTCTATTAGATGGATTATCACAAGAGTTATAGAATACTGTATTGTTACAGAGTTATCGAATGAGTACAACAGCTTAGCACAGTTTAGAATTATGCAAAAATAATACTAATCCAACAGAAAGTAAGTGTGATCATTGGATGTCTTTGTTGTTGTACTTTCAAGTTGTTTTATGATGACCATAACCAAACCTATTGTGGGGTTTTCCTGGTCAGAGGTGCTCCTGGTCAGTTGGAAGACAGATCAGGTAATAGGGATTCAGCCTGTGCTGCATGGGGTCACACTGCCCCTGAAGACATAGGTTTGCAGTTTGGGGGTCCTCCTGGATTCAGCACTGAACCTGGAGGCCCAGGTATCTGTGGTTGCTAGGAGGGCCTTTGCACAATTAAAACTTGTGCGCCACCTGCGCTCATTCCTTGAGAACGCAGATCTGACCACAGTGGTACATGCCTTAGTTACATTCTGACTGGATTACTGTAATATGCTCTACATGGGGTTGTCTCTGAAGAATGCTTGGAAACTTCAGCTGGTCCAAAGAGCTGCAGCCAGGTTGCTCACTGGGGCTGGTTACTGGGAGCAGACAACCCCCTGTTGAGCAGCTCCACTGGCTGCCAGTTAGTTTCCAGGCACAATTCAAAGTGCTGGCTATGACCTTTAAAGCCCCAGACAGTTCAGGTCCATGCTATTTGGCAGACCACATCCCTTTGTATGAACCTGCCCGGGCCCTGAGATCTTTAGGCGACGCTCTTCTCTTGGTCCCACCTCCATCTCAAGGTTGGTTGGTGGGAACGGGAAAATGGGCCTTCCTTCGTGGTGGCTGCCCCTTGACACTGAAACTCCCTGCGCAGAGAAGCCAGAATGGCCCCCTCTCTGCTGTCCTTCCAGCAGCATGCTGAAACCTTTTTTTCAGACCGGCCTTTAAAGAAGAAGATTTTTAAGATCAGTTCAGGGGATGCTGTGATTTTTAATTCAAGGAGTGCTATAGGTTGGATTGAGGGGGGGGGGGATATGAATTTTAAATGACATTTTAGTATCTACTGTATTTTAATTTTGTTTTTACCACACTGCTACTATTTAATTGCTTTTAAAATTGCTTTTTAACTTTTGTATTGCACCTTTTAAATTTGCCTAGTGTGGAGTGTTAGGCTCCTTGAGTCCCCATAGGGAGAAAGGCGGAGTATAAAAGAAGATAATAAATAAAAATAAAATAAATACATTTTCTTAGACTGAAAGTATGTGACTTACTCAAAGTCACCCAGTTGGCTTCTATAGCCAAGCAAGAAACTGAACTCCGTACTCAATATTGCTCATTCAGATCATTACACCATGCTAGCTTATTCATGGCATGAGAGCTTGGTTTTTTTTAAAAAAATCAAAATTATCAAGGTGCATAGATGCCTTTTTTTCCATCCCCGTAAGTGGTTGTACTAAAAATCTTTGTTTCTTTTCTCCTGGATGGTGGAGAACCCTTTACATCATGTTGCCATGAATCTTTAGTAACATTGGATTCAAATCAAGAATACTTCCCATTTGAATTTCAACCTTAGATGAAGCCTGCTTTGTACACCAACTGTTTATTATTATTATTAATAATAATAATAATATCTCACTTTTTCTCTCCATATGGAGACTCAAAGCGACTCACAGTTAAAAGCATTACCATACAACTTAAAATATACAAATATTAAATCAGTATTAAACATCATTAATTTTAAAAACAATTTAAGTTAAATCCATAAAAGTATATGAAATCACAGCAGCCCTGAAATGATGTTTAAAACCGTCTTCATTAAATGTCTGTTTAAATAAAAAGGTTTCTGCCTGCTACCGGAAGGACAGCAGGGAAGGGGGCATTCTGGCTTAGGGCAGGGAGTTCCAGAGTCGAGCAGCCACCAAGAAGGCTCACTTTCTCATTCCCACCAACTGAGCTTCAGATGGAGGTGGGACTGAAAGAAGGGTCTCCTGAAGTTCTCAAGGCCTGGGCAAATTCATACAAGGGGATGCGGTTGGCCAAGTAGCCTGAATCTGAACAATCTAGGGCTTTTAAGGCCATAACCAGCACTTTTGAATTGTGCTTGGAAACAGACTGGCAGCCAGTGGAGCTGCTTTTGTGTGAAAGGAGAATAAGGAAATTAGAGATAATAAATGAATAAATGCATTCCACTCTTTCTGCAGCATTTTCACATGGGTCTGTAGGACAGTGACCTTGACAAGTACTTCTACTTCTACTTCATGTATGTTTGATGCAGAGTTTTAATGTGGAGATAATAAGTGGGTCCATGCCTCTGGGATCCACTCTCTTTGCTGAATTTGGGAATCCATATACTATGGTTGTATATGCCTTTGTGGGATATCTTGCCATGTAAGAAAAGCAGCCTTTCGTCTCGCATGTAGTAAACTCCAACAAAAACTCAGAGACATCCAGAACAAGTGGTGGATTGATTTATCAGAAAAGACACAACGCTGTGCAGATCTCGGTGATCACAGAGGTTTTTATGAAGCTCTCAAAGCAGTGTTTGGACCTACTTATCAGGTCCAAAGCCCCTTATACAGTACAGATGGTCAAACACTAATTACTGATAAAACCTCCATCCTGAACCGATGGGCTGAACATTTTCAGGGTCTCTTTAATGCCAGCCGAGTAGTCCAAGGTTCAGCTATCCAACACATGATACAACAACCAATGAAAAATGAACTGGACACAGCTCCCACTCTGGAAGAGACCATTGAGGCCATACAGCAGTTGAAAATGGCAAGGCAGCCGGGATCGATGGAATCCCACCTGAAGCTTGGAAACAGGGAGGTCATGTACTGCATGCTAAATTCCACGAGCTCCTTGTGAGTTGCTGGAAAAAGGTGAACTGCCATCAGATCTCCGAGATGCAGTTATCATCACCCTGTATAAGAAAAAGGGAACAAAATCCGATTGCTCAAACTATCGAGGTATAACACTGCTCTCCATTGCTGGAAAAATCCTTGCAAGGATACTCCTGAACAGATTAGTTCCGGCTATTGCAGAAGAACTTCTCCCTGAAAGCCAATGCGGCTTCAGAGCAAATAGGAGCACCACAGATATGGTTTTTGCCCTGAGACAACTGCAAGAGAAATGTCGAGAGCAGAACAAAGGACTCTATGTAACATTTGTCGACCTCACCAAAGCCTTCGACACTGTGAGCAGGAAAGGTCTGTGGCAGATCCTGGAACGTCTAGGATGTCCCCCCAAGTTCCTCAAAATGATTGTCCTGTTACATGAGGGCCAGCACGGTCAAGTCAGATATGGCGATGCTCTCTCGGAGCCCTTTCTCATAACTAATGGAGTGAAACAAGGTTGTGTTCTTGCACCAACCCTATTTACAATCTTCTTCAGCATGATGCTCCAAAGGGCTATGGCAGACCTACAAGAAGAAGACGGCATATATATACGCTATCGTACTGATGGTAGCTTGTTCAACTTAAGCCGTCTGAGGGCTCGCACTAAGACTCTAAACTATCTAGTCCGTGAGCTACTTTTTGCTGACGATGCTGCCCTTGTCGCCCATTCAGAAGCAGCCCTGCAGCCTCACATCCTCCTTTGCAACAGCTGCAGAGCTGTTTGGGTTGGAAGTCAGCCTGAAGAAAACAGAAGTCCTCTACCAGCCCGCACCACAGGAAGAACACCACCATCCTCACGTCAGCATAGGCACATCTGTGCTTAAGTCCGTTCAGCAGTTCACCTACCTGGGAAGCATCATCTCTCTTCAGACGCCAAGATTGACAAAGAGATAGATCACAGATTATCAAAGGCATATAGTGCATTCGAAGGCTTCACAAAAGAGTCTGGAGCAACAAGCACCTGAGACAAAGCACCAAAATCAGTGTGTACAGAGCTATCATACTGTCCATTCTCCTCTATGGGTCTGAAACATGGGTCACCTATCGCCAACACCTACGACTCCTCGAGCGCTTTCATCAGCGCTGTCTTCGCACAATCCTAAATATACACTGGACCGACTATGTGACGAATGTTGCTGTCCTTGAGCAAGCAGGGATCACCAGCATTGAGGCCATGCTATTGAGAAAACACAGCTGCGCTGGGCAGGACACGTCTCTAGGATGGAGGACCTCCCAAAGATACTACTCTACGGTGAACTCGCCACGGGTCAGCGCAAGAGAGATATGCCTTTGTGGGTAATGTCTGAAAAGGAGGGCGTATTATGTGCACATAAATGGTGAGAAAATGGTGAAGAAATTTTGGTACAGTAATGTTAGCATCTGGTATTGCTTTTGGAGAGTCCACATCAGAGGGCAAATCCAGGAGTTGCACCTCATATGTACAGCTACTGCATGCAGTTTCTATGAAATGGAATCAATTCTCAGTGGCCTCCACTTGGCTGCTGTAACATAAGATGTGCACTGTTATGCTAACACCTACAAATTAGGCTCATATTATCCTGCCTTGAATGTTACCCTTTGGGCATGTAAGTTGGTTTATCATAGCATTTATTCATCACAGACTGACCTATAAACTTGGTCTTTTTAAAATGGTAATAATCGTCAAGGGAAAGTTTACTGACAGCTCCAAAATGAGATGCAAGGGCCTGGGTAGAATGAGCTTCAAGGATATGGCTGTCTCAAAGCATAGCTCTGTACTAAGAGCTTTTCATATATAGATGCATACAAATGAGTAGGATTACAAAACCTGCTTGAACACAATCTAATCTTTTATCCTAGATACAGTCAGTGAGCTGTTTGATCTTGATTTGCTGGAAAAGGAAACTCAGATAGAAATGAGACACCTGTGAATGTTAAGACTGCAGCATTTTTCATCCAATACCATGAGTGTGAAGGCATTCATAATTAACATTGACAAATAGCTGAATTTAGGATGAAAGCCTAAATATGCCTACCTAAGAGTAAGTCCCACTGGCATCTAGGACCGATGTCTGAGTAGACAGTCTCAGGACTGTATTTTAATATATTTCCTCCCCATTACAATATTTGTTTCTGTTTCTGTTAAAGCCAGCAAGAATCAATGCTTCATCTAACTGAATTGTACTGCCTAAGGTGACCCTTGCCATGTATAAGAGACAAACTGCATGCTGCTTAAAAACATGCTCGATTTATTCAGTTGAAAAAACAGTTACAGCCTCTTACTTAGAATGTATTCCTGTTTACTACATGTAGAAGTATTAGATTGTTACAGGAGGCAAGAAAATAATATTGGCCCCCAATCCATCTACACAAGATGGTAGAGAATCAGGGTCAAGTAACAATATAATGCCTGCTATAGTCAAGAAAATTGCTCATACTCAAGCTCTACTAATACAAAACTCCAACAAAAATAATATGCTGTAACCTTCATGTTAAGAAACTTTCAGTCTTTAGTAGAAAGCTGTGAAACTTTTCCCTTCCTGGACTGTTTATCCTGTGGATAAGAAAGGTCTTGAACCTTTGTCTGAGTCCCAGGGTGAAGTGAAGAAGAGGTCAAAGAGTCACACTTCTGCATGATCAAAAAATGCCAGGATCCTATGGAAGTCATTGCTTTAAATTTCTGCTGCCTTGCCAATCAGCTCAAATTAGCATTGACTACTGTCATATGTTATTGCTAAGGTCAAATGAAATGACATGAAGAGAGATGGAATGAGGTATGCCATAATATTGGAAATTAAGTAACTTGCACATCACATCAGCGGCAAAACCAGAAATGCTCTGACCTCATTTCAGAACCTCCTATTGCCCCTTTGGCTGCAATGTCATTGTATCTCTTGTTTGATAGAAACTATTCGAATGAGCTCTGTATTTAGTATCCAAAATGATATTCATGGAGATGAAGGATGACACAGTAGACTTAATAATAATGATGGATGATTTCTAGAATATTTTAACTATAAGATACTGAAAATAGCAATGACTCTGGAATAAAACATAATGGAACATTTGATAAAGAGCCGGTGTCTACTCTTTTTTATTTCTGATATATAAAAGAGAATATGGAAGATATAAGTCATTCTCTAAGGTCTCCATTGAAATGCTGTTATCAGGAGCAAAGGTCAGAAAGATCCAAAATTGGTTTCCAACTTTAGTCATAAACCACTGTGATTCTGAACTTAGTTGCACAACATTATAGTTAATGCTTTGCTCGGAAACTGCTGTACACATCCCCTGGTATATTCTTCAGAAATGTACAATTTTTGAAAAATCTTCCTTTAAATACTTTAGAAGTCTCCACTGTATATTTACCTGAGAATAAATTTCATTGAATCCAAGAGAGCTTATTTCTGAGCAGACTGGTGTAAGAGTGCACTATTTTCCATATTTTGGTGCAATCATTAATCAGAATGGAGACTGCAGTCAAGAAATGAGAAGACTAGGACTGGAAAGGTGTATGTGAACCAGAAAAGATCCAGAATTGCAAAGATACATAGTTGAGTACTAAAGTTAGGTTTGCTTATGCCATCACATTTATAATCTCTATATGTGGTTGGGAAAGGTATACAAAGAAAATTAATTCATTTGGAATGTGGTGCTGGAGAAGAATTCTACAGATACAATGGACTGCTAAAAAAACAACATGGTGCAAATCAAGCTGAACTATCCCTGGAACTGAGATTGTTATACTTATTATGAGAAGACATATCATGAGAAGACATGATTCATTAGAGTGGATTACAATGGTTGGTAAGGTAGATGGCAGCAAGAAAGGAGGCAGTAGGAAAAGAGGAAGAGCACAGTATAGTTGGATAGAATCAACCAAGGAAGCCATAGCCCTAAATCTGCAAGACTAGAGCCAGACTGTTGATGATAAGGTGACTTGGAGGTATATCATTCAGAGGGTCACCATAATTCAAAGTTGACTTGATGGCAGTTAACACAAACAATGTAGAAAGTGTATATTTCAGAAGGTAAATATGTATTGTGTGTATTTGCTTGTATGAAGGGGTACAGTTAGATGAATTGATAGTATAAATAATATCTATGGATGTTAGGAATGATGAGAATATTCGAAAATAATCAAAAATGGTCAAGCTTCATGCTTTTTGAGTGCTGTACTGATGAGAATCTTTGCACTTCAGGAATTATTCTGTGCAAAATTGGGGACAGGAAAAAGCATTTTCTTTTCAAAGCTTATTTTCCATTTTTGGACATTATTCAATTTTCTATGCAAAAACCCTTATGTGTGAATATTGCCCAGAATATGTCTTCCATCGCACCATTTTGACATAAAGAACAGCACAGAAAATACTGTGTTGAAAATGCTGTTTCCTATATAAAAATGCCGCATACAGCTTTTTGGCAAATACCAAATTTCAAACAGTTCCCAAAAACTATTTCTTCTGCTAAAGTCTTTCCTTCAGTTAAGTAAAAGATTGCTAAAATTACTCATTGCTTCATTCAAAAAAGAAAAGAAAAAAGAAACTGACATAGATTTGTACATCTAATGAAAACAGCATGAGAATCAAAATAGATCCAGATTAGAGGATGGAAGCATCCAAGGGCAGAGAGGTTGTTTATTCAGCTATTTTACTTTCACTAGGATTGATGGATTGGGTTATGAGAATTAGGATGGATAGACTCAAGTCAAGGAAACCTAAGTAAGGTTGTTGATAACAGTGTGACTTGGAGGTCTCTCTCATTCATAGGATCACCATAAATTGAATTCAACTTGATGGCAGTTAAGTATTATAACAACACCTCCTTTTTCTTACATATATTTACCAAATCTAATTTATCATTGCTGAATATTCAGCTGATCAGTGCAATACACATACTAAGCACAACCATGCTTCCTACAAATGAGAGATGCTTCAAAGGCAGGCTTTCAAAATTCTGGATTCTCATATCTGTGGTCCAATCATGATTTCTTATCTGCAAAATGGCAGTTGTTGTATTACTTTGATTCAACGGATTGACAGATCCCTGTCTAACATGAGTACAATTGACATGTGAGATGCCAGCCTTTTGTTCGCTGAAGGCAACTAGCACAATCAGTACTAATTCCCAGATCTGGTTCCTCTGTAGACCTCATAAAGGTAATATCAGATATGAAATTTATGGGTTGTGTACTTATAAGAGTTCAATGTGTTGTTGGCCATCAAGGCACTACATGGAGCTTTTCTTACAGAAACTTCATTGCAATTCAGCCCATGGGGCATACATATCTCCCTTTTAATTGCAGGGAAGCAATAGCAACTTTTAAATAGCACTAATAATGATATTATTTTCTAGGCCACTATAAATGGGTGCAATTTGAAGACAGTGCTCCAAATGAAAGCATACACCTGAATGACTCTATGTGCCATTGCCTCAGAGAAAACTGCCATTTTTGGTTTTATTACTCCCAGGAGGGAAGCTGTGTCCTTAAAGCAGTGCTTTATACTAAGAAGGTAAGAAAAATATTGCATCTGTAATTCAACTTCAGATGGTAAAACTGAATTACCATGGCTGGTATAACCTAACTCTCTTTCCTTTCCCTGCCTCTCTCTTGCCATTTTATACCATTTGCCAAGAATTAAAAAATGCTTTGTAGAAACTGTTTAGTTTCACCATATTCTGTGGAATCAATGTGGTGCCCATTAATGGTGGGAGAAGCTATGCCTTACTAATGACCAGTAGCAAACCTGAACATAGCTTCTGGTCTACTGGCATTTATTGTTTGTTTGTTTATTTTAAAACCAATAATTAATTTTTGCAGGTTTTGAGATTGTGCTAATATTCTGCATTATATTATTTCTTCTTTTTGAAATGGGAATTATGACACTGAAATAGGGAGAGAAATAAAATAATAATAATAGGGAGTATACAGTTCTCTGACATCTTAATTCACTCCCTCAGTACCAGCCTCACAAAGGTGCCTAACGTTTTGTGTTACCCACAATACATATCCTTCATGTTGCATAGAGGACCAGCACATCAGTGTCAGCTACTGCTAAGAATGACTAACTTGAACAGGGTATTGATACAGAAAATGGTAGAATGAAATGTATAGTCTCATTCATGGAATTGTAGACGTAATAATAATATAATAAACTTTATTTATAAGTCGCTTCCCTCTCCCCAAAGGGGACTCGGAGCGGCTTACATGGGGCCGTGCTCAAACCACAAATCACAAAATATCAGACATCAAAAAACAATAAACACAATGAATACATCTAACAAAACACTATAAGAGTTTGTTTCTTTAGCATCAAACTACTGATGCAATTCATTTTACTGCTGCTTCTTTAAAAACACAATTATGTCTGGCTGCTTAGTGACAGATATTCAAGGTTGCTGCTGTTGTTATAAAATCAAAAGCTGGGAAAATTAATATAATCCTATAACCCATGGGTCTGAGCATTTTATGAGCAAACCCTTACAAAACCAGCCAAAAGGGAGTCACAATGATACTAGAAACTTTATTTGAGAATGGAAGCCATTGGCCAGTGTACAGAACATAATGGCACTCAGTTGATCTATTACCAAATTACTTACTTCCCAGAAGGAGTTGGAAATGTTATCCAAGGCTTTGTGATTGGAAAGGAGACAAAACAAAGCTTTTTGTCTCTCACCTCTTGAATCAGTTTCAGTTTGGCCCCATCTCTAGCTACCAAAATAGATTTAACTGTTTGTGTGTGTAAAATGTGAAATCCAGTCTATAAGGAATTCGTCTGTACATTTAGTCAAAGAAAATCATTCTTGACCAGCCTTAAAAACAACAAGCCTTAAAAACAACAACATGAATACAGGAGACGAGCTGATTTTTTTTTCCGATGAAAAATTAAACTGAGAGAACACTGACAACTTAAGCCAGAAGGCACTTTATAAAAAGATCATTATAGAAATACATAATTGACGTAACACTGTGAAAAAAGAGACCAGACAACAAAAATATGGAACTAAGGGCCGTTTAGTGACCTATTTAAACTGCAATCCTCTGCAGTAAAAACTAACCTGGAGGAAGTAACAAAGGTATCACCCAATGACTATTTCCTCATCTACTTCTGGGTGAATACTAGAGGCAGTCCACTTAATGGCTTGCTGGCCCAGATGGTCATTACTGGAAGGCCATTCCAGGTACACTCCCTCCTGAGCCCCAAAACTCTATAAGAACAAGTGGGAATTCTCTGATCCAGCCCCAAGTGGGAAAAATCTCAAGATTTCCCCAAGCCCCAGAATTTGTAAGGACCACCCCAGATATCTCTCTTTCCCCCAAAATTTAGGGTGCCAAGGTGAACAGCCACTGGGAACTTAGTTAACAGAGCCACCCAAATAAACTCCTTCCTCCAATGTACACTATGGGGTAGGTGAGCACCCCCCCCCCCCACTGCCCCTACTTAGGAAAGCATTCACTCCTATTGTGCTGAGGGCAGGTGGGCAAATGAACATCTAAAGCAGGAGGGAGGGGGCAACTTCTTAACTTCCTGCTCATGCCCCTCCCACCTACCCAGACTGGTGTAAAACACTAGACTCCAATATGAACTGGTCTCTCATGGAGGCTTCAGTTGTTTGCCTCCAGCCAAATCCTTTTGCTGTTAGCAAGGCTATGTACAAAATGTGAGCAGAATGATTAAAGGGCTCGTGCAACTCACTTATAAGGATGGGTAATGATATTTAGGGCACCTTAGCTTGTACAGTGACTTCTAATTTAGATGGCCTTTACAAGGAACTGGAGAAATTTTTAGAGGCTCAGGCTACCTATGGCTACCAACCGTTTTGACTATATGCTGCCTTTGTTATCAGAAGCAGTACACTTCTTGAATATTTGTTGCTATGGAGCATGATCTTTCATCAATGTAATACCGGTGGTCTTCCTATAGTCATCAATCAGTTTGGCCACTGTGAGAAACAGGGTGTCAAATAGATAGGTCTGATCCAGTTCTTATCTTAATAAGAGTGGGCCATATGGCAATTGGTTGCTTGGTACTAGCTCCCCTATGACCAACAATTGAGCTTACTTTTTATCACATGCTCAATTGTTGGTCCATCTTCACTGAAAGTTGCAGGTGTTCAATAAGCTTAGCAACAATAAGAAAGAAGGTGTTAGGTCTTGTGTTTGGGAGTGCCTACAGGAGTCACTTCTAAGGTCACAATCACCTGGAGAGTTGCTCTCCTTCCAGATCACTCATACATACAAATTTTATTTTCTACATAACTTTGGGAGAATATGCATAGAGATTCCCATTAATATTCTGTCTCAAGGGGGCAAAATGCCACACACATTTATCTTTTCTCCCCTCTGCCTTGTAAATTTGCATTGCAGTTTATTTCACATTTGCATAGATATCTCAAGATAACTGCTTAATTATTATGCCTAATTACTATAATGCCTTGTCTTCCCTGGAGCCCATGAAATCAGATCGGTACGTGCAGCAAAGTAGTATAGATAACCATGTTTCTCTAGTGTTGGTGATGGCCTTTTCTGATCATAGGTTGGAAAGACAAACAAAACAGAAGCCATACACACACATTTGTAAACTATTGGTATAAGCATAAATGTCTATGTTCTGTTACTGCCAGGATGAAAAAATAATGTTGTGGAGTGCCAATGGATCAACTAACCATGCATGGGTGAAAGCAAAAATACAAATACCAGCAGGGCTCAATAAAAACAAGGTAAGAGAAAAATCCAAAAATCAAATATAACCCTTTGATGAAAGGATATTTTTAATTTATTATTTACAGTATTTATACCCCACCCTTCTCACCCATTTTATTTATTTATTTAATTTATTTATTGGGTTTTTATGCCGCCACTCCCGGGAGGCTCGGGGCGGCTCACACTGGCAAGATACAGAACAACAATTAAAAACAGATTAAAACACACCAAAATACTACACATGGTCTAAAACAACAAGATTAAAAACAGCCTGATGTGCAGAGTACAGAGCACAACAAGTGTAAAAAGTTACAGAATTGGCGGGCTATGCCTTGGTGGGACCTATAGGCCGAAGGCCTGTTGGAAGAGATAGGTCTTGCAAGCCCACCTGAAGGGCAAGAGATCTTGGATGGCATGCATTTCGGTTGGGAGAGCGTTCCACAATGTGGGCGCAATCACTGAGAACGCCCTCCTGCGGGTTGCCGTTAGTTTGGCTGACTTCGCAGATGGGATGGCTAACAGGTTGGTACTTTCAGACCGAAGTGATCTCGTAGGGCAATATGGGGAGAGACGGACCCTCAGATACGCTGGCCCCAGGCCGTGCAAGGCCTTAAAGGTGAGTACTAACACTTTGAAGGTGATCCGGTGCTCAATTGGGAGCCAGTGCAGATCCTGCAAGGTAGGTGTTATGTGACAACCTGCTGGCATACCAGACAGGGGTCGGGTGGCAGTGTTCTGCACCAGCTTGAGCTTCCGGGTCACCGACAGAGGAAGGCCAACGTAGAGTGCATTACAGTAGTCAAGTCTCGAGATGACCGTGGCTTGGATCACCGTGGCCAGGTCGTTCCGGGATAGATAGGGGGCCAGCCGCCTTGCCTGTCTGAGATGGAAAAAAGCAGATTTGCTGACCATGGGAGTCCAAGTGAACTCCCAAGCTCTGCATCCCATATGGGGATGCAGAGCTGCTTTACAGAACACACACACATGGCAAACATTCAATGCCAATTATACACTTAACAAAAATAGACAAACACAAACGCAGGTAAAGGCAGTTGTTCCCTGTCCCCACTGAATCTAACTTAAAACTCCCATCTATTGCACTTCCTCATGCAATTTACATTCCACTTTTTTCATCAAAGATATCAGGTGTAAATGATCTATGTAACTGCTGTATCCTCTCTGCCATGTTTGTTAGAATGAAAAAGTATGATTAGCATTTATTTATTTATTTAAAACTTTTGTACCCCAATCTTCTCACCTCAATAGACCGGCAAACAGCAAGAATTCAATGCTAACATTTAAAATCTAAAAACATTTTCAATTCACAATAACATTATCAATTACCAATACAATAAAGATCAAACTGTGAGTTCCTTGGCCCAGTGGGGGTTTGGACCTTGGATGTTTTGGTCTAGGTCCCAGTTATTCCCACAAGATACGAAGTACAGCAATCCTCTGGAGTGCGAGGACATGTAGATCTACCCAACTGCCATTCAAATGATTTTTCCTTTCCAGTTTATCCAGCCAGCTGCTGCTAAATGAGTGTGCCAGCATGATAGCAGCATTTAACTTACCATTAGAAAGAGAAACAGCATGGAATATGTGAAAGTATGGGCCCACCTGCTATTTTGGACTGTGCAGCAGGAAACATTACCTCCTGGGAATTTCCTCAGATTGATCTCCAGCATATCAAAAATTGACTACTTCATTTGATAACCCCTTGCTTTCCCCCTGCTTCTAATGCTGTTATAAAATTCATACCTTATTGCTTGTGTAAATTATACACACACACGAGAGAGAGAGAGAGAGAGAGAGAGAGAGAGAGAGAGAGAGAGAGAGAGAGAGAGATTTGCAATTTAAGTGAGGGAACTACTGAAACAGTTGTGCTTTTGTTTTGTTTTTTGAACATGCTAGTGTGTTTATTTAACCATATTGATGTATTCCCCTTATTACTATCTGTTTTCCCAGTTGGTTTTAGAAGGAACAATTGATGACAAAGCAAGCAATATTTGTCTGGATCATTCCCATCCTGTGAATAACATAATGTCAGAACTGCCCAGGAACTGTTCTTCTGAAAAGTTTTCCTGTGCCAATGGCCAATGTCTTGACATTGACTTGGCTTGTGATTACCAGATGGACTGTGTGGATGGAAGTGATGAAGATCCAGAAGCTTGTGGTAAGTTAAACCAGTTGATAAATGTACAATATAATGTCAAAAAGGTTTGAGATTTACAGATATTATACTTCATATCAGCCTTTGAAAGTCCTAGTCTTTCTGATTTCTTGACTGCATTCTCTGTTCTGATTAATAATCACGCTATGTACATTTCTGTAGTAATTTCTGTTTTATTTATGTTCAACTGGTCTCTTCCTTGACTTTCTTCAATAATCATTCTATGTTTTTACTATTTTTCTGCTATTTTGATGTTTATTTTTCCCATTTTCCACACCTTTTTTCCTCCAAATCTAATCCTGATTTATATCTTATATGTGTAGTTTACAAATTCAACAGATAACATGATTAAATGTTGCCTTGCCTGACCCCCTTGCCAACTGGAAACTATTCTATTTCCCTGTATTCTGCCCTAATAGTTATTATTCCATTGCCATTTTTTGAAGAGGAATCCCGTTTCCAATTACCTATACAATTAGAAGTATTTGGTATTATCTGTAAAGCGCTTGCTGATTTCCTTCTGATTTCCTTCTTTGATGTATTCCAACATAATCTTGCATTATTATCTCCAGTGCTTCTTCCTTTCCTAAATCCAGTGTGACCATATGATATTTCTTACTCCACATATAGTAAAATCCTATGTTGTAAAATTTTGAGTATCACTTGTTTGTAAGGGAGATTAATGCAATGCTCTTGTGATTACTGCAATCACAAGAGCATTACAGGAGATGCTACCTCCAGTATAACTACCATTAGAATAGCCTACATTCTCTTCATCATGGAACAGTAGTGCTGTAGTGGTTAGTTACATACCAACAGCAATTAGATCTGTTTCAGTCTCAATATATTTTTATTTATGGGCAGTCTTATGGACTTTAATCCTTCTCTCCCTTCTAAAAACTATTTAAACTGTGTGAATTTTGTGCATCCTTCAAACCATGTCATTTCTAATGGCATCTGCTCCTACTAGAATTAGTAACATGTGATCTCAGGCAATCAGGGATCATTTAGTGAACAAGATGATACTATCACTAATTAGCTAGATTAATTTATCTGCATCCAGATGACAATGAGTATAATATAAATAAATGAAAGTTTTATTTGGGAACAAATTGTAACCCAAAAAATCCTGAAATGTAGATATGTTAATTTAGCACTGTCAGTGTTGAAACTGTTTGTGAATGTTGGCAAAGCATTTAAAGATTATTCAGAAGCACCCTGAGAAATGTCAGAGTTTACTGAAACAGATTTCCTTGATAACTTTTTTCACTTAAACAAAGAACTTTTAGATTTACCTCTGAATTCATGTTAGTGAAATACCAATGAAAACTATTACAGAAATAATTTAGAAATTCATGGAAAACAAAAAATAATTAAGACAATGTGTGGCTAGCAGCTATATAATGGATTCATAAAATGAATTAATTTGTTATTGTTATATATTAATAAAGAACCATAATTTTAGTGGGATTATATGCATAATCTCAAATCATTGAGAAAACATTTTGGTTAACGTGCTGTGATTTTACAAATTAATTATGTCCTGGGTGTATTTTAACTGTTTTGTGTGTTTTTTATTCAGAACTCTCTCTTTAATTGTTTTTTTAAACTTTTGTGAATACTATTTTAGCTGGATTTTGTTTTAAAAAAATTGTATTCAGTCTACCTCCACCCTCTTCACTTCTTTGGTAATTGAGCTTTGATAGCACTCTTTGCTACAGAGAATGACAATGAATGAATGTATAAGAAATGAGCTGTTTAATATAGGCAGGTTATTTCCTATTTTTCACTTGATTTTCTTGTAAGATAATTGCTTTCTTTAAATAATGACTAAATCTGTTTTTATCTTAATTTTCTTGACAAAACAGCTTTGGAGTATAATAACTGACTACTACTAATAAATATGTAAACACATCTGTATAACATATGCTTCAGGGAAGCAATGTGGTACTTTATATACACTCCAAGGAACATTATGAGCTCAAAACAATTTTACCCTTCTATGTAAATTGCAATTCAGATCCTTATCCAAAAATATGAGATGCATCAGCATTTTTGGCTGACACAGGTTTATTAATATCTGTGCAAAAATTAAAATAAAGTTTATTTTAAAGCCTGCAACTGGAAAAATCTAAAGGCAGTTTCTTATAAGTATAAATGATATGTTCTGGTTTGTCATGAATATTACTCCCTAAATGTATTAATGGGTTTTAATATGCCTTCTGTTTTCAATATCCCACACGTTCACTTTTTTGTGCACTCAGTCTGGGTCAAGATGAATCTTTTTCAGGATGTGATTCTACTGTCTACCTGGAGAGATTTTAGGCCGAGGAAAGGAAATTTCACCAACTCCACCAGTTTCTCAGTTCCAGACCAATACTCATCTCACTCCTCAGGGAGATTTCCTTTTCTGCCTTTCAACTCCCTCTTTCCTTTTGAAAGTTTTTCCCAACTGTACTTATATCCTTTTCTTTTTCTTTTAGATCTCAGGGTGTAACTTGTGCTTTGAAGTGTGTTCCTTTATGTTCAGCAACTGGGACAATGTCTCCTGGCCTGCTGAACCAAAACAGCAGCAAGTCCCAGTTGCATTGGCTTCTCTCTGCCTTCCACATAAAATATCAGTGATGATGTTAACAGAGCCTTGGAAGCTGCTTTTCAAAAGCAATTCACTGTTTTTTCGCTTTCTATTTTGCCTTCCAGGATCTTGTCAGCCACATTGCAGTTTTAAAATATTTTTTTCTTCTTCATTTCACAGAAGTCAGCCTTCCATGTTTGCTGGGGTTTGGGACCCCTGCAAAAGTGGAAAAACCATGACTAAACATGCTATTTCTTTCCATTGAGAAAACATCTCTCTATTAATCTCCAGGTCCTCTAGTCCAAGTCTGGCAAGGAGTTGGAAGAAGTTGACCATGGAGTTGTACTGGAGAACCTAGAGATTACTACAAATACCATATTAATCAATTCTACAAATAATCTAAAGTGAATCCCACAAATGTGGAGGAACAGCTGTAATTGCTTTTAAAAGAGAAGACTTTTAAAATGTTTTCCTTTAAGCAATATGAGGTGCATAGCCAAAGCTTGAAATATGTCATATTTCTCCTTGGCCATTTAGTTAAACTACATCCATATAATTATATCAAATCAAATTGTTTTTTCAGTCATAGACCAACACGGGAAATAAAAGTTACAGTTTCATACAAATTTGGTACATTTATACATTAAAATATAAGTACTGAAGCACAATAATTATAAAAGTGGCTTTAGAGCTACAATTACACTAGAAGAGGAGAACAGTTATCTCAGTTTCCATTTTGACCACCCACTAGGAGTGCTTTGATTATATTTCCTGGACAGCAGAGGGTCAGACTGCATGTCCCTGTGGACTCTTCCAGCTCTTTGATTCTACGATTTTTGATGTCATGAAATCCTACCATGGAGAGCTAGCAGAGTCGAATGGCTTCAGCACTGGACTAAAACCCTGGTGATGAGAGTTCAAATTCCTCCTCAGCTATGGAGCCTTCCCTGGGGTGACCTTGGGTGAGTCACACTCTCTCAGCCTCAGAAAGAAGACAAGGCAACCCACTTTTGAACAAATTGC
Organism: Anolis apletophallus; assembly: GCA_030556195.1. Classification (NCBI taxonomy): domain Eukaryota; kingdom Metazoa; phylum Chordata; class Lepidosauria; order Squamata; family Anolidae; genus Anolis; species Anolis apletophallus. The sequence goes on along the minus strand of JARBWK010000008.1, from coordinate 33,167,017 downwards.
TCCAAGAAAACCCAGTGATAGCTTTGCCTTAGGGCCTCCATAAGTCAGAAACAACTTGAAGGACAGAACAAAAACAACTAGCTTTTGAACTATAATTGGAGAACATCTGGATGCCATGTCAAATCTGGCTCTCCTGTTGTTCCAATCCAGCCTGTTGAGATTTTCCAATTGTCTACTCCTTATTAATCACATCTAGCTACTGCTTTTAGGTAGTTTCCCACCTTTTGTGCAGTCTTTCCCCAATGTCATTGCTAAAGGCTGAAATATCACTTGTAGGACTTCATTTCTAGCAATTAGTCTAAGGTGATTTTTTTTCTGGTCGCTCTCTTTCCCTCTTTAGCCTTCTCGCTCTCTGGACGACAGTGGATATTTCTCTGAAATTGAGCCCTGTGCTTGGATTGGGCTATATGCAGTAGTAGGAAAGGTCTCTGCTACTATACTCTTTTGATAAGTAGAATTCATGGAGGGATTTCTTTTTGCCTTGGATAAATGGAAGATTGAATGTATTCATTTATTTTTCGTTCTCTGACTGCTTCCCCATAAATTTCCCAAATGATAATACGAAATTGCTTTCAATTTCAAATGTGTGTTAAGCTCTTTCTATTTGTATTTTATACAGCTATTCCCCTGGTAGCCAAACAGCTTTCAGTTCTGCTGTGCTGAGCTATCACAGGGAGAAAGCTTCCAAAAACCTAGCATATGTTCTCCCATCTGTGTGGCTTATGTATTTCCAAGATAAGGAATGCAACAAAGAATGTTCTATGTCTTTGATTATTGTCCATCCCTTCTTAGATGAATCTATACTGTAAATCCATCATGTCCTTATGCAGATCTACAGTAGCATGTAAAACTAATTGAAAGAGCCTTTCAATCCCCGCTCTCAGTTTTTTCTTGTAAAAGCACAGTCTAAACACAGGTATTTCCAGTCTACTTACACTCATCATAGAGCTAAGGACTTCTTCCCACTTGGGGGGGTGTTGATTGGGGGAAATTGTCTTCTTAGTGTGGTGCTTCATGTTGCTTCATCTCCAAAGGACCCGGAGAACTTACTTACCTCATGTTTTTCTTCTCCCATTTCTATAGAAATCATCCGTTTGCTTTGCCATCATACGGAAGAGTGAAAGCTTATCCCAGTTTCAATCCCCTAGCATTTTTAAAAGAGACTTTCTCAATTCCTATTCAGCAAAATGCCTCTACTTCGGCATTGTGAATGCTTGTGTGTGTGTGTGTGTGTGTGTGTGTGTGCATACACACACACACACACACATATACACACACACACACACACATATATATACTGCTCTGTCTGCTGTCCTTAGAGCAATTGTGATAACTGTATCTTTGGGGCATATTTAAGGATCCTCTATAGGAAAACATCAGAAAAAAGAACATGGAAAAATATAACAATTCCCATCACACCTAAATTTTGCCAGTTTAACCCTTCTCTTGTCGATTTCTAAGCATCTTCAAAATTCTTGTGTTTAGACACACTTAAGAAACAGGCTCAAATATGGAACCCACAAAACAATCTTGTGTCAGTTGACCCAAAAGTGAATGTATCTTATTTTTTCCATGGAAAGATTTAGTCTGAGGATTTGCCATTGTCTTTCTCTGTGACTGAGAGAGTATAACTTTTCTGAGGTCACCCAAAGAGTTTCCATGACCAAATGGGGATTCAAAGCCACCCTAGTCCATACTATTACGCCTCTATCTACCTTGTACACTCAGGTAAAGTCAAATGTATGTGTAAGTCAAGAGCAGGTTTGGGAGACAAAATTATAGATTTTGATATGACCCATGGATAAGTGGGTCATATCATAATGTTTAATGTTTATGGTTTTATTGTATTTATTGTATTGGCATCGAATTGTTGCCTTTTTGTTATGCCGCTCTGAGTCCCCATTCGGGGGTAGAGAAGAACGGGTTAAAATGATGTAAATAAATAAATAAATTGAGGGTCACTCCATGAAGAGGAGAAAGCACTAGTGCCGCCTCGTGAGGATAGCTGCTCTTGGCCATTGCTGCCATTTCCTTGACCAAGTATTCAAAAAAGCCAGAAGGGGCACCAAAGTGGAGAGAGTAGAAGGGGTCAGTGTTTCTTTTAGCCTTTTGTTGGATGGACTAAACTCTTGCCTTTCACTGCTCTACTCAGAGCAGAGGATGTTCCTTTTTTTTTTGATAAGAGTTAAATTGCTTACATTCTAACATGGATAAGTAGATGCAGGCTTTTTCGGTTTACACTTATACATAAGTATAAGTGTAGATTGGAACTTTCCAATCATAAGCACAGCAGCAAAGCAGATTGAGGAGATTATAAAGGAAAATAAACTGTTTTCTTTTTAAGCACAGAACGATGAGATTCCGTATTTACAGTGTCAAGCTTTTTGTGCAAGATTGATGTCGGTATATTAGGCAGGAATGAAAGAATGTTCTGAAATGTTACAGAACATGAACATATGCTTCCTTGTAAAACCAACCATGAGTTCATGTCAACACTACTGATTGGTACAGAGACTTGCATAGAAATGAAAGAGCCATGCTCAATTCAACACTCCCTTATATCTAGAGGCCTGAATTTTCTCAGTGTTCTTTTCATCTCCCTGTTGTAAAGGAGCTATGTGTTTTTAAGCTTGAGTGAACTAGAAAGTGAAAACACTGCAATTTTGTATTGCTGGGCATTGGGCTAATCTCTTTTTGTTCAGATAACCTGATTTCAGTAAAATTGCTTCTTCTGTGTCATTCCTTGTGAATTTTGCTTTGACAATAAGTTACAACTGTCAGATACATATTTGTATATACTCACCAAAATACATATTAGTTAGAAACTATGTCTCCAGAATTTATTCTGAAAGTTGACAACTCCATAATGAATAAAGACATCTCTATAAGAATTGTGCACTGTGGTTGGTAACGGATTGATTTTAAAGTCATTAAATGCATTGATTCAAAAGAAATGTTTTGGAACTGAATATATAACGCTTATAGTTTTTTTCTGGAGGGAGATTAGTTTAAATAATAACACAAAAGCATTTTCAGAATATATTATTTTGTAACATACTTATCCTTTGCTCTTTTCCTTCTGTTTTCAATAGCCAATTATACACTATGCAACTTTGAGTCTGACCTTTGCAAATGGAAGACATTAAACCCAAAGGAAGTTCAGTGGAATATAATGAAAGGACAAGCTTCTCATAATTCCAGTCTTCCTTTAAAAGATCACACAACCAACGGTGATAAGGGTAGGACATGCTATGATATTTTCCTCACTTTTAAGGTTTTTTAAAGCTTCTGGTTAATTTTTCTAAAGTTCTCTTATACAAAACCCTGGAGCCAAACTAATTTTTCTTTTATTCTTCCTCCTCTTTTCTTGGAGGGGACGGGGTTGTGGTGGTTGTACTACAATAAATACAGGAATATAGCATTCTCAGTCATCCAAATACCGTAAATGCTAGCTGTTGTACCCTCTTTCAAATGCAAGGGAATCAAGCGACAAAAATTAATTTTAAAGGTGGAAATAAAATGTTGCAGCTGGTATTAGAAAAAGCTGGGAAATGATCTGGAATAACAGAAATATATTTTGGATTTTTTGTCAAAAAAAGAACTACGAAAACAAATACTGTAATCTTTCAACACCTTTGTCCAATCTGAAACACACACACACACACACACACACACACTTCACCTTGTTTTATTATTCCTGATTGGGTTTCTCAAATTTCTCAAGTCCTTTTCTTCACAGGGAAATGAATAAATACAAACATTCTTTCTAAAACTAGTGAGTGTGTTGTGACAGACCTCACAATCTCTGAGGATGCCTGCCATAGATGCAGGTGAAAAGTCAGGAGAGAATGCTTCTGGAACATGGCCATACAGCCTGAAAAATCTACAACAACCCACTGTATAATCTATCTTTACTGATTAGGACATCATCTATATGTGATTATTACCTGAATGTTTTTGAAACAAAGTTGGCTAAGGATGCTTGTGATGCATTTGGTTCAATCCAAATTTCTAGATTAACCAAAAATCTGAAGTGTCATTCAGAACTTTTTGAAACCACAGTGCTTTAATTTAAGATGAATGTCAATGCAGTCCATTTAGAAGGGGAAAGGAACTGCAAAAAGTGTTGCTAGTGCTTCCATATAATTGAACTTCCTACAGATTATGTTCTCCTACACCTAATTCTATTTTATCAGTGTGCCTCCCATTGGACTTATTTCAGGAAATAAAATAAACTATTGCTTAAAGATGATGGAAGAACATGAATTTGGCAAATGTCTCCCGATCTGCACCTTCAGGTTTGAAGTACAGATTAAACCGAAGTATCCATCAGATTTTATACTTCTTTTAAATGTTTCAACACAGTCCTCAGCAGTTTAAGCATAACAAAAAATGTATTTAAATGCACATCTATTTCTGTTTTATTGATTATTCTATGGAGCACCTGTGCCAGCAGGACTGAAGACCGATAGGTCGCAGGTTTGAATCTGGGGAGAGTGCAGATGAGCTCTCTCTATCGGCTCCAGCTTCTCATGCGGGGACATGAGAGAAGCCTCCCACAAGGATGATAAAATATCAAAACATCCAGGCATTCCCTGGACAATGTCCTTGCAGACGGCCAATTCTCTCACACCAGTGACATGCAGTTTCTCAAGTTGCTCCTGACACGACAATAAAACAAAAACAAAAAAACCCCTGATTATTCTAAAGCCTTTGACTGTGTGGATCATAATAAATTGTGGCACGTTCTTGGTGGTATGGCGATACTAAGTCACCTTGTCTGTCTCCCGAGGAATCTGTATAATGACCAAGCAGCAACAATAAGAACAAACCATGGAACAACAGACTGGTTCAAAATTGGGAAAAGAGTATGGCAGGGCTGTATACTCTCACCTGACCTATTCAACTTTTATGTAGAACACATCATGTGATGTTCAGGGCTTGAGCTAAAATTGCTGGAAGAAAGTGCCTTGGACCAGTCCAGGAAATAATGCCTGACTGATCACTGGAGGGTATGATATTAGAGGCAAAGATGAAATACTTTGGCCACATGAGAAGACAGGAAAGCTTGGAGAAGTTAATGATGCTGGGGGAAATGGAAGGAAAAGGGAAGAGGGGCTGACCAAGGGCAAGATGGATGGATGTTACCTTTAAAGTGACTGGCTTGACCTTGAAGGAGCTGAGGGTGGCAATGGATGACAGGGAGCTCTGGTGTGGGGTCACAAAGAGTCTGAAACAACGGAACAAATAAACAATAAAAATGTATTTTGAGAGAAAGTGAACACACATATATTTATACAATTAACTAAAATGATAAAATGATCCACAAATTAATTCAGTAATGAAACAAACACAATTGAATTTTCAGTGATGTCATACAAAACTGACATGGCTCAGAAATAAGTCTCATTCACCCTTTTCCTACTATTGCTGCCAGTGGATGCTTTGCTATGAGGCACTGCCAGATACGTTTGTCCGAATTCATTGTAGCTATCCACCCCTTGCTCAGTGTATCTGGATCACATGGAATATTAATTAGCACAGTCAGTTCTTAGTGTCCCTGAGATAATTTCTGTTGGGCAATGTGAGAGATATTTGTGGATCTCTCAAGCAGAGGAATCAAATTGGCAAGCCACAAGCTGAACAATAATCAGACCTACAAGTATCCACCACAGGGACTTGTAAAGAAAAATAATGTGTTTAAACATATAAAAGTAGCTTTATTTACCATTTACTTGTTTGTAATGAAATATTTTGTCTAATGGAGAGAGGCAAGAGAAGGAAAATTACTGTAAGAAAAAAGTGTGGGTTGTAAAGAAAAAGCCACAGGACACTTGCAAAGATGAAAACTAGTAAGTATATGCATGTGAACATTTCTAACGGTTTCACCTTATGTACTCATAATGCTTTTGAGTTTTCTGGTGCACTTATTTATTTTTATTGCATTTTGGTTCTATTTTATTTCATAACATCTCCATGCAGCTTACAATAAGATGTCTAATATTAATAAGTGAGACTTGGACTTCTATAAAAGCCTGCCATTTTCTCTTTTAAAAACTGGTGCTACATCACTGACATCTATAATGCTCTGCTCTCAAGATTTTCAAAGATGTTATCATCTCTCCTAGCTAGAGCTTGTCTGTGGTGGTTCAAATCCAAGGGCTGATGGGTTGGCAGTTATCAGATTAGATCTTTAATTAAGCTTTCCTCCGTACTAGAATAAACAATGTCAAGCCTGCAAACCACTTGAAGAAAAATAAATGCAACTTATGGCAACGTCTTTCATGCAATGAGGATGTCAAGGCACAAAATGGCTAGTCTGTTGCATAGCTGAGAAGAGACAAATGGTGACATTCAGACAATTATGTCTTAGTTTAGGTTTAGGAGGTTGAGAAATGAATGAGCCATTTGTCTAAACCAGGTTTTCCCCTGCTAGGCTTCAAAGATAAGACAGGATATAGCAGGGCATCTAAGCAAATAATTAATGGAATGCTTGCTTCATTAATAGAATGCTTGCCTTAATCCCCTTAATTGTGAAATTTCAGGACATTTTATTTATGTGACTGGCTTACCATGGACAAACACAAAGCTTGTTGTTACTCACTTCAGCAGTCCAGTATTTACAAAACTGTCCAGTGATGCTACAGATTGCCAGGTAAGTTCCTGAGATTTCATTGGCTTTCTTTGCAATAAGCTAATTTTATGTCCTTTTAGTCAGCTGAATGGATGGGCAACAACAGTCACTTGTAAGTGTTGTTAGATTGCAAATCTCATTAACCCCTGATGGCATGATCAGGGAACATGAGAGTTTAACAACATCTGGAGGGCCACAGATTTCCAACTCTTCTTATACCAGAGTCAAATAATACCCTGAAGAACTTGGAGATATTGATAATGTGGTAATAAACATCCTTGTTATCAGTTAGCAACAGAAAAGGAGGGAGATGCATAGAAGGAGCACTATGCCATTTAGGAACAGTCTCTATGTTGATCCACATGTTAGACTTTCAAAAGGAGACCAAAAAAAACTGGAGTGAAGAGACCATGTTATCTGCATCTCCATTGTAGAGTTTTATATATAGTCCAGGATCATTGATGAGTTATAATGTTTAATAATGTTACTTTGCTCATTGTTCTTGTGTGTCTTTAACTCATTTGGGCTTCTGGCAATCTTATCCTCAGGTTTTCTTGGGGAGATTTCTTCAGAACCTTTGCCTTCTTTTGACACTGAAAATATGACTTACCCATGGTCACCCAGTGTGTTTCTATGGCTGAGTAAGGCTTCAGATCCTGATCTCCAGCGTCATTGCCTAACACCCAAACCATAGCATTATGGCAACATTTTAATATTCACTGTATTATATCAGTTCATCCTTCATGTGTGATCATTATGATGTTTCTAGTATTATTAATATTTCTAAAATATGGTGATATTCATTGTTAGGTTCCCCATATAACTAAGATTATCTGTCTTTGTAGGCTATAATCATTCAGAGAACTCCCTGCACTTAAGCCTGTAAATAACAATGGGCTTAAGTGTGCCTTGTGTCTAATAGAACTTAGATTGCTTTTTAAAACTCTAAATATTATTTTAACTTTGCCTGGTAAAAGTACATAGAATCTAAAACAGAATTATGCTGAAATCCCTGAGATTTAATTTCTTTATGCAAAGTATATGTTTATTATCCAGTAAAAACTCTTTGAATCCATCCTATGATGGATTTGAATTGGGGCCTCAAACATTGTACTCAGCTTCCTTGAAGCTGAACTCAGATCAAAATAAGGCTCACAACCTACCCTCTCACTTTGATTGATCCATACTGTATTGCTTCTTCCTTTTCAAAATGGGACTTTTATCCCTGCTTGTGTTATCCCAGCCACAAGGAAGGAGAACATTAGCTTGCTGGAAAGGGAAACAGGTGACAGATAGTGTTCACTTCCCTGGAGAGCCTCTAAGGAAGTTCATTTAATCTTTCCTAAGTAAAACATTTAATCTTGTCCAAGCAAAAGGTATTCCTATCTTAATATTTGTCAAATCTATCAGGTGCCTTAGAAGTTATAGATAGGAAACATTAAATGGAATATAAAAGTTATTAAACTGATCATCCTTAATTCCATCTGTCCAAGACTGCATTTCTGTATCTTGAGTTTCTGAACTAAGATTATTTTAAGTTTTCTTGAATTTGGGCCCATATTTTCTAATTAACTTTCAAAGTCATGATAACCAAGTGCATTTTTTGGGTTTGAATTTGGGCATTATATTAAAACTTTCAAATTGTAAGTGGTAGATTTCTTGTGGTGTGTAACAACTGTATATTAAAACCAAATTGTACCTTCCAAGATTTCTTGTGTTGTGTGACAACTGTACTGTAGTATGCCTGTTCCTCCTCCTTTTTGCAATGGAGCACACCAGCTCCCACCCCACAATGCACATCTACTTCCAACAGGGCTCCATCGCAAAAGGGAAGAGAAACCAGTGTATGCTGCCATGGAATACTTCCTGTGTTACATAGAGATCAATGGGGGGAAGCCGGGCGGCAGACACTTCCCCTCGTGGGATGAGGTAAGGGGGAAGCTGGATGATGCAAGACAATGGATTCTCCACAGCCCCCACTGGACCTCCACTGATTCTCCACGATGCGTGGCAAATCCCGTTGCCAATGTGATAAGGTCCTCTGCTGAAGACTGGTAGAATGAACCTAATTTCATTTTTGAACTCTTTGTAACAGATGAGATTTTGGTATCAGTTGTCTCAGGATTCCCAACTGAACGTCTTCATTAGAACTCCTGCTGATGGATATTTGCAAAGCTTAAATAGCCAACCTTTCAAGAGCAAAATGCAATGGACAAAAGCAGATATCTGTATAAGAAATACCACTGGAGAGGGACCTTTTCAGGTAGGTACATTAGAAGACTGGTGTATATGCAAATATTTATTTCACACCGACATTTTTTGACAAATAAGTTGCATTAACAATGTCAACAATGCATAAAAAGAAGGGAAGAAAGGAAAAAATGAGTTTTGTGACACCTTTAAGGAGAATCAATATATTTCAGCAGAAGTTTCCATCTCCCATAGTCACTTCCTCAGGTGCACTTCGTCATGGCATATATCTCAAGTGAGCCAGTCTTACAGCACAAGTCTTTAAGTCTGTTCATTTAAATCTCAAGCAACTTTTCATTGATGAACACAATCCAAAAAATGCCAATTTAGAGGTGAGCCCCTATGATTTCAGTGTAATTTATTAAAGATTCTGTTTTGAATCACAGCTGTTCTCATTATAGGTGTTTTGAAGTTCAACTCTAAAGATTTCTCAAAATATTGTATAATATAATAATCAGTGTAGTGATTATTCCTGAGTGGTGCATCTAAGAAAAATAACAATAAAAAGATTTGAGACTTGCGAAATCAATATCTCTTTTGTTCGTTTTGTTACACAGCAGTTATGTTCCTTAAAACAAAAAAAGAGAAAAGGACAGCAGCAAGTGATATTTATACAACAGGATATAAATTATTTAAAAGATGTGTGTATACATGTATAATGTAACATTTAATAGGGTTATTTCATTGCCATCACAGATAATACTACAAGCAATTGTTCAAACTGAAAAAGCTTTTGTTGCTGTGGATGACATCAGTATAACAAAGACATGTAAGATTAATGTATCATTTTCAAGGATCTACAAAGAAGGTAAGAGCAAAAACAGTATGTTGTGTTTCTTACGCTGAAATAATTTTCTTGTATTTTATTAACAAAGAGATATGAATTAAAAATGCCCTACTCAGGGTATATTAAAAGATCCAAGGTATACCCACAATGTTTATATACATATTTTAATAATAATATATGCATTACTATTATTATTACTACTACTACTACTAGTAGTATTTCCACACGTTGTCTGGCTGTGACTCTCAAAGTATTTCTCATCTTAAATCACAATCCTCAGTACTTGCAGACCCATCCAGACCCATAGTCAATTTTAAACTATGAAATTTAAATTGACATTTTAAAGGTACAAATGGTTATTATGTAAGTTTTAATCTTCTCAATTTTTTTGTCATTGATGGGATGAAATGATTTTATGTTTTCAGTTATCTATTGAATTATTACTTTATGTCTCAAACCTAGGGAGTGGTGGGTAAGAAATAAAATATATTGTTATGATGGTTGTTGCTGCACTTGGAACCATTGTGTAGCAAAGCAAGTGTCCTTCCACAGCCAAGAATACTCCATAGCCTTTTTTATTTCTCAAAACATGAAAGTTGCTCTTCCATATATGATATTTTTTTCTTCCTGCTGAATCTTGAAAAACAACATATTGCAACCTTTTTTTTAAGGTGAAGCAAAGATGGAAACTCCTCATTCCTTGTCTCTTGATTGTCCGCTGGGACTCTTGCCATGCAAGGATGGGGAATGTGTTTCATCTGACAAGTGCTGTGACTTTACACTTGATTGCTCAGATGGTATTAATGAAACCATGTGCTGTGAGTAAAAAACACATTGATTTGTAATGCATGCTTAAGGGTCTTTAAACCTACATGTCAATAGTTTCACGACTCAGGCTCCGTTATTTCATTAGAGCATCTGTTAATTAAGACAAACCTCTCAGAAGGTGAAAGACTTTGCCTTGGAGTCTCTATTAATGATTTTGTGGTAGTGTTTCAAGATACTTCTTAGATTAAAATGGAATTGAAAATGATTTGTCAGAGTAGGAGGACCATAATTAGAAAGGAATTGATATCTAGAGCCTAATTTTAAAAAATGCCGTATTCAACTTCATTGTAGGTTTTTTGGGCTATATGACCATCTTAACAGCATCCACCCAAACATCCAATTCACCATGGAAAAAGAAAATGAAGGAAAGCTGCCTTTTCTAGATGTCCTAGTGATCCACAAACCAGATCAACAATTGGGTCACACAGTTTACAAAAAACCTACACACAGAGATAGATACCTACATAAAAGCTCCAACCATCACCCAAGTAAAAAAAAAAAAAGAAGCTCCATTAAAGTATTGGCAGACCATGCAAAAAGAATCTGCGAACCCCATCTCCTCCAAGATGAACTGAACCATCTAAACTGGGCTTTACAGGCTAGTGGATACTCCACCTCAGACATCAGAAGAGCTGCAAGACCGAGAACAAGCCACGAGAGTAAAAACAAAGATCCACTCAGAGGAAAAGTGTTCTTGCCATACATCAAGGGAACCACTGACTGCATAGGGAAGCTGATGAGGAAACACAACATACGTATCTACAGACCCACTAAGAAAATCCAACAAATACTATGTTCAGCAAAGGACAAGAGGGATCCTCTCACTTCTGCAGGAGTCTACCATATGCCATATAGCTGTGGACAAGTCTACATAGGGACCCCCAAACACAGCTCCCAAACACAAATCAAAGAACATGAAAGGCTCTGCAGGTTAAATCAACCAGAGAAGTCAGCCATAGCAGAGCACCTGATGAACCAACCTGGACACAGCATATTATTTGAGAACCCATAAATGCTGGGCCACTCTCACAACCACCATGTCAGGCTACACAGAGAAGTCATTGAAATCCACAAGCATGTGGATAATTTCAACAGAAAAGAGGAAACCATAAAAATGAACTAAATCTGGCTACCAGTATTTTTTAAAAAAACTCTAAAATTATAACAACAAAACAACACCCCAACACAGGGAAACTCCAGGGAGGAAACAATCAGGGACAGCTAATCACCTCTCAACAAAAGATTCCCTCAGGCACTAACAAGCCACACACAAAAAACTGCCAGGCCATCAAATGCTAATCAAGGTGGCCAGTTGAAACATTCACACCTAGCTCCAACAGACAAGAGTTCTTTGTCCCACCCTGGACATTCCACAGATACTGTATATAAACCCAATTTTCCTAGTTCCAACAGACTTCACAACCTCTAAGGATGCTTGCCATAGATGCAGGCAAAAACGTCAGGAGAGAATGCCTCTAGAACATGGCCATATAGCCTGAAAAAACCTACAACAACACAGTGATTCTAGTCATGAAAGGCTTCACCAATATATCCAACTTTATTTTCAAATATGCTCATGGAACATAAATAGTTGCAATTCATGTTGCAGTGCTGGAGAGCAGTCCTACATTTGAAGGCAGTGTGAACTGTTGGGCTGATTTGACTGCTGTCCATTTCAGTCAGGCCTTCCTGCTTTCCCTGTTTTCCACAGTGCAGGGAAAATGAGATGGTACTTTCCTGTGTCATCATTTTGTCCCTGTTTTGACTGCCAGGGAGCTGCAAAAAAAAAATTCCTGGCCACCACTAGATGCCTTTGCTGTTGTTATCAAAGGCATTTGTGCAACTTAGAGGGGGAAAGGAGGTTGCCTCCTTTCTTGCTCCCCTTTCTTCTCTTGCCAATGTCATCAAAGGCTCCCCATGGGTGCCTTTGATGACATTGGCAAAGGGTACCCAGTGATGACCAGGAGCTCTTAGGCAGTGGGACAGAGGCCAATCTAGAGTACTGCCATTCTGGAAAGACCCTAGGCTAAGGGGCCAGATACACCCTTAGATTTACAGAAGCACCTACTGGATCTAAGCAAATTCTATAAGCGTCAATGGCTGTTAGAGTGGATGACAAGTAATGTGTTAGAATAATGTGATGTCAAGTAAATGAAAATTTCTATATTGCAGCTGCTAAATGTGACTTTGAAAGTGACAGCTGTGGCTGGCTGGAAATGGCAAGTGGAGATGGGTTTGACTGGGTAAGAAGCTCCAGAACTAGTTTACCTCCTGCTTTCCACAAACAAGCTCCACCAAACGATCACACTTACAACAAATCTGAAGGTAAGATGGCATCAATGAAAGGAATAGGCCTTTCTCCCCACATAAATGGGTCTCCTTGGTGTTCTTATCTGATTGAAGTGCTCTAGTGGTGGAAAGAATAATTGGATTTTCAAATGAAAAATAGGTTTCCAAGTATTTAGGAAACATGAGTCTTTTGTGGGCACTGCCAGAGGTCTAGGCCAGGGGTGACAACTGTGGAAAAGGAGAGGCCATTTGTCACCCCTGCAGTCCCTTGGAGGTTGCATTAGAGTATCTGGCACAGTTGTTCAGTGGTTTTGATGTTGACTGGGGGGTGGCAGGCTGGGGCAGAAATTGATTTCTTACATACACAAACACTTCTCTTTTCCTTTTTACTTCTTAACAGGCCATTTTATGTTCATTCTGAGAAACAGCAGCAGTATCTCTCAGATTGCACAACTGCGAAGCCCAAAATTCAGTCAGTCTGGATCAGATTGCTCAGTGACCTTCTGGTATGAATGAAGTTTGATTTTTGTGGAACACATGAGTGCTTCTGAAGTGAAAGCAGAAGTGGTGTTTGTCATTGTTTTTTTCTTATTGTACAGTATATTTCTCTTTACTTTACTCTTTAGCTTTTTCTTTAGAAGTTCCCTTGGAATAGATGCATTATTTAAAACAAACCCCATAGTAAACACTTTTGATATATATATAGAACTGTGATATCTGACTCTTTTGTGACATGTAATATTGTTCCTAATGTTACATAATGCTACACTGATGTAATATAGCATTAGATCTTGTAACACTGCTCTATCATAATCATTTATGTATGTATTTTACATTAATTAATTTATTGTTTAATCCTATACTGCACATTTCATATGCTGGTGTAGTAAACCTTAGACTCAATTGAGTGAATGCATTCCATTGATACTTTCCATTAGAATGCACTTGGACAGTAATGTTATCATTTCGTAGGTTAGAATATCACTTTGGGATTTCTTTTGGAATGACTCCAAAGCCCAACCATCTAGTTTTTATTAATTAAAGGTTTAAGGTTTATTTATTGCATGTATATTCCGATTTATCTAAACAAAACCTCTGTGAGGCAGTTCAGGCTAAGAGAATAATTGGTTCATGGTTCAATGGAAACTTGAACCTGTATCCACCTGCTCCTGTTTTGAATACTCTTTCCATTACATGGCATTGGTGTTGTGAGTTTTGCTTGGAATGACTGGTCATATTTTATTTTTATTTAATTTGGGGGGGGGGGGTGTCTTACTGGCCCCAGTTTCCAAAATGAATACAAGAGACAAGAAAGAGCATATTTCCAACCTGGTCAACATGTTGGCTATACTTTTAAAGATTCCATATATTCTTGAAGTTGTATATTTTGTAGCTTTGGATTTTTTTATTCTGTTTGCTCTTCTCTTTCGATTATCTGCTGTTAATATTTGTGCCACTGCTGTTCAAACTTTCATAGTTGGTTTTTGATTTAAGTTAGCCTTTTCTATCTCAGAAAGCCCTAGGCTCTTTTTTCTTTCTAAAGAACTAAAGTTCTCTTATACACAAAATATACCAGAATGAATAAACAAATGCTGTATGAGGACAGATGTCATTGATTCTGATCCCATCAGCTAGTTGGACTTGTCTCACCAATAATTATATTTGTATAACTGAATTACAGACACACACCTGAGTTTTGTATGTGAGTGAATTTATACAGAATGGCTGAGAGTAGGAAACCACAGGTCACCTGTAGGCAATGCTTGAGGGTTCCCAGACCCTCACATCACTTACATACAACAATCCAGGATGATGTTGACCTATGGATCTTATGTCAATAGGAAGTGAATCTACTTTAGGTTTTAGTTCAGATATGGGAAGTATCATCCAAGCTGCTGCAGCTATTTTGGAGAGATGCTTCAGCACTTTGGATAGTTCCCTTAAAGCAATTGAAAGCCCAAAACTGAGACCACTAACATAAGCCAGAATATCAGGAGTGCAGAAGACCATATTATGTTTTAGAGAGACATTGGCTCATCAGATGGGGCTTTTCCCCTGTCATACACTGCTTTGCTTCCCTTTTCGGCACAGAGCCCTTCACACAATGTAAAGGGACTTCTGGCTGGGCTCTGTGCCAAAGAGGGAGATGAACCAGTGCCCACCGTCACAACACGGGATCCTTCACATGTTGCCTTGCCTTCAATGGGGGGGGGGGGGGTAGCAACACTTCCCCCCATGGGATGAAGGAGCTAGGTAGGTGATGCTGGGTTTGGAGCAGCAGCTTCTCCACGCATCCTGCTGGGAGCCCATGGATTCATCCTGATGCATGGTGAATCTATGGGCCTTTGTGATAAGGTTGTAACAGGAGTAAAAGTGTATGCAACCAAGAAGTGCCAGATTTAGGCCACTATTAAAATATTTTGCTCTTTAACAGAGTTGAATGTCTTGTTTACATCAAGAGACAACAATCTACAATTGAAATGGATTTGACATGTCAGTAGGCAGTGAATCTACTCTAGATTTTAGTTCAGATATGGGAAGTGTTGTCCAACACATGGGAAGATAAAAGGGATTGGGGGGGGAAGCTTCTACTGCACATATCTAATGCTAAAGAGTCAAATTGCACCTGAATTAAATCAAACAAGGACCTTTGGACTTTGGTCAGAAGGATTCTTAGCTGAAACCTGGGAGGCCTACTTCTAGCTAGAAAATACAGTAGAAGTCTTGATGAAGCAATAATTTGACTCGCGTATGGCACCATATGGCTTGCATAAGGATCACATAAGCTTTTTTGGTGCTGATATTAATGCCTAATGTTGATATTCCCTTTCCAGGTATTACAACTATGGGCTGTCAGTTGGAGCAGCAGAAATGCAATTGCTTGTTGATGGACTAAAAGATCCTACGGTACTGTGGAGGATATATTACAATCAAGGCAATCAGTGGCTAAAGGCTTCCATTCAGCTTGGCCGCCTTCCACAGCCCTTTCAATTATCTCTAAATAAAGTCAGCCTTGGATTTTATGATGGTGTCTCAGCAATTGATGATATAACATTTGAAAGCTGTGCATTGCCGCCTCCAGCGTTAAACTGTGAAGGCCCCGATCATTTCTGGTGCCAAGATTCAAAGGCTTGCATCAGTCGTTCGTTATTGTGTGATCTTGTTGATGACTGTGGAGACGGATCTGATGAGAAGCAATGTGGTAAGAGCCTGAAATGTTTCCCCTCAAACTGTAATCATATGTTTCAATATTGTGTCTATCTTTGTCCCTTAGCCCACGATATTCACTCTAGCAAATCTAGCCTAAAGAGGGAACTATAAGCAAATAAAGCTCTATGAATTTATTCTCATGTGGAATTTTGTTAAAGGTACATTTTTTCCTCTACATTTTGTGATAATTCTTGGCCTCTGCATTCCTGCAAATATTTAAATAGTACATTGTGCAAAAAACATCAACACAATGAAAAATGAACATTTTTGCAGTAGTATAATTTGGTGTTGCATGTCTGATGTCTAATAGCCTCTTAATGGGGCTCACTGGAAGCCATCCTGAGTCCCCCTCTGGGGGGTGAGAAGTGACGGGGTATAAATATGGTAAATAAATAAATAAATAAATCCTAAGGTTAATATATTAAAGGGTGTTCTTCGGATTTGTTTAAAAGAGTCTTGATTTGGACTTTCTCTGAGACTCGGAGAAAGAGAGACTTGCCCTAGGACACCCAATGTCTTTCCATTGCTGAGTGACAATTTGAACCCTGGCCTCTTAGAGACCTAGACCAACACTCAACCCACTATTCCACACTTACTGATACTAATATGATAAGTATTTAGAAACAAAAGTAACTATGAAGTCTATAAGTAAAATAAAAAAACTAGTATCAGATGACATCTGTATTAGGACCACCAAAAATATCACAAATTTGTGCAAAACTTGAAGTTCTCCAGTATTCTTCCTCAAGCTAAATTTCCCATTTGAATTCAAGGTGCTAGTTATGACTTTTAAAGCCATAAATAGTTTGGGATCTCAATGCTTGAAGGAATGTCACTCTATATAAAGACGTGTCCAATGCATAAGGTTTGTTGAAGGTGGCCTCCCATGTGTCCCAGCCAGGGCAATATGTTGCCAGAGGACATAGGAGAGAGTCTTCTCTTCTGTGACACTTTAGTTGTGGAACTGAAGCTAATTGGTTCCAATGTGGCTGCCATTCCAGCATCAAGTGAAAACTTGGATGTTCAATGAGGCTTCTGAGACATAATTTGATTGACCCAAATCTTGACAAGAATAAGGATTTAAATTATTTTACCTAATTTAACTATTCAACTGTTTTTAAAAAACTCAAACAGTTTAAGATTTTTTGGCTTTTAAGATATGTTTTATTATTGATACTATTTTAAATTTGTCTGAACAGTTTTATTGTATGACACCATGAGATCACTGGATAGAAGGAAGGATATAAAGAAATAAATAAATGAGCAAGCAGATCACCCTGCAACAGACAACATTCAGTAGTGTAAAAATAAAAAAAAAACCCTATTGCCCTAAAAAGCAGGTTCTGCATTTGGCATTTTTTAAAATTGATGAATTTGTTGGTTTCAGAGCCTGAATTGCTGTGCAATTTTGAGCTTGGACTCTGCAATTGGGAGCAAGATATGGATGACGACTTCAACTGGACCAGAACCCAAGGACCAACATCTACTCCTAACACAGGACCAATGAAGGACCACACTCTGGGCACCGTAAAGGGATACTATCTTTACATAGAGTCTTCAGAACCACAGATGTTCCAAAACAGAGCAGCTTTGTTGAGCCCTGTCTTTCATTCTACCTTTGCATATGGCAACAAAAGCTGCCTTTTTCGTTTCCATTATCATATGTTTGGAAAGCACATTTACAGACTGGCAGTTTCCCAGAGAAGTGTGAGCAATACAAGGGGACATCTGCTATGGCACACATTTGGCAATCAAGGCAACAGATGGAAAAGGAAAGTGCTCTATATCACGAGTTCAGAGCCATTTCAGGTACGGTTCTTTCAATCTTTGATTTGCTTGTTTTAGAGTGAAAGGAAACATAACGAGAATATGAGGGTTTTGTCTTTCCTTTCTTTTCCTTTTTTTAAGTCCATGGAAATTTGTTTGATCACACTCCCTTTGAACTAGTTCTCTTTCATTGTGAAATGTTATTCACAGGCACCCTTTGTTGATGTTCTGAACCAAACTATACTGTAATAATTTAAGATAGGGAATGTGCATGTCAAATCGTGCTTACAGTTGCATACATTTTCTCAGGGCCCTTTCACGCAACCATATAACCCAGAATATCAAGGCAGACAATCCACAATATCTACTTTGAACTGGGTTATATGTGTCCTGCTATATAATCAATTTCAATGTGGGTTTTATACAGCGATGTGGAAGGAGCCTCAGTGACATCTTGCAGACATAATCCTTAGGCATAAGTTAACATACTGAACCTCAGAAACCATAAACCTCAGATTTCATCCCCACCCCAATTGAGGAAAGGAGATTCCTAGCATCTGATCCTGGTTCATGAGAAACTGTGCCTTGTTTGTACTTTAGGACTGCAGGATTAGTTGAAAGCAAAGGACATTTTGTTCCAGACCAGAATGGGAAACCTGAAAGAACAGGCATGGGTATAGAAGGAGGGAATAAGAGAGTGTTATACACCACAATATACCTAAATGTTAGGAAAAACTTCCTGATGATAGAAGCTGATTGACAGTGGAAGATACAAACTCAGAGTGATTGGACTGGATGACCCTTGTGGGTCAACTCTATGATTCTCTGTCATTTCTGTGGGCCAATTCAAAGCTGAAAGCTGTGAATGTTTACCATATATGGACAAGCCTCACTGCAGTAGAGAAGTATGTACAATATCCACAGGCTTCCATATAAGTTGGATATATATTGTGATATAAATTGGATGTGTATTGATGGCAAACTTTTTCCCATCAGTTCTTCCTATACCACTGTTATTATCACTGAAATGTTGAGTGGGAATTGTGTGGCTTGCCAGATGTTATTGGACTGCACCTCCCATTAGCCATCACTGCTACAACCAATGGAGGTGATTTTTTAACTAAATATCTGGAGATCCATACAATCTGCACCCTGATCTAAATAGGACAAAATGATGTTGTTTACTTTCTGAGAAATCTTGTCTATTCACTGCACTGCCTTGATAATTTAGTAATCTAGGTCACTTTCATGGTCTTTCAGGGAAAAATCTTTCCTTGCTATTGGTTGTATCCAGATACTGTGAATGTGAAGAATACCAATCCAATCACTTGATCAGAAAGTCAGGAGTTAACACTAAAATGGGGACTGGCCTGATCCCATTCTCTGGGATCTTATTATGGAATAGATAACTAGGTACGTCTTCACATGGCCCTTTCAGGCCATGCCATTGTGCCAGCAACCACTGGCAAAAGGAAAGGTGTGTGGGACGGCTCGTGGCACCCCACACACCCTCCTTCCTCCCCTCAACACACAGAGAGGATGGGAGAAGGTGCATTGGCACCCTTCGCCCCATCAGATGACAGAAAGGGTGGCCACACATGTTGCCCTGTCACCCTTTCTGCCATCACACATGCAAATGGGGAGGAAAGTGTGGGTAGCTCTGTTGGAGCTACTTAAAATACACTTTCCTCCCCATAGTTGTGGAGAAAGCACCTTTTGGTGCTTCCCCCAACTTTGGGAAGAAAGTGGGCACAGCCTGCCACGTGTCACATGATGGTGCACAGCAGGCGCCATCCTTGCTGCGAAGTAGAGTGGCAAAATGGGGCAAAAATGCCCTGTGTGAAGAGATAGTAGGATTATGATACCAACACAATTTATTGTTGTCCCTGAGTAATTTCTGACTGCCTGATAAAGTCACTGAGCTGTTCTGTTCATCTGAGATCCTGGGATGGAAACATCCATTGTTTTTAGTGCTGTGTTTTCTTTAAAAACTTACGGGGCATTCAAGTGTAACTCCTAGACAGTTGAGGATGCTGTTTGTGTCTATTCTCATAGCTAGAGGCTTGTAAAACCACAACATAGTTTTCTGGCTGGTTGGCAGTCTTATCTGTAAAGTGCAATATGGGAAGTTTGCGCAAGGGTTGTAATTTTGTCTGACAAGTGCAGGAATGAACTGTTTGGGCCACAAAAAAAGATTGAATCACAGTGCCTACAATTGATTCTACTGGCAACAATCCAGAGTAAATAAGATCAACAGGCTTGTTTCTTTTACAACACAAACCTGTGTGCTAGCATTTTTTCCCTGTTTCTCTCCAATATTTTTGTTCCAATTGGAATCCAAACTTAAAAAGATCTCACCCCCATCCTTTTGTTAGTCTACAACATACTTTTTGTGTGTCAAGAGTGACTTGAGAAACTGCAAGTCACTTCTGGTGTGAGAGAATTGGCCATCTGCAAGGACATTGCCCAGGGGTTGCCCGGATGTTTTGATGTTTTACCATCCTTGTAGAAGGCTTCTCATGTCCCCACATGGGGAGCTGGAGCTGACAGACATAACTCGTCCGTGCTCTCAGCGGATTTGAACCCTTGACCTGTCGGTCTTCAGTCCTGCCAACAAAAGGGTTTAACCCATTGTGCCAGTGGGGGCTCCTTAGTCTACAAGATAATGAATGCATATGATTGTAGTATGCTAGGTGATAATGGAAGGAGGTGACAGAAAAATGTTGAGTTTTTAAAAACCCTCAAGATTTATGGAACTAAATGATGTCTTTTGCAGGTTGTGTGAAACTGCTATTTGTAATATTTCTTAATATATTGTTAAAATACATGTTTTACTTTTAATATCAGTCATTTTAAAAATGAAAGATTTTCAGAAATCTTCTTAAGTATGTAGTTTTTAAACAAAGTATATCCTCCCCACTTTCTTGTAAAGATTAAAGTACCTTGGTGCATTATGTAGTCACAGTGGAAGCTCTCAAAATTGCAGTGCAAAAAAGGGTATTTTTCAATGTGTTACCCATTTTTCACCTTTAACACATATTTGCACTAACTCTGTGAAACATCTTATACCTGGGCTCAGGATTCTGAAACTGACTCACACGTTGGTATTGTTAAATGAAGTGCTGACTGGAATAAATCTATATTGATTTGTTTTATTCAAAGCCAGCAATGATAAAGTGGGGGCAGATTTCAATACTGTATCAGTGGGAAACCCCTGTCCTTAATACCTACTAATGGAATGGATTTGGCTGATGGGACTGAAAATAGGAACTCTGATATGAACATGCTTAATGCTTGGCTGAGCTTTGAACATTGAAAGCATACCCTCCAACTGTCCCAATTTGGCAGATGTCGAAGCTGGGTTCAGAAAAGGAAGAGGTACTAGGATCATATTGCAAACATGGAAGAAAATTGAGCACACCCAAAAATTTCTGAAGAAATCTATGATCTGTGCCTTATAGGTATAGCAAAACCTGTGTAGATCATGGATTGATCTTAAAGAAATGTGTGTGCCACAACATTTGATTGTCCTGATGTGTAAGCTGCCCTGGGCATAAGAGGCTACTACCACCAGGACAGAATCCAAAGAAATTAAATGGTTTCAATTGGCAAGAAGGGCAAACAAGGCCACAATTTATCACTCTATCTTGTTAAACTTTTAAGATGAATATGTCATATATAAAGCAAAATTAGATTTGGAGTAGGAAAGTAAGCAAATTTGATGAAGGAACCTAAGAAGATTAAGCTATACAGATGAGACTCTACTAAGAGCAGAAAATAGCTTGGAATGACTACTGCTGAAAGTCAAGGAAGAAAGTGCAAAGGCAGGTTTACTGCTCAACTAAGAATAAAAATAATGACCAAAAAGTATTTACATAACCTTAAAGTAGACAATGACAACATGGAGATAAAGATTTTCAATACAATGTCTCAGCTATTCTTTGTTAAAAAAACAGAAAATGCTTTTAAAATGTAAATGTCAAATCAATAGTGAACCTCCTCAAATCTTATTACACTTGGTATTAAAAAGAGGATTAATTAGGCCTGTCTCTGCCAAATTGATACTGTTGGAGAGTATGTTCTTTGATAAGACTGTGAGAAAGTATTTATTTTGGATATTGTGTTCTATACTTCAAACCTAAAGCACTGTTGAAAGGGCATGTTTGGAAGTGTTTGCCTTGCCACCCCCGAAATAAGACACACGACAACAGTGGTGGGGGTGCTTTAGTAGCACACCAAGATATGGGAGTTTCCTTACCTATTTTCCGCTAAGCCTATTTATAACCACCCCTCCCCTCTAGCCCCTAAACAGTACCGGGGGGTGAGTGAAAAAAACCCCTATCAATGGAGGGGGAAAAACTCCTCCCCAGTTTCTAATGGCAACCGGGCCGATACTGTTAATGGGCAGGAGTGGTGGGTCGAAGTCTTCACAGAAGTGAGCAACCTGGGGCTGGCTTCCGGTGGATGAAGCCACGCCCCAGCTGCTGGGAGGCTCCCTCAGGATCCTCCCACTTTTCACCTCCTCGTGGGAGGGAGGCAAAGCCCCTTCCTCCCAATATGCATTGGGGGAAGGTGTCCTTGCCTTGCCACCCCCGAAATAAGACACACGACAACAGTGGTTGGGTTCAAATTGGGCAACATTTATTTGCGTTGTTACCTATTTACTTGTCCTTAACCTTAACTCAAGGGGTGTCAGGAATTTGGTGTATCCAATTCAGGTAGCCACCCTACCTGGTTCCGGAGTTAATTTGCAGGCGAAACAACTGGATTCCTTGACGTCCGGCCAAGGCGACCCGTTAAGGGCAATGAGAGCGAGGTCTGGTCCCCCAGATATCGAGACCAGCCTCCTCCCATTCCAGGCCATTTACCCGAACCTTCCCGATCAACTTGATCTTTGGTTGAGTATTAACATGATGGCCTTCACCCCTAACGGGGGGTGCTTTAGTAGCACACCAAGATATGGGAGTTTCCTTACCTATTTTCTGCCACGGATTGGGGGCAGATGTCTATCTTGCCTCCCATTCCCCCACCAAGTCTTCTAACACCCCATGGTAGCGCTCTGGAAATCTGATAGTGATTGAAGGTTGCCCGCATCCGAGAAATGTCTAAGTTACAAGGAGTAAGCTCCACAAGTACCTGCAGGACCCCGATGGCTACACTCACCCACCTGGGTCGGATATCACTCGCATCTCCCGCACCAGCCCACCTGTAACGTGGTGTGGTGGCGGGCCATATGATGTGACGCTGGGGCCTGCCCCAATTATTATTATCATGTATTTATGCATTTTATTAGATACTGACTCAGTCCAGCCCAAGCAGCGCCTGGATCCCCAACGCCTCGGGAGGAAAAGATTATTATCATCCTTAGTTTCATTATTTCATTAGATACCATCTTAGTCCTGCCCACGCCGTGTCCTGCCCACGCTGCGTCTGGATCACCAACACATCAGGAGGAAGCCTGCTTCTGGTATCAACGGCAACGCCACGTGGCCCGGTTCACTTGTTTCCGTGCTATCTCCAGCATCTTCGCGTCCCCCCATCCGACCACCTGTGAGGTGGTGTGATGGCGGACCATACGAAGTGAACCCGGGGCCACGTACAACTGTGCGGATGGCCCGTTTCGCTCGCCTCTGTGCCCTCTCCGGCATCTCTACATCCCTTCCACCCGACCACATGCAATGCGGTGTGATGGTGGACCCTGCGAAGCGAAGCCCGGGGCCCTCCTAGCCAAATGCTTTTTTCCCGCCCATCAGGAGGCCACCTGCTCCTGGGCTCCTGGAACAAGGGGAGCTAACCGTCCCTGCGTAGACCGCGTCTACCTCTCCATCCTCAGCGGCAATGGAGGCAAGGCCCAAATGCTGGCCATAGGGAGTCTTGAGTGCCTCTTCATCTGCTTGCCTGCTGTAACTGCGTCTGCACATTAAGACTCGCCGCCCCTGCTGAAGCCTGGCATGACCTGGAACAATAAAAAGACATAACCACGACAAGCGCGTGTAGCCTTTGCACGTGCCCACTGTTACCTCCCAAGGGGAGCTAACCGTCCCCGCGTAGACCGCGTCTACCTCTCCATCCTCAGCGGCAATGGAGGCAAGGCCCAAATGCTGGCCATAGGGAGTCTTGAATGCCTCTTCATCTGCTTGCCTGCTGTAGCGGCGTCCGCACATTAAGACTCGCCGCCTCTGCTGAAGCCTGGCATGACCTGGAACAATAAAAAGACATAACCACGCCGCACGCGTGTAGCCTTTGCACGCGCCGACTGTTACCTCCCAAGGACTTAACTGCCTCCCCCTCGTAGCCGTTGCGGCGGCTGCTGACGCTGAGCCAATCTGATAAGAATGCGCCTCCCGTCTACCGCGCCCCAGGAGACATTTGCCCGTAACAATAGTGAACCTCCTCAAATCTTATTGCACTTGGTATTAAAAAGAGGATTAATTAGGCCTGTCTCTGCCAAATTGATACTGTTGGAGAGTATGTTCTTTGATAAGACTGTGAGAAAGTATTTATTTTGGATATTGTGTTCTATACTTCAAACCTAAAGCACTGTTGAAAGGGCATGTTTGGAAGTGTTTCTGTGCTTTCATTATTATTATTATTATTATTATTATTAGCACAAGTACTAGAAGTAACAGTATTATTATTAGTAGTACGTTCTGAAAATTTGTATTTATGTTTTCTTGCACATTTTATTTTGATTTTTTTGTTAAAAAAACACCAAAACTAAAATATGTAATTGCAGTGCTGCCTTATTTCCCTTTGGGAATGAGGAAAGCAGAAGAGGAGGAAGGAAGAAGTTTCTAATTAGTTCCAATACAGAGACTTTTTGATTCAATTCCTGCTGTGCTAAAATGAAAAATTGGCCTTATTTTTGGCATCAGCAACAACCTGATGAAAAATAACATTGACTCTAAAGTCAATTTCCTTAATCTTGAAACACTGGAATAAAATTAATTGCTTTGCGTTTATCATATTTGCTTACATCTCATCTCATTTTTCATTTTATGGCGTCTGTGTTATTTACAGGAATGATGGCCCTCTCTTTGTTTGAAAACATTTTTCATTTCTCAAGTATTTAGCTCACTTTATTGATTTGTTGCCAATCTAAAATATGTTTATATATTTAATCATAGAATAGCAAATTTAATACATTTTAGGGGGAAATGAGTGTGGTATAGACAATGGTTTTTATTTTAGTATAGATTTGTTTTCCTGTTTTTCAGTCTATGGGTGGATCTATACTGACTCCTTATCCTAAATTTGATCTGACATGGCATATGCTGGATTAGACCAGGGATTGTTAACACTGCCATCACTGCTGCCCATGCGCTGTGGAGGTGAGAGGGAGTCCTCACTGCACAACAGCGTTGAAGCTGGTTGACACCACTGGATAGCCACCCTTACCATCCCTTCCTCCTTGGTGCAATGGCTGGCAGGGTCATGCTAGTAGCTTGTCTCCTGGAGTGATGTCAGCCAAGGTGCCAGAGCTATAGGGAAAAATTGCCTCTCATCTCCCCCACAACATTTTCCTTTTTGTCACTCCAACCAACATCACTCCAGATGATGAACAACCAGCATGATCCATGTCATGCCTGCCATTTACACAGCCATCCCAAGTGCAGAGAACATATATCTGAACTGGTCCAACTGTTTCCATGGGATTGCACTGGATTATGGAGAAGAATTTGGTGCAGCCTGCATCTTTGGTTAATGTAGTTCAGCCTTTGCCCTGCATTAGCCCTGATCAGCTCCATGCAGCATATAGCTAGATGGAGCTAAGTCATTGGTGCCCAACCCATGGGTTGTGACCCCAAATGGGGCCGTGAAGGGTTTTCTGTGGGGTTGTTGGGCAGTGGTGAGCTATGAAAAATTTAAAAAGGGAAAACAAAAATCACTTCATCCTAATGTCACCCTGTATCACGTTTTACTCCCTATTGTTTTTACATATCTCCATGAGTACAGATTGTCGACACTTCTTCAATTGAAAAACAAAAGAAGAAAAAATATATGTTGAGAATGACATGAGGTTGACATTAATAAAAACTCAACCATGATTTTTTAAAGGTTATTAAGGAGTTACAATTTCAATTATCACATTAAATATGTTGTAGGTTAATGTTATTTGAATCACATAATCCTGAAAAATCTATTTTTGATTTGTTCTCATTTACCCTATTAAAAAGCCTATTTTTAATGTATTGGGGTTGTGGATCACCATGCCTCTATAAAATGGGGTTGTGGCTCGTAAAAGATTGGGAACCACTGAGCTAAGTGGTTCGTGTAGATACGCCCTTGTCTGCTGATAGAGTTACAAAAATGTATCTCAAGAAACATAACTTGTTTAAATGTATAAATTAAAAGTTGTATCTGGGATGGACTGTACTAACTTGTGTATATGACCCAAGTTGCTACATACAACTACAGCATGTTACCATCCCATAAATAAGACGGTGAATTTTATTGGGACCTCAACACATTATTGGTGGCTCAGCCTGCTATATAAATATCTCTTGTTATTACTCTCTGCTCTGACGTAGCTTTCTTTCATGTCAGGAGTGACTTGAGAAACTGCAAGTTGCTTCTGTAGTGAGAGAATTGGCCGTCTGCAAGGATGTTGCCCAGGGGACGCCCGGATGTTTTGCTGTTTTTACCATCCTTGTGTGAGGCTTCTCTCATATCCCCACATGGGAACTGGAGCTGACAGAGGGAGCTCAACCTGTTCTCCTCAGATTCGAACCACTGACCTATCGGTCAGCAGTCCTGCCGGCATGGGGTATAATTATAGAATGCATTTTAATACATTAAAATGTTTTAGAGACTATAGCAATAGCTTCTATTTTGTGCTGGTCAATCAAGCCTGTTCTTTTTATTATTTAGAAAATTTCTAAATGACAGAAAAATAAAAACATTTTCAACATTGTTGTCTCAAACAAATAAATTAAAAGGGCAACAAGAAATATTGCAACATGCAAATCTTAAAACAGCAGACTAAAGTCTATTTAAAATGCAGCAATAAAATACTAAGTCAGTGACCCAAATCTGAGGGGATAGATGCATTTCAAGAACCCTTGAATAAACGTTGTGGTTGTAAGTACACTGCAATTATAGCCAATTTATAATGCAATCATACCAAAAACAGATTTACCACTTCCCCATTTCTTGTAAATAAATCAT
Organism: Anolis apletophallus; assembly: GCA_030556195.1. NCBI lineage: Eukaryota > Metazoa > Chordata > Lepidosauria > Squamata > Anolidae > Anolis > Anolis apletophallus. The sequence goes on along the minus strand of JARBWK010000008.1, from coordinate 33,140,084 downwards.
TATCAACTAGCATTGGCTCATTATTTCAATCACAATATGTCTCAAATGCCTCCCCATAATGTATTTCCTGTTTTAAAACATCTACCACACAGTATCTAGCTGTATACATTCCGAAAAACAGCAGAAACTATGGCGGAATTGGGCGAGGGAAAAATAGGTCCAGTTACTGTTGGAGCAGGGCCGTAGCCAGGATTTTGATTCGGGGAGGGCTGAGTTTGATTCGGAAGGGGCTGAGTCTGAGTAAGTGAGGGACTACCCTAGCAAACCTTTTGTATTGTTATCCCAATAACCCCACGAATGTGGGATATAGTGAGCATGGTGATCAGATCATGATATGAATAAACATAACAGTTTAAATAATATACCAGTAAGGCCTTCTCACGGTCCACCCTGAGAATTGGGGGGGGGGGGCTGAAGCCCCCTAAGCCCCCCCCCCCCGGCTACATGCCTGTGTTGGAGAAAGTATGTTTCTGTGTATTGTTGAAGACTTTCACGGCTGGAATCACTGGGGTGTTGTGTGGCTCCTGGGTTGTATGGCCGTGTTCTAGCAGCATTTTCTCCTGATGTTTTGTCTGCATCTGTGGCTACTCCTCTGAAGATGCCACAGATACAGGCCAAACATCAGGAGAAAATTCTGCTAGAACATGGCTATACAGCCCTGAACCACATAACATCCCAACTATGTTTCTATCTATTGTACATCTTTCCATGATTCCAGTTCCAAAAGTTCTCAGAGAGCTCTGTCTCCAGTCTTCAACAATTGATACCTTCTCTTGACATTTATATTCCCTTGAGTACTGTCTATTCTGTACTAAACATAGTGTTTAATCCTTGTTTTATAGAACACTGTGTTCTATGAAGGCACATGTATGTGCCTTCAAGTTTCCTGTTGACATATGGCAATCTCATATTGCAACTGACCATGTGGATGTCATCCTTGTAAGTTTCATTCAAGCTGGATCTGCAGTGCTTTTAGAGCTCAAGAAATTGGGCACTATTTTTCCTCATTTAGATAATAAATGAGATGTGAAATTAGCTTCATGGTAAATGGGTTCCTTGTAGGTTGGTATATAAAAGAGCATATGAGATTTTGACAACTTTCAGCTGGTTACAAGTTTAGTGAGAATTGCAGGATTCATCATCTGGGGTCCATCTTATATGTTGGACTGGTAGTAATGATGGGTAGGATGAATGCTTGCCAGTTTTCATAAGAAAGAGTGTCTCAACACAACAAGATATCCTGCCATTTAATGGCATTTGGGGACTTATGTGGATAATGGAGAAAACAAGCTCAAATGGATCTTTTTTTCTACACAAAACTATGGTCTTCCTGTGCAAAAAATGTTTTCCCCAGTGATGAGTAGAGATGAACTGCATATAAAAGTGCCCAAATAAACAAATACACTATTTAATTTTTATATGCAATATACACATGCTTTTAAAAATAATATCAGAAACAAATTAAGAATATATTGCAAGTTGCTTTTGGTGTGGGAGAATTGGCCATCTACAAGATGTTGCCCAAGGGACTCCCGGATGTATTACCATCCTATGGGAGGCTTCTGTCAACACCATGCATGGGAAGCTGGGGCTGACAGAAGGGAGCTCACCCTGTATTGCAGATTCGAACCACTGGCCTTCAGGTCGTCAGGTCAGCAGTTAAGTCAGCACAAGGGTTTAACCCATTGTGCTACCGCAGCTCCTTATACACATGCTGCATGTTCAATATTCAAGATTAGCAAACACAAAGCAAAGCTCAGAAATAAAATGGAATACAAAGATGAACAAATTAGACAATCAAGCTAAACCCACAGTGCCCAAAATTAAACACATAAGAATTAAAACTCACGAGTCACTACATAATTACATATATAAGGTACCTTAATATACTGCTTGGTTGATATTTCTGGGAAGATCCTGTTACCTTCCCTCTTCACTTCATTTTAAAGATGTTTAAAGTAGGGTCTCTGAAGATATGCTAATGTATTGCTTATGGGAGAAAGCATTCTTAAATCTGCACCTCACCTTTATACATTCATATTGAAATAAGTCTGAATGTTTAACAGAAATAAACAGAAAATAGCCGTCTTCTAATGTGAATGCATACGTGCAGTTGTAAAACATTAACTTCCCTCTGTATTTGTAATAAAAGATTTTGAAATAAAAGGACTCATCCTAGTTTTAACACAAGGATTGCAAGCAGAAGTATAATGACAGCTTATAATTTGAACATCCTTCAGGCTATATAACTAAATTTGAGCTAAATTAGATTTCGAGTGCTCAGAGGTTGGCTTTTATACATATGCTTACAACCTGTACTAAAAATAAATGACTCCCTTTGTCCATTATCTAAAGAAATGACAATGTAACCTGAGTCTTAGTTTAGGCTACAAAAAGACAAAAATGTATAGTTTCATGTTCATATGTCTAATCATATTATGTAAAATAAGTAACATATATTATTGAAATGACAGCAGCCTTTCATTATAGTGATAGTGTTCCTGTTTTCTAGCAACCGCCAACACTATACTAGATCAATTACCAATGAAAGCATGTCATGTTTTAAAATGCGTGTGCACATACACATATATTTTATGGAGAATAAAACTCCTGGTGGGAATGTATTAATCAGCTACAACATCAGCCGAACTAAAGCTGTACTTAGATTGTTGAATTATGTACCAAGATTGTTGTTTTCAGCACTTTTGTGCTAAATATAGGGCCTGTCCAGACAGGCCCTATAGCCTAGGATCAGATCCCAGGTTTTCTGCTTTAAACTGGATTATATGAGTCTGCACTGCCAGATAATCTGGGATAAACAGAAAACCTGGGATCATATCCTGGATATAGGGCCTGTCTGGAACACCCCCCAGTTATCTACCAGCAGAACTGTCAGTCCTTTCTTTTCCTCCTCAATTCTTTTAGTCCATTGGCACTTTCCAAAATCAGTTCTGGTGAAGGCTGATATCCCAGCCATCCAGTGGTGGCTTTGGAGATATGTCTCGGAGAGGTGGGTATTATCTGCTATTCCTTTCATTAGTTCTGCCAATCTTTGTATGGAGGCCCCCCACTGACTCCTATTTCCAGGATCTAATGGTCTGTAACCAGAACTTCCTTCCTCTTTTACCACAGCCATGTATGATGGCAAAACTCTCCCAACTCTGAAGACTTCATTGTAAGGAGGTTGCTGATTCTAGCAGGAGGGATTCCAATGCAGTCGTATATTTCTCAAGGTTGCATTGATCCCCAGATATGAACCACAATCTCCATTCCTCATTCCTTCATCTAAATGGCAATGTAATGGAACTGCAAAGAGTGTATCCTTATGTAAATGTTTGATGAGGAACATTTATTTCTTGAAAATATCCGTTGTATTATAATTTACCTTGCACTGAACTGTCTTATATTTTTCTATTCTTTCATTAGTTCTGGAAAAATATGGGTGTATTCTCTGAATTATTGCCTGTAACCTATGGTGCATGAAAATCTAATACTGAAAATAAGATGTACCCTTCATCTAGACAGTGAAATTCAATTGCTTGCTTTCTATGATTGACGAGAGCATTATTATAGGGCATGTGCCTACAAGGATTTTTATAGGCCCTCATTCATTCCTGCAGACCATATAGCATCCTGATCTACTGCCTAGATTGCAAAGCTGATGTTGAAAGTTATAGTCTCTGTGTAGAGATACTGCCCAAACTGGAAAACTGTGTACTAGGTCACAATCCATTGTTGTCCTGTTGTAACTCACATTCAAGGACTGACAGCTACTCTTTTTAGGTATGAGCTCTATGAATTTCCAAGTCTGAAACTGTAAATGAGATCCTCAAATCAAAAAGTACCAGGTGATTTAGCTATGAGCATATAATCAAAGGGAAACCAGTGTAAAGAACTGGGGATATGTCTGATCAGAGTGTTAATCACAAAGTGAACTGAAATTGACTCGGGAGAAGAGAGTAGAAGTCCTGAGGATACATTTCCAGAAAGAAACCGACTCCCCGAAAATGTTTTTATTTTGGGAAAATATGGGGAAAATGTCTGATGGAATATCTTCTTTTGAAATGGTAAATAAAGCCTTTGAGACAAGTTTTGCAAGGGGTTCTTATGTGGAGTTTTTCTTTTGAGTCTTGGTCATAACGCAGAAAAAAATGCATACAACCTGGAATGAAAATGAGCATGCACTGTTAGTTGCCCCTTAAACACCTATGGGACTGTCTGATCTCCTAGCACAGTATCAATCTATGTGATCAGATTCTGCTCATGCATTTGAATCATTAAAATGTTCTTCCAGCTTTTCAGGAGTTCAATGACAAATGGTTCGTATGAGACAGGGACAACATCCCAAAAGCACCTGAGCAGTAATATTGAAAGCCTGTTCTCTACTAACGTTTTATTAAAATATTATTTCTTCACTATTCCATGAAGTTGCATGGTGGCAACTTTGTTTTGGTTCATTATGATGATATTACTCTAAAACTATGCTTATCCACTTGATTGCTGAGACCATTAACTATGATTAATAATCTAATGATTACTACTGAGTGTGCTAAAAACAGTGGGACACTAACTATACCGCCATGTCATAATTTTATATTATAGTGATATTTTAATAGGCTTACTTATGACTGTGTAGCCAACCACACTAATGCTTTAAGTGTTCTTTGAGATTAAAATGAGCACAAAAGAGAGTTAATCATGATTAGTTTCCCACACAAATACACTCCATCCTTGAGAATGTTCCTAAACTTTTAATAAAAAGTCAAAACACACCACCTCTCTTTTAAGTAAATGGGTATTAAATATGCAACTAAAAATGGAAATCTTCTCACTAGTAATGGCTTTTTAATTACGGTTTTTCTAGATCTTGGTGGAAGGTACTGTTGGGGATGGCTTCACTGGAGACATTGGTATTGATGATCTGTCTTTCATGGACTGTATGCTGTACAATGGTAAGATACATTCAGGCACAAACCTTGGCTATTGCCAAATTGTGGATCAGCAATACCAAATGAAATTCAGTAGATAATTCAAGGCAGTTCAAGAAGATGAGTAGATTTTAATAAAGAAGACACAGAACTGGAACTTGTAGGACAACTAGGCCACTCCCGTGCTTGATGTAGGAAATCCAGAACTTCCTGAAGACCTTCCATAAGAGTCTTCCTATTCCCCAATGAAATTGATTTTAAGAGAAAGAGTAGCCAAGAACAGGTATTTGCCCTTTTCTTTGCGACAATCTTTTGGGTATATGGAAATTAATATTTTTAGTTCTTCCTCTTTTCCAGTTTAAACACACCCAGTTCAGCAAACCTTTAATCAGATGTCTTGTTTTCTATACCACCAATTGCCTCTTCTCTTTTCAAACCACATTCTGGTTCTGTGGAATCCAATACAGCTAGTTGCAGTAAGATCTGAAATTTGAAATCCTATTAAATCCTGGTGGAGCAGAAAATATCCCAGTATTTTGCTGCCAGATTATACTGAATCACCCAGTACATACTTCAAGGATTTGGAATACATGAACTGGACAGGGAGATACAGGTGGATCAGAACTTTGAAGTTAACTTTTTTATTGATCTGTGTCTTCGATGACAAGCTCTTAGAAATCTTCACAACAAAGGCACTGTGGGAGGAATGTTGTGAGAATTCGCTTGTGTTTTTTCAACTAATGATTTCCTCAGCCACTGTTTCCACAATACCATGGCTCAATGATCCATAATAGGCATTTTCAAGATTAAAAATAAATCATTCTAGGTTTTCAGAAAGGCAGAGACCTTCCACACTGCTTGTTAGTTAAGGCATTTAAATGGAAGAACTAATATGGATACCTTCTGCCTAAAAAGAATAGTCTGTTAAAAAGAACTGTTCATAATGGAAGGAAACAGACAATATCCTGAATGTTCTTGGTAATACCAGTAGTTGTAAAACCATTAAAACAATGTGACTTAAGTTCTGGCCCACCGTTTATAAGTTTGGACTCATGTGTTTATACAATATCAGTCTTTTTACATAGTCTTAATGATATTGTCTATCAATGCAATTTAGATTGATGACAACTTTTTCATTCAGTGTTCATATATGGATAATTTTTCCGATTGAATGTGAGAAGCTCAACATTGTGGCCATTTGAATTTTCTTAAGGAAGCTTGCCAGTTGATGCAATAACTCCATCTGTGACATCCATTCCTGTGACACTGCCTATGAACAACTGTACAGAAAAGGAATTTGTCTGTAGAGCAACTGGCCAGTGTGTCAATGTCAACCAAAGGTGTGATTTCCAACCTGACTGTCCTGACAAATCTGATGAGTCATCTTGTGGTGAGTAAACACATTTCATAATACAATTCTTCTAATACATCCTGTTCTGTCCCCTGAGCTAATTCTTGAAGGTGCTCTAATCTTGTCAGGAAAAGAGTTGGGTTTACACAGGTGAACAGTATAACAAGGAATTTATTTATTTATTAGAGTAATAAAAAGTGAAATTCTGGCTCCTCCCAGGACTAATAATTAAAACTTGTAGGAAATGATGGAGGCTTGACTCAACTGTAGTTCTTGCTTACTTTTTGCCTTCCTTCTGTGCCCTTTCTTATTTATTTATTTATTATTTATTTATTTACTATTTTCCTACTTTCTTGCCTTGTCTTCCATATAACTGTGTGGAAGTTCAACTTCTAACACCAACTTCTAATGTGCTGTGCATTCAACTTCCTAGTTCCTCTTCTTCCAAATGGCTGGCTTTAAGGAAGTTGCTGGATCTGACTATGGGCTCCACCTTTGGGTGATCCTAAGGTCACCTATTATCAGATTTTCTTGCAAGATATGTTCAGGTGGGGTTGATTTTTGCCTTCTGAAATTCTGAGAGTAATTTTCCCAAGGTTGCCCCATGGGTTTCCATGGCCACATTCTAGTTCCCTAGAGCCCTTCCACACAGCCATATAACCCAGAATATCAAGGCAGATAATCCACAATATCTGCCTTGAACTTGATTATCTGAGACCACACTGCCATATAATTCAGTTCAATGTGGATTTTATACTGCTGTGTGGAAGGGGCCCTAGAGTCCTAAAGCAATACAAAAATGACCACACTACTCTGGCTTCACATTATACCTCCATATTTAGGGCGGGGGAGATGAGGTTTAGCTTTTGATTGCTTATGCATGTGAAGGCAAGAGGAATTCCTGTTTATGGGTTTTAGCCATTTATTGTTCTGTGTTATTGAAAAGTAGATTGTTTCCAAAATAGCTACAGTCCTGGAAAACAGAATCAGAATCTTTTGGGCATTTCACATTACAACATAAACATCTTCCAGGTACCAGTGCTATTGCTTGTAGAGCCAAAAAGATACCATCTACATTGTTGTGTGCTTTCAAAACACTTATGATTTATGGCAAGCCTGAGAGAGTGTTACTTTCCCATGGTCACTCAACAAGTTTCAATGGCAGAGTGGGGATTTGAATGAAATGGATTATTCTGGTCTTCAACTATTGTGCTTGATTGACTGGAATGTTAAACAGGGTCTCATTTGTTAGATACTGCATTACCAATGAAGGGATACTTGTAGCACTGTAGTTTAAATAGTTCTATCCCAGAATACCACTGAAAGAAAGAATAGCCAAAGATCTCCTGGGAATCAATTTGCTCCATATTTCTGTATTGTTCTGTGCCATGCCATTATTTTTTTCTACCTTATTTCCATAGCCCCTGATGCTTGTGACTTTGACCGTGGAAACCTGTGTGAATGGTATCAGCCTGCAACTTTGAGAGTAGGAAGATATTATTCAGTCCATACTGCTAATGTGTTCCAGTGGGGCCTTGGAAAAGGATCAGGCATCCATCCAGGCGAGGAGAATCATCGGCCATTGGTTGATCATACTACGTGAGTCCAGTGCTCAAACACACGTGTTTTCCTTTTGTACTTTCAATCTGATGTATTCCAACAGTCTACGTGCAGCTGCTTTGGTGTGATATGTGCCATTGACATGAATCATTCTACTTCTGTGTCTTCCTATCATGTATTTTTTCCTCCCCCTCTACTCAACATTGTCACTTCCCACCTGATTGAATCAAGTGCTCTTTCCATATTCACCCTGAGAACTGTGATTCAGTTTGGTCACTGTTACATGTAATGCTTAACATGGAACATATAGGGAAGGAAGTTCATATGCAAGAAGCCATGAGTTGAAAGACTCTTTTATATCAAAATACAGGGTTGCCCGGGCCAGATTTATTCAGAAGAGGTTTCCCATTGCCTTCTTGTGAGGTTGAGAGAGTGTTCCTACTCCAAGGACAGCTAGAGAGATTCATGCTCAAGCAGGGATTTGGATCCTGGTCTGAAGTCATTTAGAGTTTAACCATTGGACATTGGAGTTTGAATCCCTGCTCAGTCATGGAAACCCACTAGGTAAATCACTCTTTCAAGAGGAAGGCAAACGGAAAATGTCTTCTAAACAAATGTTACCATTTAATACAGTCATCAAAGGCATGATGTGGTGGTCTTAAAAGTTACCATAGATTTGAGAGCATTTTGGGGTCAAAATGGAGGAAGAGGATGTTCTACAGAGCTTGCTGCAGGCAGGGTCACTTTAGGACATTCTTTCTCAGGCATTCTGATGTGGGGAACCAGCAATTATTGTTTTGTAGTGTGCTAATCATTAGCACTACTTTTGTGCATATGGAGTACCATTATGGTTGGGGGTCACCACAGCATGAGGAACTATATTAAGGGGTTGCAGCATTAGGAAGGTCGAGAATCACTGATGTAAGAGGCTTTAGTCAGGAAAAGGGACCTCTTGGTTTTTGGATATTGTTGTTTCACCTGATTGAAAACAAAAATGGAATACTGATCTTGTGATGAATGTAAGATGAAGGTATTGTCACCTCTTAGTTTTCCACGTGTGAGTGAGATGAGGAGGCAGAATGCAAAACGGAGCTGCTGATGATATAAGAGGGGGGATTCTCTACACTTAAAAAGATGGTCAATCATGCTTTCCCCTCGCAATGTGATAAGGTTTAAGATCAGTTTCTATGGATGGTCCACCTACCTGAAGCAATTCTGAATGCATTCTTACCAGAAGACATTGTAAAAATCTTTTTGTGGCTCCAAAATGTGGTTTCACAGCAGTCATCTTATGTTGCTGTTTCCCAAATGACTCTCCTATTTATTTTCCCAGATAGACTCTGTTGGGATATTACATGAATGTCACTGGTGAAATAGTTGAAAACTGCTGGCCTGGATTTGATTTGGCATGATGATCAAAAAGAGCAAGCACTAGGTATCATATAATCTCATACCCTTAGTCAGGGGAAAAACTGAAAGTACTAAAGCATTTGCCAAGTGAAGCCACAATTTCATATTGTGCCAAACCACAGTAGAGTTGGAAAGCTGTAAATAAATTATGCTGACTGTGATTAGACACTGTGCTAGAATGTGCCATCTTTATTACTTTCTGAGTGAGATTCTGTCCCATTGTTTCCTTTGCTTTTCAAGCTTGGAGGATTTATGATGGAATGTTAATGAGAAATGCTGTGTTTTTGATGAGCCGCAGAAGAATTACGAATTAATTTCAGCTCTTTGTCAGGAGCAGCCAAACTTTGTTTTTGGTTTTAAAGTACATTCACACGAAAAGCTCCAGTCAAGAAACTTTAGTTAGCATTTGGAAATCACTGTGTTGCAACAAAAATATAGAACCCTTTAACTCTGGCGCCCTTTGGTCAGCAAACCTATGTGCCATGCTGTTTTTACTCCAGTGCTTTGAAAGTAAAAAGTTTTACTATTTGAACACATGGATTTGCTATCCACTATAATCTCATTATCATTGATAGTGGATGAATACTATATTGAGTTTCTTCAATAAAGCACCTTCCTTCATTAGTGTAGTTGCACCATATTCGGCACCATCAATATATTACCTCCTTGCCTTCCCACAATATTTAATTTTATTATTTTTATTTTTCATTTACTGCAATTGCACAAGTCTATCATTTAAAAACAAACAAACAAAAGACAAATATAACTATAAAATATAAAATAAAAGGAAAGCATTCAGTTTGGGAATAGTGAGGAAAAAGGGGGAAGGGGATAGAAGAGAAAAAAACAGCCCTCTGATACCATTTTACTGACAACATACTAGTGCTGAAACAGAAGAAACCCACTGCATGAAAGTATGGATGGGAAAATTGTGGATTTGGGAGCTATTCACACACAATGCCATCTCTTGTCACAATATCTTCTGTTGGTAACAAATATGTTTATGCAGGGTTCAGTGTTAGATTATGGACCTCAGATTGCCACCCGGTAGCCTAGGGCAACCCCTCCGTAGAAGAGGGAAGTCCGGCAAGCGCCAGAGAAGATCCTTTCGATCACGGATCTTTTGGGGGGCGGGCTTCAGTCGGAAGGAGAACATTTTGGGCCAGATTTCTGGACTGGCTTCTGATGGCAGCGCCAGGAGCTCCCAAGAGGGGCAGAGTGGTCAGCCAAACAGACAGCTGAACAGGCCGCCCTCAATGACTCACCAAGGGCATGAACTGGCTGCTGGAAAACAGGGGCCAATGCTCCCCACCCTGGACCTTCAAATGTATGGGGGGACTGGGACCGATGGGCTACCAGCTGCACCGGGGAGAACCAGCCTGGACCCTCCACCGGCGCCCCCTTTTTACGGGGTGTGCCAGAAGTTAAACCCTCTGCCGATTCTTGTCAATTAAGCCCGTTAGGTATTCCGGTGATCTCGGGGTGGGGTGAGTACGGTAGGGGCAGGCCGAATGCGAGATTAACTGCGAGACCCAGGCTGAGTCATAGGCGGACTCGGCCTGGCTCTGACCTGCGTCCTATCCCCAGGCACGCTGTTGATAGACATCCAGCTATCCCTCCTTCCACTCTGGTGCTGGTTAACGCTCGATCCATCCGAAACAAGACCGCTACAATCAGGGAGTTTTGTGAAGACCTTAAAGCTGACCTATTTTGCATTACCGAGACTTGGCTCCAGGAGAGCGATTCCATCTGCCTCCAGGAAGTGGTCCCCCCTGGTTACATTGCCACGCACCAGAATAGGAATGAGGGACGGGGGGTGGCAATACTCTCCCGCGATGGTTTACACCTTAGAGCAATCCCTGCGCTCGCCACCTCGGGGCTCGAAAGTGTCGGTCTGGTGTGGGAGTCCCAGGAGAGCCTGGCGATTCTGCTGGTGTACCATGCGCCTAGCGCACCGGCAGAGAGCCTGGCGCGGTTGCTGGAGACTGTGTCGGAGTGGGCATTGAGGTTCCCTAGGCTTATTGTCCTGGGTGACTTCAATGTCCACGCCGACGCAGCCTCCGTTCCATCTGCAGCCGGGGACCTAATTTCGACCATGGCGACATTAGGCCTCTCCCTTTGTAGCTCGGGGCCCACACACTCGGCCGGGCACACTCTCGATCTGGTATTTAGCGCGGGGATTCAAGTGGACCTAGCCTCCGTAATAGAGGTTCCATGGTCGGACCACTGTGCTCTAAGGATCCGGGTTGAGCAACCCCCCCCCCCATGCAAGGGCGCCGAACAGATTTTGGTTCGCCCGAAGAGACTTATGGAACCTGAGAGGTTCCTGAATGCTCTGAGGGATCTGGAGTCTACCAGCGTCTCAGTCGATGAGCAGGTTCAGGTCTGGAACACCTCATTAGCTAGAGCTCTCGATGAGATTGCCCCTAGGCGTCCTCTCCGCCCTCGCAACCACCGATCCCCCTGGTATACAGGGGACCTTAGGTCGATGAAGCGAGAGAGGAGACAGCTAGAGCGCTAGTGGAGGAACCTCCGCGACAGAGCCTCAGTATCAGCTTATAAGCTAGTTAAAGAGGCTTATGAGCATGCTGTCAAGGCGGCCAAAATGGGTACTTTTCCGCCTTGATAGCGTCTGCCAGCTCACGCCCGGCCCAACTGTTTAAGGTAATTCGGTCTCTGACTATGGTCCCTACTGTCCCAAAAAATAGTGATCAGGCCCTCACTGCCGGTGCTTTTCAGAGCTTCTTTACAGACAAGATACTGAGCCTCCGCCGGGACCTTCCAGCCACGATTGAGACAGTAAGAGAGCTTGAGACTCCGTGGCCCTCCGCCGAGCCCACCCTTGACCGGTTTCAGCCACTGGACGCAGATGCTGTTGATAGGATAGTGGCTGCTGCTAGGCCTACCGCCTGCTCCCTCGACCCATGCCCCTCCTGGCTTGTTAGATCTTGCCTGGAGGGGTTACGTGGGCCTCTGTTGAATATCATTAACAGCTCCCTTGAGCAAGGAGTCTTTCCAGAGTGCTTAAAAGAGGCGGTGGTAGCTCCATTACTGAAGAAACCGTCATTAGACCCTGCGGTTCCCTCCAACTACCGCCCAGTGTCGAACCTTTCGTACCTGGGCAAGGTAGTTGAGAGGGCAGTAATGGAGCAGCTGCAGTCCTTCCTAGATGATGCAACATGGCTAGACTCCTTCCAGTCTGGCTTCCGTTCGGGGCACGGGACGGAGACGGTTCTGGTCTCCATCACAGACCAACTCCGCTGCCAGCTTGACCAAGGCGGGTCTGCGCTGCTCGTGTTATTGGATCTCACAGCAGCATTTGACATGGTCGACCACAATCTATTGATCCACCGCCTGGCCATGGCTGGAGTGAGGGGGACAGCCCTAAAATGGCTGGCCTCCTTCCTCCACCAGCGGTCTCAGCGTGTGAGGAGGGGCGAGGTGGTCTCCGAGGGCTCCTCATTAATTTGTGAAGTTCCTCAGGGGGCCATCCTCTCCCCTCTGTTATTTAACATCTACATGCAGCCGCTTGCACAGCTGGTGCGGAGTTATGGGCTGGAGTGTCACCAATATGCGGACGATACCCAGCTCATTCTGAGGATGGAGGGCAGGCCGGGATCCATCCCCGATAATTTCCAACATTGCCTCGAAGCTGTTACTGGATGGCTGCGAGCCAGTAGGTTGAGGGTGAATCCAGCGAAGACGGAGATCAAGTGTGGCTAGGCCGCCCGGGGCGGGGTGGATGTCCAGCTTCCGACCCTGCACGGTGAGGCGTTATGCCCATCGTCTTCCGTGAAGAGCCTGGGAGTCCACCTGGACTCCCAGCTGACCATGGAGGCCCAGGTCTCTGCGGTCAGCAAGGTGGCCTTCTTCCACCTCCAACAGGCAAGGAGGCTGGCCCCCTACCTCTCCCGGAACGACCTGGCCACGGTGATCCAAGCCACGGTCATCTCAAGACTAGATTACTGCAACGCGCTCTACGTTGGCCTTCCTCTGTCAGTGACCCGGAAGCTCAAGCTGGTACAGAACACTGCCGCCCGGCTCCTGTCTGGCACCCCAGCAGGCTGCCACATAACACCTGTCTTGCAGGATCTGCACTGGCTGCCAATTGAGCACCGGATCACCTTCAAAGTGTTGGTTCTTACCTTTAAGGCCTTACACGGTCTGGGGCCAGCGTATCTGAGGGACCGTCTCACTCCACATTGCCCTTTGAGATCACTACGGTCCGAGGATGCCAACCTTCTGGAGGTACCTTCGGCGAAGCTGGCACGTTTGACATCCACCCGTCGGAGGGCGTTCTCAGTTATAGCCCCTATGCTGTGGAACGCCCTCCCGGCCGAAACCCGGGCACTGAAGGACCTGCTCCCATTTAGACGGGCTTGTAAAACCCACTTATTTAAGCAGGCCTTCGGCGCGTAGGCCAGCATATCCCAACAGTGCTATTGCCCTAATCTTGTATTGTTCTATTGTGTTGCTCTGTTTTTAACTGCTTTTACTGTTTTATTGTTTCTGTATTTTACTGTGCCTTCGGCTTCTGTAAGCCGCCGCGAGCCTCCGGGAGTCGGCGGCATAGAAACCCGAAAATAAATAAATAAATAAATAAAAATCATACTGGGGGAAGGGTGGCAGAATTGCTGCAAGGCATGTTGGTGCCATCCCACCTTCCCTCATCAGTCAGGGGAATTGTGGCAAAATTGGCACCCCGTCACTTTCCCCATCAGTCAGAAGAAAGCTTCAAAAATGCATGTAGCTCAATTGGAGCTAAACAAAAAGATAGATCTCACTGTGGTGGCAAGAAAGCTTCTTACAGTGCTTCCCCACTACTTCACCCACAGATTGGATAGGGTCTTGGCCTGTGTCATCTGATGGGATGCATTTGGATCTGTGGCCAAAGAAAAGCCCCAGCATGGTAAGGGACAACTCCCCCCCCCCCATGTAATGAGGTGGAAGGACTCTGGAGACCAAGGTTCAAATCCCTGCCTTGGGCAAGTCACACTATCTCAACCTAAGAGGAAGGGAATGGCAAATCCCTCTCTAATCTAATCTTGCAAAGAAAATCTCATTTTAGAGTCACCTAAGTCAGTTATGCCTTGAAGGTACATGATCACCTCAATAGCATAAGATCCCAGGAATAGAAACAATAATTTCAAAACTAGCATGTTCAGCCTCCAGTGAAAATTTGTTTAAAATAAATAAAAATCATTGTCTGGAATCAGAGATGTGTGGTGCAGAAAGCCTGGCTCCATTTCACTAAGAACATTTTTCAAAATTAGAATGATAAACTACATTCTGAACTCTATCCAAAGGGTTGTCTTATTGAAATTGAGCAATTTAGAGGAGTTCGTAGATAGTGATATCTGAACTGCAGATAGCAAGACCTAATATGCGGATAACGAGATCCAACAAGTGGATACCGAGATCTGGCACTGGGCTGCAGAGTCTTCCTCTGGCAAGCCATTGGGACTTGGGGCTCCAGTTGGTGAGGTTTGAATCTTCTGCATGGTCCAAATTAAGACATTTGCCATTGGGGGGAAGGGGGAGAGGGGTATCTTGGCTTGACATAATTATGATGAGTGCTTCTTTCATGATTAAGTATATTATTGCTGATGGACATTTATCTATAAACCAGGAATTAAATTCTTGTGGAGTTGAGTCATCACACCAGCATTAAGAAACAAGAAGTTCCTTACTATTAAAGAGAAAGTTCACGAGTTTCATCCTGCAGATTATACTACACCACTTTGAACCTTCCAATTTCCAAATCTTCCATTCAGAAAAGCAGGGACTGGCAGAGCTGGCTTGTGGCTTTCAAGACAGCTTGGCACTGAATTGGCAACTAGCTCTCTGCTCTAAGAAAAGCAACAATAATGAGAGGCACACATCAGCAGCCTTGAGTCAAGGTTGCACCTGGGATAATGGTTTACTAAAACTTCAGTAAATCTTTCTTTGCTCCATTGACATTCTTTGCTTAAATGGGGATGCATTCTAGAGCATTGAATAGTTGTCATGGTAAGGTGACATATATCTTTAATACAGGCACCCAGTGTTTCTCTTCTCTGCGAGAGAGCTCTGTAACTGAACAACATTGGGTTGACAGAGAGGAGAATGATGCCATGGTTGCATGCCATAGGATGTGCATGGGGTTCATGTTATCAGCAACAGACAGAGCACCATAGAGTTGCATGCCTAGATGCCTCATTGAAAGCTTTTCATTTAGCTATCTGCAACACCTTAGCTATGAAGAGAACCTGGTAAATTATTTGTTAAGATGACAGTTTCCATAATCCTCTAGATAGCTTGGTCATGTTGGCTGTGGGATTCTGTATAGTCTCAAGCAGAAACTTTCCCAAGTTTTGCCTCATAAACAACTAAAGATGATAGATCTCATCCATGATCCTTAGGTGCCCTCATGAAAATCAAGAGCATTTCTGAATGACAGCAATGTGGTGTCACATAAGAAGCAAAAACCACAATAATCCCATAGAGACTTCTAACTCAGAAACTGAGAATCGTGACTCCAGGCATGTTTAACATTTTAAAGCAATATTATATACCATTGGGAGTGCATTTGTCTTTGCAATATACCTTTTCAGTATGGATGAGTGGGTGGAATGCAAGCGTAAATATTTTTCACTGCATTGTGTTTATGTTAGAGTGGAATGTACTGACATATTTCGTAGACAGACGTTTCATTGAGCAAGCATGACATTAATAGCAGTGCATTCAAATGACACTTTGGAAAGCAGAGATCATAAACACTGCACAAGAGTATTCTTATAATGTAGCATTTGAATGTGTGCAAAGAAAATGGGTTTTATGTAGGATTTTTTATTCTCTACAGACTCTTTCTCAAAAGTATTGTTTCATTTGATAAAGCCAGTATATATGTGCTTTCTGTCTGTTACTTTTTTGTTATGCATGCATACACATACAACACAATGAAAGGCATAGATTTCGTTTTCCTTGCCTACTCAGACTTATTTCTAAGTGAAAGAAGCCACAAAAATGTTATTCTTTTTTATTATCATACTCTTTTCTTTTCAAGTTTTCTAATATCTAAATCTGGTTTTTGTTCACACTTCTTCACTTAAGTCATACATTTGGAGCACAGTTTCTCAAAAACATCTATAGTGTGGAAACCAACAGTCAGATCTCTACTCATCTATAAAGTCCAGTTAATGCCTTCGGAAAAGTCTCTGTGCGGGTTTACCAGTAGGTGGGAGGTATATCGTTTATCACAGCATTGGACCACATATGGATATTTGCATTATAATAAGGGGATGTTGGACTGAGCTCCCTGTCTCTTTATGGAGATATAAATTCCATTAAGCTTACTCACTACATATCAAGGTAACATTTTTTACTGCATCAACATATTGATGTAAGCTGCCCAAAACAGAGAAGGATATGTATTTCTCATTCATATAATAAAGATACAGGTTAAAAATGCATGTAGGTTCTGGTGAAATCACAATCTGGAATTTCTTGGAAGCATCTGAGTAACCCGTGGTTCTCCTTGCAATGGATTAAAGGCTAGAAGTAAGTGCATTGTATGGATGACTCAGTGCAGGTTTGAGGTGTGTTTTATTTCACCCAGATAGATCCGGAGAAAGACACTGTGTGTATGATTTTAAAAATCCACTTATAATTTAGGTTGCTAAAAGACTTTCTAATATTTTATGAGGTTTGCATATCTCTGTTTTATTTCTCATTTTAATGCTCTCTTCCAATGAACACCAGTAAACATGCATGCACAGCCACAGTATATATCACTGTAATATAATTGCACCTCAAATACACAGTTTTGATTACACATCAGAAAAACGGCATAAAGATTAGGATACTTTATGCTTCCCTTCATGATATCTTAGCTATTCTTTGTTTTTTGTTAGAAAACTTATCAGTTAATTAGAAAAGGAATTGAAAGTAAACTGTGATCAGGAGCCCGGATCTTTATTCTGTAGGATACGTGTTAAAATTTAATTTGAATTGCAGCAATTTAAATGTAGAACTTATTACTCAAACATAATGTTGGGGAATCTACTTACATTTGTCCCAAAACTTCTATGCATTTATAGAAAAGATTTAACAGTAAAACCACTATGATAAAGCTGCCTTTTGGTGCCAGAGTGCTTAGATAACCAAAGATGTCAGGCTCAGGTCCTGAATGAGGATGAGGAGAAAGAGGGCTTTCTTTCAGCACATGAACTTAGGACCATGGCTGAGCAGTAACCTGAGCAGTCTGAGGATGTGGATGGTAGTAGTGCTCAGCAGGAGCTGGGTCCTTCCAGTGTAGGAGTGCCTGACGAACAGGATCAGACTGATGAGCAAGAATTAACTTGCCCTGCCCGGCTTCAGCTAAGGCTAGATGTGAAGGTCAAGTATTGGCATAGAGGAAGGCTACATAGCTGTAAAGGCTTGCTGCTGGCAGCATAAATAATGGATTCTGGCAGTAGCCTGTTGCTAGCAGAATTCATCATTGTACGGAGATCTTCAGCTGGAAATCATGGAAACCTTGTACCTTGAACTTTGTGTGTTTGGACCTCTGGTGAGCTTCATGCTAATTGACACTTATGACAGAACATTATGACTATTCTTTTGCCTTGCCTTTTGAATGGACAAAATTCTGTTATGACTAGGACTGTCTCTGACTATGCTTATGTGAAAGAATGGCTGTACCCTCTTGACAGATAACCATGATGGAAATAGGGTCAACATATTTAGTCTCACAATATATAATTACTCACCAATGACCAATTTCAATAAAATAGTTAAGAGTGGAAACATCACACTGGCAATGAAGATCCATATAGTTAACGCAATGGTATTCCCTGTAGTAACCTATGGATGCGAGAGCTGGACCATAAGAAAGGCTGAGTGAAGGAAGATAGACGCTTTTCAACTTCTGAGAGTGCCTTGGACCATGAGAAGATCAAACCAGTCCATAGTCCAGAAAATAAAGCCCGACTGATCACTGGAGAGAAGGATATTAGAAGCAAAGATGAAGTACTTTGGCCACACAATGAGAAGACAGGAAAGGCTGGAGAAGATAACCATGATGGGGAAAATGGAAGGAAAGGGGTAGAGACGCTGACCAAGAACAAGATGGATGGATGATATCCTTGAAGTGACTGGCTTGACCTTGACGGAGCTGGGGGTGGTGATGGCCGACAGGGAACTCTAGCGTGGGCTGGTCCATGAGGTCAGAAAGAATCAGAAGCAACTGAATGAATAAACAACACAACAATATAAAGACACATTTCATGCACAGGAGTAAGGTATTCTAAGCCTGGCAAGAACCTAAAGTCATTATACTGAGAGAAGGAGAAGCCATTAGTTGTTTGGATGGATGGAGCCAAGAATGGAGTATTATGGAAGAAACCATTGCAGTCTAGCTGTAAAAACCACAGCAGACCCATTATTCCTTATTAGGTAGGAGTCCTTGACTGCTCAGACAATGGGTTAATCCTATAGAGAAGTTAATAGAAGTTCTCCCCAGTAGTCCATTTTTGGTCAAACCAGTGTTGGATGCTAAATACTATATATATATTTGACCCTGACTTACACTTAAGACTTTGGTAAAGAATTGATTGGACACAATCTACTAAGCAGAGAAAGGTGCTCCCACTTGCTAAGTTTCTTCATAATCACATTTTGGAAAAGTGTGAGTAGCCCATAACATGGTGATAGGGATGTCCAAATATATTTGAGTTGGACCAAATAGATCTAGGCTCAGGAATCTTTCAGTGTAAGCATCCAGTCTTCTCCAGCTTTATCCTGAATGTAACTCTGCAATATTAAAATCTCACATCAACCAAAACCAACCATGAGAGAGTGCAGTGTTCACCAAAGTGTGCCTTTACAGAAGTTATTTTATAGGAGACTTTATAAGACCATACTGTGTCTTCTTTATTACACATAGCAATAAATTGTAATGCAAGGCACAATTTGATAGAGCATCTCAATACAGGAAACAAAGCTACATGTGTATTTCAGTTAACAAAGAAAATGCTAGGCAGTAGGCCTGATTGATTAAAAAATGGTTCAAAACTCGTTCGGGATGTAGGAGGCGCTGGTGCTTCAAATCTGAATGACTTCCGAAATTTTTCCCAAAAAATTCGAAATTTATTCAGAAAAATTCTGAAATTTCGGAATGGCTTTGTTAATGGCGGACACTCATGCACAGTAAGAAAGAAACAGCACTGGCAGTAGGTAAGAAACAGCATTGGTTAAACACCCAGTTTGGACGCTGATGCCTTCCCTCCACTCAGAACTGGGTTGGACGCCGATGTCTTTCCCTCCACGTTAGACCTACCACAGAGGGAAAGACATTGGCGTCCAAACTGGGTGTTATTTATATGCACCACAGCCCATAGGATGCAAGAAACATTAGTCCTGGTTAAAACCACTTTCCCCCATGGGATCCTATTTATATATATCAAAGCTCATTGGATCCAAGAGACAGTGGCCCTGGTTAAAACCACTTTCCCCCATGGGATCCTATTTATATATATCAAAGCTCATTGGATCAGAGACAGTGGCCCTGGTTTATCAAAGCTCATTGGATCCAAGAGACAGTGGCCCTGGTTAAAACCACTTTCCCCCATGGGATCCTATTTATATATATCAAAGCTCATTGGATCCAAGAGACAGTGGCCCTGGTTAAAACCACTTTCCCTCATGGGATCCTATTTATATACACCAAAGCCCATAGCTTATAGATATTTATTTAACTAATTTTGATTATCAAAATTTCTGGACAGGCTCTTCCAAAATAAATTCCATTAAATCAGATGCCTAATATCAAAGGGTTTGAGGCCAAACAGCTTCCTAGAAGTACCAAAATATGACATCTCTCTAATGCTATTATTATATTATATTATATAAGTATTTTGTTAAGATCTTGAGAGCCTCCAAGGTTTTTTTCCCTGTAAACTTTCTTTATAAAATTAGTCTTCTATATCCATGGAATTCAACTATCCATGGCCTGAGAATATTCAAAAAAGCAAATCTTAATTTTGCATTTTTTATTTACTATGCCATTGGATATAATGGGACTTGAGCATTCATGGATTTTAGTATTTATTTATTTATTATTTATTTGTTTACTATATTTATATACCACTTTTCTCAGCCCTTGGGCGACTCTAAGCGGTTTACAGTAGCAAAAATTCAATGCTCAAAACATCATAGAACAGTTAAAAACAATTAAAACAATAGCACAAAAACAATAATCACAAAATCAATAAAACGTATCTCATTAGCGTCTCTTAGTTAAAATCAAGAGTTCAACCCCAGCAGACACTTTCTCTGCAATGGAAAGAGGAAAAGGAGGAGGAAGAGGGCAGTGGGAAAGTCCTTTTTTTCATAAGGAGGTCATATTTCCTTAATGTTGATATTGAAGGAAGTGATGAGTAATGTTAGCAATTATCTTTCTGCAGCAAGAAAATCTTTGAACATCTGCTCAGTTTTCAAAGACTGCTTGTAATCCAGGAATTATTTTGTACAAATAGTCCTGGACCATATAGGTCATAACCAATACTTTCAATCGTGCCTGGAAACAAATTGGCAGCCAGTGGAGCTGTTGCAACAGGGGAGTTGTGTGATCCCCGTAGCCAACCCCATTTAACAATATAACTGCCTCTTTTTCGACCTGCTGAAGTGTAGGGTTGAAAGCTTGTAGAACAAGTAAGTACACATGTGCTTCAGCAGGTACAGCACTATGAAGCTTTGCTGCAGGTAAGTTTAAATGGTAATACATTGGCCTAAGTTTATCAATGGGGACATGAAAGAAGCCTCTCACAGGATGGTAATATATCCAGGTGTTCCCTGGGCAACGTCTCTGCAGACGGTCAATTCTCTCATACCAGAAGCGACTCAAGTTGC
This sequence comes from Anolis apletophallus, assembly GCA_030556195.1. NCBI lineage: Eukaryota > Metazoa > Chordata > Lepidosauria > Squamata > Anolidae > Anolis > Anolis apletophallus. The sequence continues at coordinate 33,118,949 of JARBWK010000008.1, read as the reverse complement.
TCCTGACAAGGAAAAAAATCAATGCACTGTGTATTGTCAATGCGATCTAGGCCTCAAATTATGTTTCTGATTTTGGCTTTATATTTTTGCATTTAAAAAAATCTTATTGTGAAACTGTGTTGACATTGCTAAATACTTGACCTGTAACTGGAGTGTACATCTGCATTAATTTTCTTTTCAGTTACTATACAGAGAAGTCCTGGTAAAATGAATTGATTTTGACTTGTCACAGAAACTATAACCTGAAACAATGGTGTGACCTTATTTTAATAGTTTGCTTTATAGCTTTAAAAAATGCTGAATTGCATGGGAAGGAATACAATCCTTGAAATAGAGACTGTAAAATTTTAGAAGATCAGCATGTTAACTTCTCTGGTTGTCCACATAAGAAAGGAATTATGGAAATAAACAACAAATCAAGCTGTACTGCAAAACAAGGTCAAAATAGTGTTGTTTATAGCATTCTTTCAGAAAATCACCGAGGCATTGAAACACTCCAAGACAACTCAGTGGGGAAAAGAAATACCACAGTATTGTATCTTTGTGCCTTCTCTCTTAAGCATTATTGTCACGAGAGTAAAGAGAATATAGTTAATAATGTCTTTGCTATTCAGTAAGAAATGTTCCAAGGGCAAAATGGCAGTTAGGTCTTCAAGATGTCACCATTTGAGGAGGAAAAAAACTAAACATGGAAGTGTAAGATACCAAATTTTTCACAGCTGGTAATATTGTAATAGCAAGCTTTGTACCTTTTATGAACTGAAGGAATATTTGAAATTGAACACATTAACCAAAATATGGATCTTTCACTCATTAACAATTTTACATGTCACCTTTTAGCTTAACGAATTACATGGTAGTAAGCTCATATTAACATAGTCTAAAATAGGATGGATGAATACAAAAGTAAATTCAGACAATACAGCCCAACAGAACACAGACAAAATATCAGCAGATTAACTTGAAAATGTTGGCATCATGAAAGGCCTGAATAAATATACAGAATTATAAATGGTGAATAAAATGGAAAGGTCATTCCCAATGGGAGTGCTACAGATGATACTTTTTTTCTGGTTATCAAATCCCTGAACTTGCTTTTCCTCCATTGTGGCCTCGAAAGATGTGAGGTCTTCCATCTCTTCCCTATCCCAAGAGAGGATGATCCGTTGTACTTCACTTGATGTTATGTTTTAATTTCCAAAGCCCTCTGCAAGTGATCAGTTCAGATCTCTACATGAGTAAGGATACGTTCCTTTTCCAATAGCCCATCAGGTGAGCAGCAAGAGAATGGGATGGCTGGAAAAGACAAAGGAGGGGAATACACTGGGGAATATGGTAGGTTGTGTTGGAAAGCAAGGAATAGTCCGCTGAACATAAAAGCTGGTAGAGCTCAGACTGGAAAGATTTTTCTGTTTTTTCTTTCTCATCCTTGTTGATATAAATGGTTCAAGGGATTTTGCTGTCCAAACCAAAGGACAACTCTCCTTCCTACCCAGTGTCTATATATCATTTATCTATCTCTCCTTGTTGATGAACTCAGGATTACTAAGATTATCCAGGATACTTATTTACTTGGAAGCTCTCTGTATACACAATCTTTGTTTCTTTGTTCAGCTATGAAGAAAGAAATGAAGTTGCTATCTTCTTCTTCTTAATAACTATATCTTTAAAGATTGACTAGAGCACATCTTGATTTAGAGATATATTTCTTATATATTTTTCCAACAGTTGTTACCCATGTGCATATTTTGGGCATGGAAATATTATTTACTTAATCTATTAATGTCTCTCTTCACAGGGATACTAAGGAAGGTTCTTACCTCTTTGCAGACAGTTCTAATGGAAAATATGGGCACACTGCAGATATTATAACCCCAGTAATTTCTCAGACTGGACCAAAGTGCAGGCTGGTATTTTGGAATTATATGTATGGGGCAACAGTGGGTACTTTGAAGGTAATGGAAATATATCTGATATCATTTTTTCAAATAATATCCACACTCTGCCAGCTGAGATACAATACACAGAATGTCCTCGTCCCTTGTGTCTCATAATGATCCAAATATATTTTATATGTACAGTACATCTATAAAACATTCTCCATACTGTGATAGAAAAATAATCCAAAGACTCTGTTCAATAGATTTCTGTCTTAGATTTTCATATTGCAAAGCTCTGATTCCACTTTGACTTCCCATGGCAATGCCTTTTATCCATGAATGCTTCTACACTGTAGATAATACAGTTTGACATCACTTTAACTGCCATGCCTTAATACTGGGTGGGATCATGAGAGTTCTAGTTTAGTGAGATACCAGCATGCTTTGGCATAGAAAGTTAAAATCCTTGTAAACCTACAACTTCCGTGGGTCCATAGTACTGACCCAGGGAATTTAAAGAGGTGCCATCTTGATCCTTGTGTTGTCGAGGGCTTTCATCACAGGGTTGCTATGAGGTTTCTGGGGTGTATGGCCATGTTTCAGAAGCATTCTCTTCTGCCGTTTCACCCATATCTATGGCAGACATCCTCACAACTTCTGAGGATGCCTGCCATAGATGTGGGCGAAAAGTCAGGAGAGAATGCTTCTGGAACATGGTCACACAACAACTCATCTTCAGCCTTCACTCTCAAAGAGTGCTGGTTTCTCACCAAACTACAGTTCCCAGGATTCCATAACATTGAGCCATGGCAGTTTAAGTGGCCCACTAGACTTGTGGAAATAGGGTAGGGCTGTATTACATACAGTGGAAATAGAGTGGAAGCAACACAACAATATATTTAATCAAAATAGTATATATTTATCACAATAAAGCAGATTCATTGGTCTAGTGTTTCAAAATCCAAAACATAAATTCATTTCAAGCATAACATCATGCTGTATACATGGGTCAATGCCCTATATATATCTCATTGTTTATATAGAAAACATGTAAAGCATATACGGGCTGCTGGCTCACACAGGAGTGAGCAGAGACGCCGCAGCTGGGAGGGAAAGCTCCCGCGTCATCAAAGACGGACACAAAACCCGGAAGCCTTCCCAGGCATGATACAAATCATAGTATATACATTCATAAAGTGCCAACAGAAATGATAGAATGCACAAATAATGGCAATAACTGGGAGGCGTTCAAACCTTATTCATCTCTTTTGAGGTTGAAAAGAAACTCATCCCTTCCTCATCATTTCAACAAAGATGCTGATATTTTTGTGAATGACCTCAGACAAAGAGGTTACCCAAATATAGTTCTTAAGGTGGCTCTAAATAAAGTCAATAACATACCTAGAGAGCAGTTACTTGCTACTGCCCCCACAAAAAACCCCAATAACATCATTTGGCCCCTCACTCTGTCCCCCCATTCATATAAAATCAAAAAGATTGTTAGAGATTTCTGGCCTCTAATTGATACAATTCCTGGATTAGAGAAACCCCCTCTTATTGCCTTTAAAAGATCCCAAAATTTAAAAGATTTACTGGTACACACCAAGGACCTTCCCCTAGAGCCTCCCTCTTCTACCCCCCTTTCTAATGGTACAAAAATGTGGTAAATGTAGTGTTTGTAAACACATTTCAACCTCCACCTTCATCAAAAGTCCTTATAACAACAAAACTTTTAAGATTAACACCTGGGCCACCTGCAATTCAAAGAATATTGTATATTGTCTTATCTGTAATTGTGGGGGCCTTTATGTGGGGATTTCAACTAGGGAACTCCGGACACGAATTTGCGAGCACAGATCACGTTTTAGAATGGGTTATGACAATTCTGTGCTTTATGCCCATTTTAAATCGCTAAAACATCATTATGAACAATTCAATGTTATGGTCCTGGAGAAAGCTCGCCCCCTTCCCCATCAAAACACCAAGAAACTACTCCTGCAACTTGAAAGTAAATGGATAGTAAATTTACAATCTGAGGAACCACAAGGGTTAAATGACCAGCTGGGTATCAGTGAATTGCTAATTTAGGATCACCTGGTCACCCCTTATTTAACTGTGGTTCCCCTCTGGTATTGCGCTTTTGAGCCCGATATCCGCTGATATCACCAGCATTATGCGGTGCTACTGCTTACACTTGTGATGGTATGTAACCCTTATCTCCTTTGTATTATATTCCTGTATATTTCCCAGTTTACCCTGGCTGTTATTACTGTTAAACACTCGATTGCATTGATTATATATTGCCTGTATTTGTTGATGAGAAATCTCTGCATTGGCCACGCCCACGGTTCTGAGGAAGCCCCTTTCGGGGAGAAACGAAGGCGCAAAATATAACCATTCGTTGACCGCTTTGAACGCCTCCCAGTTATTGCCATTACTTGTGCATTCTATCATTTCTGTTGGCACTTTATGAATGTATATACTATGATTTGTATCGCGCCTGGGAAGGCTTCCGGGTTTTGTGTCCGTCTTTGATGACACGGGAGCTTTCCCTCCCAGCTGCGGCGTCTCTGCTCACTCCTGTGTGAGCCAGCAGCCCGTATATGCTTTACATGTTATCTATATAAACAATGAAATATATATAGGGCATTGACCCATGTATACAGCATTATGTTATGCTTGAAATGAATTTATGTTTTGGATTTTGAAACACTAGACCACTGAGTCTGCTTTATTGTGATAAATATATACTATTTTGATTGAATATATTGTTGTGTTGCTTCCATTTTATTTCCACTAGACTTGTGGCCCAGATAACAGAATGAATGCAGTAATAATTATTTTTCACAATTTAGCCTGTGCTACGTATGACATACCAATACCAATAAAAGACTAAAATAAAAGTATTTCTCTCCCCTAAACCCTTTCATCTCTCAGTAGATGAGTTTTTCATTTGTTGCATTCACATTTTCCTAATACATATAAGTGGAGTGATAGTTGTTCGTTCCGATCTACGCAAAGCAAGTGCTACTAATTTTGACAAGATAATATATTTACTGCATATTTACTGCCTTTTCGGAAATCCATGACTATTAATAACCCATGGAACAATTTTGAATCACTATCCAACTTCTATTAAATCATGTTGTGATCAAGAGATTATTTAGCTCTTCAAAGAATGGAGTATTAAGAAGAAATATTTTGCATATAATAATGCTGAAATATTGCAAAGGTTTTCACACATCCTGAAAAGAAAATATATTTTACAATAAGATCTTGTCGCTGTCATCTAAAACTTCTGAAATTCTTGGATTTAAGACCCAATGATGTAATTTCAAGTGCTTTCATCAAAGAATTTTTTCATATTGTTGTCTAAAAGTAATTAATTAAGATGGATCAGAAGAAAAACATGATAACAGAACTCTCTCATCACAGAAAACTCTTCAAAAAAGTTCTTCCTAAAACGGTCTGTGAAAGGAAGTACACATCCACATAAAGGGAGCTGCAGGCTATGGACAGCGATGTGCAGATATAGCTTCCTGAAGATTATAGCAATGGTCATGTCTGGTTATTAATCTGAGACATGTGGAGGCATTCTTCCTATACATGGAGGTCCTCGACTTCTTCCTTTCCACAAGCTGTTATCTAACTACGATGTCTCTAGTTAACTATCAACACTAAAATGTTCCTCTATAGCAGCTTGTATATTCTCTATCAGTAAAGCTGTGAAACTTCTCTGGGGTTTAGGATGGTCATTAAAAGAGATATCTAAAATGACAAACCTATTTGGAGATAACATTCCAGATTTTGACGACTCTGTGAAAGTCTGGACCAAATCTGGAGCAGATTTACTTCCTCTTTGACATGACAGACACCCATCACTCCTGTCATTTCTAGTCCCTCTTTGGCTATTTAATCTATTTTATCTTAAGAATTTTCCTTAGGAAGAAAAAAATTAAGGAAGATTACGCGTGTAGCAACTCTGAAATCTGACAGAATATTAAACTTCATTTTTGAGCATGACACCCGAGTTTGTTTCAGCCCCAGGAACAACATTTCATAAAGTGAAACAAATGGGAAACCATGCTTCATTAAAGGATTCCTTGTTCAATTGCAGCTTGCATGACTTGAGGCAAAATGGGATACATTTATACAAGATCATTGCTGCCGTTGCTACTCTTTTCATGCAAAAATATCTGACTTGCAAGAATGTTTAGTCTTGACAATTTACTCTAAGCTTATAAATAGCTACAAGTAACCGCTAACTTACAATATTTTGTGATTCAATATATCACTTCACTTTATTTGCAATATAACTGAAACAGATTTAGTTATTTTTATACTTTGAAGATGGGTGCCATAGAAGACAATTTTGGTGCCATAGTCTTGCAGGTTTTAGTGTGCAGGTGTTTTTAAACAATAAGCAAAAGTAACCATTCGGTTATGTTTAAATAACAAGAAAATATCGGTACTCACTTTTGAAAATATAAAGTGTAAATAACTTATTGAGCCAAAGGTTTGGAACTATAATTTCTATTCAATGCAAATTTCCAACTTCGAAGATGCCACAGTAGCAATTATTGAATCTTACCACAAAGGGATTTGTTTGGATGTCAGTTATCATCTGATATGTTAGTGGATATGCTGCACTGTGTTTGATGGACTCAGACTCTTGAGTGCTTTGGAAACAACTTTTGCATTTTTCTGTCATCTTGTCAGTTAAACCACTTGAGAAAGTGGTCCATGATTTGTTTGGATGCCTCAGACAACAACTAAGAGGCTATCCATCGCAGCCAGATATGTTAGATCACATCTCCCCCATTCTTGGAATATGCTGGTGCTCACTGTGTTTGATGGACTCAGACTCTTGAGTGCTTTGGAAACAACTTTTGCATTTTTCTGTCATCTTGTCAGTTAATATATGAGACTCCTCCGTTATAATAGGAATACTCTTCTGTTCAAAGAAAATGGTAATTTCATTTTTCCATGTCATATGAAACTAGGAGATGATATCCCTCTGCTTTCTGAAAAACTCCTAGACTGACCCAGAGCTAAGACTGTATATTATTATGCCTGGTGATAAATCCTAGAGAAGAAAAGCATTTCTGGGAGGCGATGATGGATAGTTCTGTCAGTGCTGTCTAAAAGCATGATTTGACATACATCACCATACTTCCATCTCACAATGTTGTCAGTTTGGCTCAATTCTGACACTTTAGCATCAGTGAAGCATATTTAGGATAGTTGACTCCTGGGAGGGACCCGTCACAATTCAATGAATATTTACTGAAGCAAGAAGCGAGGAGGACACCTCATGCACCTTCTGCAGCTCAGACTAAACAAGCACTCTGGAACTTGATTGGAAAAGTTTTTTTATGCAAACAACTGGATGTTTAATGTACTGCCTAAACTAAAATTACTTTTGAAAACTGAATATATCTAGTTTAGGGTTGTTTTACTTATTTGGTCAGCTGAAAATGATATGGCTTCCTGGCTGGTGTCATTTATTCTTCAAACCAATTGAAGTGGAAATGATAAAAAGTTTGTTAATTAATCAAGAGATAGTTATATCTGAGTTCCTGTTGTGTCATTTATCATATCCATTCTTGTTATAACAATTCAGCCATGTTTCTTTAGTTCAGTTAAAAATGGAGATTGGAAAAGTTACTCTTTTGGACTACATCCTGCAGAATATTCTAGACAGTGGTTGTTGGGAAATTTCGAGAGTTCACACATTCACTAGCATTTGGATGCCACTTCCACACCATAGAATTCATTGCCATTGTTTGATACTTTTGCATCCTGGACAAATGCAAAACACTGACCAGAAAATGTAATCTACTGCTGTCTGCCTGCATAATACACAGCAACATCCAGGATTTCTTCCCTTAATCTGACTTTGCATTGGTTTAGGTAAAGTTGGTGGATACTCTGGAGTTTGCTGAAAGCTGTGTATACCAGGGCTTTGCAGCCGTTTGGATAGCTAAATTGGGTCAATCTCCCCTCCTTCATACTGATCATGTGGGCACCTATTCTGGCATCAGTGGACACAATAGGTTATGACCAGGCACCCACAGGGAATGCCATGGCTACAGCGGAGTAGCAACAGTAACAAGGCGACAGGCCAGCAAGGCCAATGAGGTCCCAGCCACCTGGACACAAGCCCCAGATTCAACACATACATGATGGATCTAGGACTACTCTGGGGCAGATTTACACCAGAATAACCTGTCTGTTATAGATGTGGACTGCCATAATAGACACTAGGATTAGTGTAATTAACCCTGAAGACAGATTTTTAGAGGCTTGTGATCTGCCGCTTAATGTGACACATGTGTGAGATTTAACACTTTGAAGGTGTAAAGACATTAAAAATTGATTTACAATGTCATTAGCTTAAATTGTGAATAAAGGACCATACTATAAGCATACCACATATTGATAGATTTGCAAGGCTGCCTGCATGAAATTCTTGTAATGATTTCATTTAATGTGAAAAATGAAACATGGAGCTAATTTGAAGTTGCTCAGTTACAAATTTTTTCTACAGTTTGATTTGGGAAAGCCAAGTTGCTAATTAAAAGTGTTGACTTTCATCAGAAATGTTTGATTTCTAGGTACTCAGCAAAGTGGGAAATGTAACTTCTGAACTTTGGGCTCAAAGTGGCCCTCAGGGACACCAGTGGAACAGAGCTGAAGTGTTTTTTGGTGTTAGCTCCTATTTCCAGGTGTGTATAATTTAGCTTTCCTCCACCCCACCCTTTGCTGAAATATATTTGGCCTACTTAACATTCTAGTTTCAAATCTCATAATGCCAGTCCATACGACAGCTCTGCACTCCAAAACAGTGAAATAAAAGTGATGTCCCTTCTGCAGACTGAAGATTATTTGTTAATGACACATAAAATTAAGGGAGTGGGAACAGGGAAAAGATGCTCCTTGTGATATCTCTTACTGGAATGGATTGCTTCATTGTTGCTTTGTTGTGTTACTGCCTTCCCATAGCTGGGAGCATTGTCATCTTGTTAAAACACTTTAGCTATGCCCACCCAATACATTCATTTCCATTTTCAGTGATTGGTCAAACATGTTCCAACACATTTCTACTATTGTTTTGTTGTTGTTTCATGTGTGTTTTGCATTACAGAATCACAGTGACTTTCCTTTGACTTTCTGCTCACAAAACACAAACACTAGATGATATCAGATTGGATCCAGAATCCCATCGCTCCATTTGACTCTCAGATTGTGCCATCTTCCAGACAGGGCCCAAAATGCAGCCCCTCTTGGACTTTTACTGGAGATGTGCAAACAACGCCTTTGGTAAAAGAGAATTAATTTGGGACAAAGCAGGAAAACACTGCTTTATCCTGAATTAATTAGATATCACATTAGACTCCCCCCCCCCCCCGGTGGGGAGAAGGGCGGGATAGAAATGTATATAATAATAATAGGACCTGGGCTTTCGGCCTGCGTGGACTGGCCCTGGGGTACTCCCAGATGTTGGTCCCCAAACCCATCTCACACCTATTGAGCTCCTGGAGCCCAAATATGTGAGATGGCACCCACCCTCTCCCCCATCAAAAGCATTAAAAAATTTAAAATCCTTACCAGGTCACCTTTATGTTGTTCCAGCAGTCCTCCTGGTGCATAGAAATGACGTGCCATGAAGTGTGTGTGTGTGTGTGTGTGTGTTTGGGGAGGGGCAAACCAGTAAGGATTTGTATTTATTTTAGTGCTTGGGGGTGGGGGTTGGGGTGGCCCAATTCTAATGAAGCAGTTACCTTGCTGGCATGGGGACACTTTCCCCACCCGTGGGAAAGCCCAGGTTTTTGTTCGGGCATGGGGACTTAAACCCATGACGAAGTCAATTTCTTAAACCTGCTTTATTGTGGGTTTAACTCCAGTCTGGAAGCACTCTGAGAGTCAAATGCAGCCAATTAGGATACAGTTTTACCCCTGCCCCAACCAGCAGCTACCAGACCTCTTATCATTTTTTTAGAAGTTGTGGGCAATTTCACAATCCATACTGAAATAAGACAGATTTGCCTCCATAATTCCGATATCTCTTTTTCTTGTAACTTGAATGCATAGCTCTAGTCCCTGGAGCAGCAACAAAAACAAGCCTGCTCCATCTTCTACATGACATTCCTTCTGATATTTACAGATGGCCATTATGTCACCTACTAGTTTTGTCTTCTAGTTAGACATACTCAAATCCTTAAGCTACTGTCCATAAGGCTTGGACTCCAGACTTTGGGCATAAAATTAGTTGAAATCAAAAGCAGAAGTGATGTGGCATACTTTCTGGCTGCAAAAGGAACAATGGTCCAGCCGGAGACAGAGAATGCCCCCTATTCTTTTCACAGTTGGCTATTCCTGAATTAAGAAGGCTCAGGCTCTGCTAACTTACTTGCCATCCATCACCATTTCTCACACTGTTATTGAGATTTCTATCTAAACCAAATTCAAAGTAATTGGAGGAAGAGAAGTGAGGAAGCTCTCTATGAGATTTCATGTTCATGATTGTATTCATGGTATTCATAATGCTATGTTATACTGTATATATATGTGTGTTTTATATTGTCCAGGTTGTTTTCAGAACTAAACGGGGCATCAGTTATATGGGAGATGTGGCGGTGGATGACATTTTGTTCGAAGATTGCTCTCCATTGCTTATCACAAACAAACATTGCACATCTGAAGAATTTACTTGTGCAAACAAATATTGCATCCCAAAGGATCATCTTTGTGATTTTGTGAATGATTGTGCAGATAACTCAGATGAGAATGACAGTATCTGCAGTAAGTATAAGGGTACCGTAGTTCAAAGGATATCAGTTGATAGTCTCTAATATTGTAGCATTGTTTTTGGTTCATTCAATTATAAGTGAAATTTTGCATTTATTATGCTGTCCTATGATTTCTGAATGGATTTATAATTTAAAAATAACTGCAAAAATTAAGAGAATTTAATAACTATACTTACAGAAATCCAGAAGGCTGCTATTCTCTAATATTCACATTCATCCAGAGAGAAGCCCCCGGTGGTGCAATGGGTTAAACCTTTGTGCTGGCAGGACTGAAGACCGACAGGTCCTAGGTTTGAATCTGGGGAGAGCGTGGATGAGCTCCAGCTCCCCATGCGGGGACATGAGAGAAGCCTCATACAAGGATGATAAAGCATAAAAACATCTGTGTGCCCCCTGGGCAACATTCTTGCAGATGGCAAATTCTCTCACACCAGAAGAAACCTGCAGTTTCTTAAATCACTCCTGATATGAAAAAAATCATCCAGAGACATGAATCAGTGCAGTTTTGAATGCACAACAATCATGTTATTCCAGTATTCCAGTTGCTCACTGGGTGCCGACCTATATTATTAAATTAAATGAATTAAATTTCCTGTCCCATTTATTTATTTGTTTATTTACTATATTTCTATACCACCCCTCTCAGCCCAAAGGCAACTCAAGGCAGTTTACACGGGGCAACCAGTGCCCACAATGTAAAATACAATTAAAAACAGTTGTATACTAACAGATAAAAATCAATAAACAATTAGCAATTAAAATAAAAAAATACAGTTCTCAGCGTCTCATCATTAAATCATTTTCCATCACAATTAGATAGTTATATTTCATCTGCAAAAGCCTGCTCAAACAGCCAGGTCTTTGAATATAAAAACAGTTCAAGATAATGTCCAATAGGATATAAAAACAATCCAAAAGGCTTGAAGTAACAATGTCCAAGGTAACGTAGCAAATAGGCAAAAAAGCTTAGCAAGGCTCCGCAAAACTATGCGGATCAGGAAACAGGACAAGGCTCCGCACAACCAGGCGGATCAGGGGAACAAGGCAAGGCAAGGCTTGATGATCACTGGCCAGCTTAGCGTGGTCCCACTCCGCTTCACGCCTATTCAGATGAGACGTGGCCGGAGCACTGAGGATTCGTTCCCACGGATCCTATACTTAATCCCTCGGCCGAGGTCCCCGACGCTCTAGGCTTCTTCGTCTCCAATCGCTGCTCACGGACCTCGGCCGGTCTATGCTCTTAGACCATTCCCTTCTGCTAGACTCGATGTTCCGTCTCCTATCAAAGGTTCGACCTTGTCTCTCCGCAGCTGTGTTTCTATCTCCCTGAGAGCTCTCCTCCCTAGCCATTTCCCATGCGCTTTCTTCCGTGTTTTCCCCTGGAGGCTCCTGAGAATTCCTTCCTCCCGGATGTTCATAACTGCCCGAATCGCTGTCCATCTGCACCTGGTTATCTATGTCTTCGCTAGGCCCAAACAACATTTCCCCCCATGCCAAGCTCTCTGTGGGCGAAAGAGGCCCGTCAGGGGAAAGCTGCCCTTCGCCCCAGTCATCTAGCTCATCCTCTGAATCATATTCTGGCACTGCTGGTTCTAATGCTAATGGGACCCCAGGTCCTGACCCCTGCCCTCCAGGCACGAACGAGAACTGCTGTGCTACAGTCTTAACTTTCTTTCAAACTGTTAGGAGGGAGGAGGCTGATCTAATGTGCCTAGGAAGAGCATTCCATAGTCGAGGGGCCACTGCTGAGAAGGCCCTGTCTCTCATCCCCGCCAATTGGGTCTGCAATGAAGGTGGGACCAAGAGCAGGGCCTCCCCAGATGATCTTAAACACCTGGATAGTTCATAGGGAGAGAGGCGTTCGGACAGATAAGCTGGGCCAGAACCTTTTCTAAGGATAAGTTAAGAAATGTATGCATGAGATTGCACTTGAATTTCTTAACAGGGAGATTTAATTACATTTAAAAGACATATATCCCAGGATTCTTTAAGAGTTATGATAGTTCCTTAACAGCCACCATGACTCCACTCATGATGTTTTCTCAGATGTTACAAATCTCCACTTAGGAGATGAAAAATTAGTGCATTGCCCCTTCAAATAAGAATTCTTTGCCCCAAAGATGTTTTCTTTCAGTCCTCATTTTTCGAACATTGCAGAGAGTGAGACATTGAGCCTGGGCCTTCTTTAGACAATACAAAAAATTCCCCAAAGTTCAGAGCCAGATATATCCTTACATTTTCATCAGTATCGTCTTTAACGTAATGTTTTGTTGTGATGTTGGCACAATTTTAATCAAGGATTGGTTAATCAGATTTAAAAATTTAAAAATCGATAGTGGTGTTATATATTCATAGGAATTTATTCAGAGCAGAAGCATGCTAATAAACTATTTATTGCACCTTCAACCTGGCCATAAGCTGCTTCCAGCTAGTTAAAGGAGAAATTAAATTGTACATTCCTACAATTGCAGTTCACTCCAGTGGCTAAGATTTAAATGAGCCGGTGGCTATGATTCATGCATTTTTAAAACAACTTTTAAAAAGATAAAATTTATAGAAAATAACTAATCCCAGTAGGGCCTTCCTCCTTTTCCTGTGTTTTGGCATGAGACAGAAAAACAGAGCAAAAGAAGTTATAAGCAACAAGTCAATACAGATAACAGAAATAGTGTCTCTGAACCAAAGCAGGATTTAGGATTCATGTTACTGTTACCTATCCAGAAAATTGCAATGTGGTCTATAATAAGATAATGAATTGAATTGCAGTGTCATGCATTTATTTGCAGTATAATGTTGCAAATATATTTGTTAAGATATAGGATGTTTTCATAATCTATAAATATTTTATTTCAAGATGGATTTTGTTCTTAGAATACAATTTTAAATGCCAACAACAACAAAGAACATTTTAACTAATCAAGAGGATTGCCAGTAAATAAAACCAGGGAAGGAAACACATTAGTTTAACTACATCTTAGAATATCATGGGTGAGGTTGTGGAATAGTTAGAATGAAACCGCATTAACTTGAAGTAGTGCAGTAGTTAAGGGAAGCATACGACCTCATCAGATTGGGGGGGTACGCTGCCAGGATGAAATCTGCCAGAGCCCCATCATATGATGTAGGGCTACTTCTAACAGGGCTCCATCCTGGCAGCGTATCATCAGTGTGCTAAGAGGAAACCCTGAGGAGACAGATGACTACCCGTCTCCTCATTGAAGAAGCCAGCCTCCTACACCTCCATGTGATGTAATCAATACATACTATCTCCCATGCCTTGGGCAGGAGACAAAGGTGAAACAATCTGCAGTAGTTTGCTTTAGAACAGACTGTGATGCACCATGAGGAATCAACATGTACTGGCGAGGAAGCACCTCAAAGCAGTTCTGTAGCCAATTGGCCAATTGGGCTATTCAGAACTGGTGCTTTGTCCTCCTGGGAGCTGCTGTCAGCACTATTTCAACAGCTAAAAGCTGCTAGTCACAGAGCCTTGGTGGCGACATTGCTTCTGGTGAGACCATGATAGGATGCCCAGCCATGTGATCACCAGAAGCAACGTCACCATCAAGGCTCTGGATCCAGCTGTCCACACATTAAAAACACTAAGGCTGCCATTCTTGTGACAGATTAAACACTGGAAGTAGTGCTTCTGCAGTAGAACTGGACATATCTTGTCTCGACTGCTTGCAGCAGGTTTGAGGTGAGAAAATTTTATTTTGTTCATGTAGCCATGAAGTCACCAACAGACAGGCTGCATCTCCTGCCTCCTTGTAACAACATTCTTGTAAGCAGGAGTCCAAGGAGGGATTGCGAAAAGCTGCTGGGTTTTTTTGGACAAGACTTCTCAACATCCTCCAGCCATGATGGCCAAGAGATTTGTTGAGTTGCTTTCCCCCTAAAATCCATTTTCTCAAGCACTTAAAATAATCAAGGTGCTATCCTGAGATTAGTTTACTATAGAAAAACCAATCCAATAAATGTAGGTTGGATTCACTCTTGCAGATCTGCAAATGAACGGACTCAATTTATTTGAACAATGCGAAAAGAGGAGGGAGGTGATTCCTCCTGAAGCCTTTAATGCCACCTCACATGCCCCGAACAGCTCATGAGTCATACAGGGAATAAAAGAAAATTGCCAACAATTCATTTCCTATGATGACAGTGCAACTCTACTGCATGCAAGCCTAGTTCTAGTGCTATAAATAATTTTTGTATTCATTTAGGGATCTCTGCCACTCAAGAGAATATTATGGATCTATTCCTCGTCTAACCTGTGCAAAAGCCAAATCTTTCCCTATATTCACTGCTAATTTATCTTGAGGATAGCAATGTCTTGGGTGTCTGTCTGAAAGAGAGAGAGAGGGAAAGAAATGGCATAGTAAAACTATTCTTCAGCAGATAAAAATGTAATTAAGTGTAGAATATAAACCATTGTTGAAGTCAGGCCTATTTCTTTGACATAAGATAATTGGCTGGCCTATGTGCACTTCCTTTCCAAGAGGAAGATCTTTGTTCAAAGTGCACCAAATGACACAGCTTGACTGTGATCATCTGTGATCGCTTTTTTGAGGATAAAATACTGATTGGGATGGCTCTGCATATACTGTGATCTCATTCTCTAGAGATTTTCATGTCTAAGAAAAAATTTCTTGAGTGACTTTTTATATTAAAATGAAAATGCGGTCTGTAGTGTCTCTCAACAACAAATCTTGCCTGAGCCTTGTAAAACCATGTATTGATGGTGCAAAAAGCAGGCAAGCTGTGATAAATGTCTAAAGGATGATTGAGTTTTGATTCGTTGTGTGTGAGTGTGTTTGAAGCACAGGCTATGTCTTTTAAGGCAGACGTAGGATGCATCTACAGTGTTAGATTTATGCAGTACCTAACCTGGTACCCTCTGTATGTATTGGCATGCAGTTAGAACTGTGGGCTGTAATCCAACACACTTAGAGGTTGGCGAGCTGCTGATGGGCTCAACATCAAAATATAAACTTTGTGGAGTTCAACTAAGTTTTTTCCTGGAACTGATCCAAACACTACATCAGAATTTAAAGATGGAAGTGTGTCAGACCATTTCCTTGTTATTATATTTGGTTGTAGTGTTTATGTTAATCTTTAAAAAATGAATACCAGCTGTTCAAATAGCTACAAACAAACAGTCAACAAATAAAAGAAATAAATAAAAATACAATACAATACAGAGCAGGAAAGAGAGAAGAAAACCTGTATTCCTGAAACATTTTGGGAAGTAGGTAATCTTCCAATATGTCAATATAATCCATGTATTACGTGTATTTAGAAAAACTGGATTATTATTATGTTTATGTTTATTAATATGTTTGTTGATACTCTGTTTTTTCTCTCTACAAATGAGACTCAAGGTGGCTTAAAATACAACCAATTCAATACAATTTAAAACCACAAAATATGAAAACATTACAATTAAGAGTAAACATTTAAAATCATCAGAACTGATTCAGAGCTTTAAAAACTTGACTATTCATCAAGTAAATCTGAATCAGTTTAATCCAATTAATCTTTCCATAGATAAAGCTGCGTTCATCTGAAACTGCCTGATTCCATTTGTCTGAGGTGCTCTCAAAACCTACTCCAGGTTTTAGAAATGGGAGTTAGAGGTAGGAGAAGAGTAAGAGAAAGTTCTATCAAGCAAGCAATAGGGATGAGACAATAGGAAGTGAGAGAAAACCACTCCCCAGAAATAACATTTGCTATTGAAAGAGTTATCATGGGGGGGGGAAAGTATCCCCACTGAAGCTTTATCACCATTCCTTGTTTTAAAAAAAGGCATTTTTTTTCCAAAATTCAATTATCACAGGGATAGAAAGTGAGGTGAAATCTTCTGAATAAGAGCACAGGCAGCAAAACAAACACCACAGGATTGTCAACCTTTGCCTAGAAGTTACACTTGTACCTGACCTACATACAAATTCAGCTTAAGAACACACTTACAGAACCTATCTTGTCCATGACTTGGGGACCGACATGCAGGCTGACGGCCACCCGCAGGAGAGCATTCTCGGTAATTGCCCCAACGCTGTGGAACGCTCTCCCAGCCAAGACACGGGCCCTCCAAGACCTCCTGTCGTTCAGGCGATCATGCAAGACATTTCCTTTCTTGCAAGCCTTCGGCTCATAAGATGCCCAGCACGCCAGCACGCCTATTGTCTGTTGATCTGTGTATGCTGTACTATGCTGTGCGTTGTTCTCCGCACATCATGTAGGGTTTTAATCTATGTTTTAGCATGTTTTCTAGGATGTTTTAGAATGTATAATGTGCTTTTTAACTGTGTTGTGTAACGTGTTTTTAACAGTGCTTGTATCTGACTTGTTGTGAGCCACCCCAAGCCACCCGGGAGTGGCGGCCTAGAAGTCCAACTAATAAATAAATAAATACAAATGGTGGCTTGATCTGACACAGCATGGTTGTGTTTTCGAACAATGCACCCCCACCTTAGTTCACCAAGGACACCTAAACAAACAAACAAACAAAAATATTTATTTTTGCTTTTCTGTGAGGTCTCTGTGAGCCCCCATGACAGACCAGCAACTTACCTCCCCCAAAGGCTTGTTTCTCATTATATGTATGGTATATATAGAAAAGGGGGGGGAGAATTTGTAGATATGCACTGGTTTGAGCACGCACAGATCAGATCTGCAGCAGTGAATCTCTGGCAAAGGCAACAGCTCCCCAACCTTTACATAGACTGTATCCTTCCTCACTGCCACTGCCTACATTATATTAGCTTTTGCTCATATTACATGTTTATTTTTTATTCCCTATCCTATTTTTCTATAAGGTAAAGGTAAAGGTATCCATTGACATTAAGTCTAATCATGTCCAACTCTGGGGGACGATGCTCATCTCCATTTCTAAGCCGAAGAGCCTGCATTGTCCGTAGACACCTCCAAGGTCATGTGGCCAGCATGGCCGCATGGAGTGTTATTACCTTCCTGCTGAGGTGGTACCTATTGATCTACTCTCATTGGCATGTTTTCGAACTGCTAGGTTGGCAGAAGCTGGGCCTAACGGTGGGAGCTCATCCTACTCCCCAGATTCAAACCACCAACCTTTTGATCAGCAAGTTCAACAGCTCAGCGGTTAAACCTTCTACACCATCAGGGCCCCCAATCTTTCTATCTATCTAATGAAATGTGTTAAAAATATGATTTCTTTCAAAGACAGCCACAAGACTTCCTGTTGGCTTCACAGAGGAATTTCCTGGACTTGCTCGGGTTGGGTTAATCCTAAAACAAAAGTGACTATCAAGGACCCATTGTGTGTGTGTGCACAGCTCAGTAGGAGGTTTCCGTCCTCAATCTGACACCACTGGGCCAGTACTTCTCTGATGGTCTCAATTGAGTGGAGAAATGGCTGACTGTGGGAATAGAAGCACAAAATATGGTCAAAATAGTAACACTTGGATCCCTTATTCAACACCCAAAGCTCAATTACAGAAGATCACCATATTGCTTTTCCAATGGAATTTCCTCATCACCAGAGGCTTGCAATATACATCCAAGTCTGGACTCTCTGTTTCAAGAGAAAGCCTCTAAGATCTCCAAATATGGACATGGACTTCCTGGGCGGCCTCCACCCAGGAGAGCCACCCCCTCAACAGCTGATTGGCTCTCCTTGCGACCTCTCCTCCTCTATCTCTTCCCACCTATCAAGGAATTCCCACCTGAAGACGGTGACATTGTCACAGCACTAGCTAATCAGGGCACTGCTTCAGGCCTGCCTGTTTGCTTGCCAATCAGAAAAGGGAGCAGGCAGAGGCTGAAAATGTGAATAGCTGTTGAATATATAAGAAGTCATGTCTGTGCAATGTATATTTATGCTTGTTCATTTTGAGCATCTTTTGTTGTACATTACATCCTATTTGCAGATTCTATTAAATTCTCTTGTCACTTGTCTTCACCCTGGTGAGTCTCTTTCTATTTGGGAAACATTGGCGGTAAACATAGCTCACCAGGCAGGACCCTGCTTTAACTGCAGTCCATAGTTTAAATTCAACTTCAGTTGGACTTCCAATCGAGTTAAACATCAGCCTCCTGTTGGAAAAGGGGTTCATTTTAAGTAGTTTCATTACCTCATTTTATAAACCAAACAAAAACAGACACCATTAATTGCATTATTACATTGGGAAACAAACACTGTGGAACATTCATTTGCTCCCTCTGCCTCTCCAATGTGGTTTCCTCATTAATTTTGTCAGCAACTTCAGAATAAAGCTAGATTTCCCTAGTTGTAAAATGAAATTACACCATCTCCTAAATTCTCAGAACATAACACTAGTTCAGCAGCCTTTTGCTCTGTTTAATTGTTTCTTTTGATACTGATCCAGCATGAAATAGTTATTTCACAGGTAATTCTAGTATGAAACAAGCTATATCTTGCTATTGATTTCAATAGTTAACCTCTTTGATCATTCCATTTCTGTCAACACTTTACTTTTATATGCTAATAAGACTGATATAAAAGTTGGTCTAGAAAAAGTGGTTAATTGCATCTTTGAAATAATTTTATTAGAAAAACATGAGTGTTAACAAATAAAATCAAATATGGTGAACATTTTGCTTTTATTTAGATACTGTGAAATCAAGATCTGAGGTTAGATCTATACTGCCAAATAATTTATTTATTTATTCAATTTTGTATTCCGCTCCTCCCTGCAGGCTCGGGGCGGTTCACGCAACATACATAAAACAACATACATAAAACAGCAATGTGCATAAAATATTAAAGTTTGAACTGCATGATATGGTCAGTGTAGACTCATACAGTTCAAACTGAATCATTTGGCAGGGTAGGTCCAGCTTAAGTTAGATTATCCATATTGCCATTTAAAACTGTTAATTAGATGAATTGTGATTATATACCTTTTAAAATAAATTTCAATTGAAGAAGAGGTTGTTTAAATCTAAAAACACATTGAACGGCTCCTAGAGGCCTTTGTATGAAATCTATCGGCCACCTGTTAATATGTTCCTCATGAGCTAAACGAAACTTTCTTCATTTTGAGAATATAGGGAGACTATATTTATTATTTTCAAATTCATTTAGGTATTTTTTTCATTATTTTAAAGTCTCAATTTTCCCTTCCTTTGGTCAGGTGTTTCTATTGGACGCTGTGATTTTGAATTCGATCTTTGCGACTGGGAACAAGACCAGAATGATGACTTTGACTGGAATCTTAGATCTGGAGGCATTCCAAGACTAATCACTGGGCCAATTGCTGATCATACCTTGCACAAACCATCTGGTCATTACATCTCTATCAAAAACTCCTTCCCTCAGTTGCCAGGGCAAGAAGCCAGAATTTCGAGTGGGATCATAAGCAGGAAAAGCAAAAATTGTACGGTATGTGCAAAATTATCCAGCAAGAATAACAGACATTAATTTTTATCTGCAAGAATTCAATGTCTCTGAAGCATCCCTTGGAGAAAACATACTTGTTATTTTATTCAACTGAATGTTATAGTAATGCAATGTGTTTGTTCTTGGTTCTGACTTGGTTTCTGTTCAAAATCTCATTGTTTGAATGAAATGAAACACTTCAGTGGCATTAAAGCATAGATCTTGTTCACCCTGGAGCAAAAAAAAAACACCTTCCAATAAAATGTGCTGAATAATTTCCCCACTTTTCAGATTTCAGATAGCAAGCAATTGTAAGCAAGCAGGAACAAATTCTTTGAATTCATTTGAGCATTAGAACTGTTTTTCTACTGACATCTGCTAGAGAAAAAGAAATAAACAATTTATTTTTCAAAGAAAAACATTTTGTTCTGCTTGCTATTTTTCCTAAGGCAGGTATTGGAAAGACAGAATGCTCTTTATGACCAGTCAGTTTTACTTTTTTGACTAGAGTTCTATACATTCCAAAAATCAGAATAGGGAATGACTAGGGAATAGATATATCTTTAAAAAAGAGAGAACCGTGTGCTAATCGCATCTCAAACAGGAATTTATTTTTCATACTCTGTCAGTGGAAAGATTAGTTTACTCGAGGCAATTAAAACACAGGAAGTTTGATTTTGAAGGAAGAACAACTTCTATGTTAAACAATTGTGAGTCAATAATACTTGGTAATTTATTAAAGATCCCCCAAGTACCTTCTGCCCATACCTGGGCTGTGGTGAATAGGAATCTTTTCAGAAGACCCCTGAGGTTTTGGAAACCTCTCTTCAAGTAGATTTACTTTCTTCCATTTTTGTTGTATTTTAAATGCCATTTTTGATCCAACATCTTCAGGAAATGTGACAGGCTGGAATGTTATAAAAAATTGTCAGGCAGGATTAGTCAACACAAATCTTTCTTCTTCTTTAGAAGTAACTAACTAATATATTACTTTAAAAAGCATGTCAATGATGAAACCTATTGCCCTATGGAACAAAACATGTCCTTCTTACATCAATTTTGTTATCTACCTAGCATCCACAACAAAGCAAGAAATACAAGCAGAGAAGCAGAGCATGCACTAATTGTTGAACCATGCCAGTATTTTTGTCCACTGTGTCATGCATGTATGACTTTCTTAGTGAAATAGGAAGTAATTATAATTTATTAGTTATTTGTACTTATTATTTCCACACTGTGATACTAAAGTAGTGTTATGGAAAATAGTTCAGTTAGTTTTTGTTGATCAGTTACTTAGTCTGCTGTGGGTTGCTTTACTGAATTATCTTACTTACTTTTGTCTTTCAGTTTGTTTTGTACATTTTTGGAAACTTTTTTAGCTGCCTCCTCTGAAGACAAAATGTAAACACTTCTAAAATGTTTAAACACAAAATATGTTAGAACTATCTGTCAGAATTTTGTTACTGAGATTCTGTTCTCATGTAACTATTTCATATTACAAAGGAACCATATGTACCTCACCAAGAAGGTAATGGTATATAACAATTTACTGGTTCTCTTTTTCTCCAGATCATATTTTACTACCACATGTATGGAGCAGATATTGGATCACTAACTGTCTCCCAGGTAACAGTATCAAATCAAACCAGGAAAACATTGTTCAGTCTGTCTGAGAATCAGGAAAATTTCTGGAAACGAGTAGTATTGCCATTGGGAGCAGATGAAGACTTCTGGGTCATCTTTGAAGGGCGTGCTGGGAAAGATTACAGGAGATCTATAGCCCTTGATGACATTGTGTTTACAAGAGAATGTCTATCATCATCCAAGTTCTTACCAGATGAGCCTACACAATTACTCACTACAGGTAATTTCATGATTGTGTTTGAAAACTTATCCTTTTTCTTTGCTTTCGTTTTGCAATATCAAATATATCATACATATGACTAAACATGACAATACTTTAACAATTTGCGTTTTTAAAAAAATGTTGGTTTGCCTTCATTCTTGGTTTGCCTCCAGGGGTGGGAGCTAACCTAATTTTTTTTTGGGGGGGGGAGGCATTCCAGAGCCGGGAGGCCAACACCAAGTATCCGCTCTCTCGTCCTCACCAACTACGCTAAGGATGGATGTGGGATTGAGAGCAGGGCCTCCCGGTAGATCTTAGAATCCATGCCGATTCATAGAAGGAGATACTGTGGATCTTTTGGAAATGAACACTTATTTATTTATTTATCACATTTGTACCCCACCCTTCTCAACCCCAAGGGGGACTCAGAGCAGCCTCACACATCAACAACAATTCAATGCCTTAAAGATAACATATAGTTGATATTTATGTTAAAAACCAAGAATTAAAAACATCTAAAACAGTTATATCAATTATTAAAATCTCATAATTCCCTTAAAATATTGAACATATTTTTGATTCTGTGTGGAAGTAAATTATATCTAGTTCTGCTAATAATTTTAGGTCATTCCAATCCAGTTTGACAGTACTGACTTTATTTCATTGACTTTTATTGACTTCATAAGTGTCGATGAGTTTATGCTCCAAGAAACAAAAGAAAAATCTTGGTTTATGTTTATCCAAGTCAATGCACTGGTTTAGAATGCTCTAGAGACCATGCAGTAAAAAGATTGTTTATAACTTTCTAAGACCTGAAGTCAATTTTTGAAACACTTGTTATATTTATAGTATACACAGATAAAAATAGCAAAATATTTTGGGAGTGTGGAGACAGACTTTCAAAATGGGATTTTCCAGAAGTGGAAATGGTTAAGGGCCAGAAAGCTAGACTGGCCCAAGGGGGCCTTGGAGGTTCCTTGCTACCCCACATTTTCCCATCTATTTACAGTGTTTTCCCTCAAATGCCCCTCACATTGCATCTTTGGGGCTGCAATGTAAAATACTCTTACTATATCTGGGCTGCTTAAGGTCAAAGAAAAGTCTTTTTTTCAACAGCAAAAGTTGACTTCTGGATAATTTTGTTGGTAAAAAGACTTCCCAATGGCATAAAACTGTGCTGGGAAGGTGAAGAACATGGCAAAATTATCTCCATTCCCCATTGGGATTATTGATAGGGCAAAAAAGAGGAAAATGCATTACTCTGGGAGGCTTTGGAGACCACATGCAGCTCACAGTCCACACTTTA
This sequence comes from Anolis apletophallus, assembly GCA_030556195.1. NCBI lineage: Eukaryota > Metazoa > Chordata > Lepidosauria > Squamata > Anolidae > Anolis > Anolis apletophallus. The sequence continues at coordinate 33,095,725 of JARBWK010000008.1, read as the reverse complement.
TCCATCTCCAATGGTTTTCAACCTGTGGGTCCTCAAGTGTTTTGGCTTATAACTCCCAGAAATCCCAGCTGTTAGGATTTCTGGGAGTTGAAGGCCATATGGGGATCCACGGGTTGAGAACCGCTGATCTATATTGTAGGTCAAGGATTCTTCCAAAATAGTGTAAGGGAGATGGAGGGCAAAGATGCAGTTAAAAAGATGGAACAGAATGACTCCATATTAGACATTTGGTATGAACAGAACTCCTCTTGTGTAAGACACTACTGTCAGTTTGGGAGATTCTGGCTCTCATTGCTGTTTCTTCAGCCCCATCATGCAGTTTTCACCCCCCCCCCCCCAAACCCGGGATGGCTAAGAAAGGCATTTCATAGGCATTTAGGCATTATGAAAGGAGAAGTGGACAGAAAAATCCATTTTCTACAACTTTCCATCCATGCACTGTTCTCAAGAATAAAGCCATCATATCTTGATCTGCAATATAATTTTATACTTTCCCTGCACACTTATCTCACCCACTAATTAGTGACCATCTTTTTATTTCTTCACTCTCAATTAAATCTTTAAAACTGCTGGATAAATAAAGTATCAATTACATTTAATAAAAACTGACATTCCACTAAGCATATCTTAGTATTAGGAAAAATAAATCCAGAGTGGTTTTCAGAAGCATTTATTCAACCCTTTATAAAGTATTTCATATTTAGAACACATATGTATTGTGTTATTGGCCTTTCAAATTTATTTAACACAATGGTTGGGATTGTGCAGCAGCCCCCCCCCCCCCCCAATGCGGAATAGCTGTGGTGATTAAAACTTGGAACTGTTGTTCAGTAATATTTGAAGAGCTCTATCTGATTCTCACGTACTTTTAGGTTACAGTGGGAACCATTAGAATGGATTAATCTTTTTCTTCCTTCCCATCATCCTTATTTCTTTTAAGCTTCCAAACCAACATTCTGTGTTTTTATAAAAAAAATTCTTTCTTTCTTTCTGGAAGAATCAAGTTCTAAATCTATAAGCACTTCACAAATTCTAAACACTTTCAGCAGTCTACCTCCCACTCATCTTTTATTTACCTGGTTTGATCTATAGCTCACATTTGATCTCCAGAGTTTCAAGGTCAATGCTTTTTAATGCAACTTTTTGGTAGAATTGTGGATGATCAAAGGAAACGGGATTACCTGCACTGAGAACTCATGGCTCTTTGACCTTCATTATGCCGAGAAGAGCAGGGTACAGTGCAACAAACTGCACAGACAACAAAATTCAGGTTAAAGGTATAATGTTTGTTTTTATTCATACTCCAAGAATCATGTCTGCCAGTCAATCTTCTCTGTTTAAAGAATGAAATAATAAAATGAATAATTAAATTCTACAAATTAGGATGAACCTGGACTTTATTCCAATTGCAAGACCGAACTAGAGTATATCCATTTATTAAATGGCTGGATTGTCATTTAGGAAAACCTCACTTATTCAATTAATCTACTCTAATATAGGACAGGCAACAGGATTTAATGCTTAATTTTCACCCACTCCGGCATGCATATCTTAATACAGTAAGAGAACAGAGTGTGTCAGAGAGGCAGAAAATGATATCCTGCAAAAAGATGTATTGCTTTTGTTCAGAGATACTGAAACCATTTTGGTTAAAGACACATCCACTCTTAGTTCACTACTTTATTTTTGCAGCCAGTCCCCTGAATCTCAATGTGACAAGCTTTAGGGGGTATTCCAGGTCAGGGAAAGGTGCATTATGAATGACACAGAAAGTAAATTTGATGATATTGATAAGCATTCTATACGCCCCTAGGGCCAATACGTCTCAACCTTCATGCCTTTACCTATAACTCTGCCCTGGGAACGAATTGTTCAAATGATCAGTTAATCAAAGATAATGTAATGAATTGAACTATTTCCGTTATTAGTGATGTTGACGATGAGTTAATTTCAAAATGTTTCATGTAAACCAAAATCCACCACCTAGGATTCTCCTGCTAGTTCTATTGAATCAAAGAACACCCAAACACCACTTCCTCTGCCTTTTTATTCTTTATGTCTGGTTGACTAAATGCTTTATAAACATGTCAGAGTGGAGGATTGAATTAATGTGTCCAGGTCTCTTTCCACAGAGTTCCAATAAATTCCTTATCTGCCACTTTATTTCCCCAGCCTTCCAGATTCCAGGAAATCATTCCCAGTTCTGTTTTCTTTTTATCTAGCCAACTGTAGTTTTTAGAAAATGAATTAAAATGCCCTTGGTTATATCCCTGCATTGTTGGTTTTTTTGGTTTCCCCTGTGATCTTTAATATTAGGCCTGTGGTGATCTTTTTAGTTTATGGAAAAATAGCTAGAGATATATATTTGTTTTGGTCTGCCCAGATAATGTTCCATTTTGCATTTGAAGTTCAGTGTATTTATTCTTGTGTTCTTGTCTGTTTACTCCCAACCAGTTGTTATTTGGATATATGATGATGGGCAGGGCATTGTAGCTGTGACTCTTCCATCTCCTTCCACTCCAGTTGCTGTTTCTTCATGGTATTTCCTATTCACTCTGTAATAAAGATGATGGGTGATTGAGATACCATTACTAAATGTTGTTTTATGACTGTTTTAGTTCAAAAAGCAGATCTTCATTGGTGAATGTATGTAATAATGACCAGAATTTGTGCCTCCTGTCTGGACCCTGAAAGTTCTATGCTGCCTTTTTAACCATGTTGGGGTAGATATTGGCATCGTTATTTACGTCCAATGTGTGTCCCAGAACAGATGGAATTTCTACTAGATGTTCCTTTGCAAATATCATTGTCCCACTTGCTTTTCTTTACTGGCCAGTTATGTATAACCATTTGTCCTCCAGCTATCTCTTTCTATATTGACTATAGTCAGGGGCCAAAGATTTGCTCAACATTTTAAGGAGCTTATTAAATACATCTCCCCTGCCTCTGCTATTTCTCTGAGTCTATATTGGAGTGCCAAGAGAGTAGAGCATCTGCTTCTAGTATCCAGACTCTCTTTTACAGATAACCTAATGGGATTTTTTGATGTGCTCCTGGGTTTTAAATTATTATTGTGTGTCTCTTAGTTAAAAGGAGGAAGAGTGTCAATACAAGTATTCATTTATTACCTGGAATTTTCTGTCAGGAGTAAGACTTAAAAGCGAGACTGATTTGATGGATATAGCTCATTTTTACCATCTTGAACATCCTAGCATTCAAGTTTCAGTCTTCCATTATGCCATTTAATTGTTTGACCATTGATTTGGCGACTTCTGGTTCATATTGACAATTTTCTGGTCCAATAATGCTCTTATTTTCTTGGCTAGGAAGATTTCCTGGAAGTGGTGCAGCCAGAATCCCAAGCTCTACCAGTCCAACCAATGCTCCAATAGTAGCTCTTAAGCCAGAATCTTCCCTTTGCAGCAAATCGATTCTCCAAAATGATTTTTCTGCTGTTTGCTCTATTAGGAAACATTGATCTCACATGAGGTCATGCAATTAAGGGTTAGCGTTCTCTATTGGTGAAGTCTGCCAATCCGCTCTTTAAGAGGGTTTATCACTCTTACAGATTGTCTTTTCAATGATGGCGGAGGACTTGCTTCCATCCGACCTGGGTTGATGGACCAATTAGCAGCCCTTTTATTAAGGCAGAATTGTGACCTCATCAGACCTGCTGCCAGGATTGCCACACATTGTAGTGAATCCAGCAGTGCCTGGCAGGGAGCATAGGAAACCTGTCACCCCACACACCACATGGCTTGCCTTTCCTCATCCCACCGGCGGAAGTGTCTGCTGTTCGGCTTCCTCCCATTGATCTGTATAGTAACGTGGGAAGCCTCCTGTGTTGCTGTGGTGACAGCATACAACGGTTGAACTTCTCTTTCATGTCAAAGCACTGCTGGAAGTGGCTCTATATCATGGGATGGGAGCTGGCAGGCTCTTGTCACAAAAGGGAAGGTCAATTGGCATATACTGCCTAAAAGCACTCTGTCTGGTGGAATTTAGATTGGGGGATAGACAGTAAAGTGGGGGATAGATAGTAAAAATAGTGCCATGTAATAATAGTAATATTAATGTGCAATATGTGCAATTTGACTACGTAATGGCTTTAGGCTCTGTCCCTGGATGGCGTGATTAACATTGGAATGTATTTTAATCATGTTTACTATGTATTAATTTTAATTCAAGTTATTTAACATTGTTTGTTTTAAGGCACTGCGGAGGTGCCATATGCAAGCCACCTTGAGTCCCTCTTGGGGTAGAGAAAAGTGGGATATAAATAAGATGAATGAATAAATAAATACTAGATGGTTTAGAACATCTGGATCAGGACTGCTTCTATATCTGTCTTCTTTTTTTAAGAAAAAAAAGTAGAATAGCTAATTCTGTGAATGATGTCCAATATAGTTCTAGTATTCAAATACAAGGAGGCTGAAACCTTCCAATGCAGATCTACATGCAGTCCAAATACAGCAGAAAAAAGAGAAGAGAGAAAGCAAGGAGAGTTAATTTCACTCCAGGAAGATGGTTAGCCTGATTTATATTCTGTGCACATGACCAGGTCAGGAAATGCTGTGTACTTACCTGCAGTAAAAGCAGAGCCAAACAATCTGTGCGAGGCTAGAACATTGCAGCATCTACACTACATGGTAGAGTGTGAATCTGTTGAAAGCAATAGGACATATACGAATAGATAAAGCAGCAGAGTACCAAAGTAATGCTAAAATTTGGTCTATAATATTGCAACTGGTTGCAAATAAAATTGTGAGAATCTATCAAAATTTGCAATCATTAATGAGATGGCAACACATAAAATGGAATAGTCAACTTATTCTGAAAGGGAAGTGCCTAAAAGTTTTAATGTAGAATTGTGTTTATTGAATTGGGGGAAATAAATGATTGAAGTCTCTGACAGGACATTGTCATTTTCTTTGGCAATTGCAGTAAATCTGTCATATTTTATATGCATGGAGATTCTTTTTCTCGAGTTGAATATAAACACTCCTGCCACAATTATATTTCTTTCATTTCAGATAGTGATTACTTTTATTTATTTTATTTAAAATATTTATACTTTGTCAAAAATGATTCCAAGGACATTCAGAGTGATAAAGAATTGAAAGTGTAACTTGAAAATGCAACACATTAAATCAAACCAGCAAAAAAGCTTCTAAAACAGTTCTGAAATTTCATAACTTGTTTTATCACATTGTTATGATCAGGCAGAAGTACATAGATTGCCTACGATGGGGTTTTCTTGGCAAGATTTCTTTGGAGGAAGTTTATTATTGCCTTTCTCTGAAGCTGAGTGGGACTTGTCCAAGGTAACCAATGGGTTTCCATAGCTGCAAGAATTTGAAGCCTGGTCTCCAGAGTTGAAAACCAACCTTCAAACAACTAAACAATAGTGGCTCCCAAGACTTTTTAGTAATTTAGGTCACTTCCACACAGGGGTAAAACCTGCACTGAAGAGGTTTAGTCCTCGCAAGCCACCTAAAACCTGGGCTTTCCCGGGGAGGGTGGCTACATGCCATCCTAATAACATATACATGAAGCTACTGGAAGATGCTGTCCAGAGTTGTGGGATCAGGTGATGATAGCCAACGTAATCATTCTTTTTCACCTGATTCCAAGGATACTGCTTCTATTTATTTGCCAGCTATAATGGACTGGTCGCAGGCAAACAATGTGGAGCTTAATCTAGACAAGACAGAGATACTCCTAGTCAGTTAAAAGGCAGATTGGGGAATTAAGAATTCACATTGTGCTGGACAGCATTATGCTTTTCCTGAAGGTACTCCTGATTTAAGTTCTACTTTGGATCCTCAGGTTTCTGCTGTAGTCAGGTTTACATTTGCATAGCTTTTACAACCATACGTAGAAATTAGAAGTACAGTAGAGTCTCACTTATCCAACATAAATGGGCCGGCAGAACATTGGATAAGCAAAAATGTTGGATAATGAGGGATTAAGGAAAAGCCTTTTAAACATCAATTTACATTATAATTTTGCAAATTAAGCACCTAAACATCATGTTTTACAACAAATCGACAGAAAAAAAGCAGTTCAATACATGGTAAAGTTATGTAGTAATGACTGTATTTACGAATTTAGCACCAAAACATCGCAATGTATTGAAACAGCTGTATATCCAAGCAGGAGGCAGGCTGTGTTGGATAATACAGAATGTTGTATGAGCAAAGGTTGGATAAGCTAGACTCTACAGTACTGTGTGATTCATTCATGATTCTGACTTTGATACTTAATAATATATCTTTACATTTCAGGATCTTATTTAATCTCTGTCCTGTTATCTTTGTCTCCTCATTACTTTACTACAGTCTCAGTTTTGATTAATGATGAGTCAAGTCATGGAAAGAAAATTATTTTGATGTTTGCTTTAGCCATTTTTAAGTTATGTAAATCATCTGTAGTTATTACTTTTGTTTTCTGAATGTTCAACTGCAGCTTGCTTTTGCACTTTCTTCCTTAACTTTCACCAGAATTATTCCAGCCTGAAGCTAGACATAGTTTCATGAAGGGGAGGGGAAGGATTGTGGTTGGGCGTTAGGAACATTTTTGATATGTGTGACAGCTTGAAATGGACTATTGATGACTTTTCCTACCTTTTGACAATAAAACTATTTTTAGCAGTCACCAATAGCTAGTTTCACAGGGATTGTGTATATGTGACTGAGTGGCTGTTATTACTGAAAACGTAATTATCCTTTGTCATGGACAGTTTATTACTCGTATTTTCTCTTGTGATTGAGAAGTAAAGCATGGCATTGGATTTCCCCCCTCCTTTAAAGAATGGAGAACATAGTATCAAAGAGACCCAATGTGTATTTTTTACTTCTAGCTGTCTTTCTTTTGTTTATCCACTTAAATGTTGCTCTTAGTATACTATGCTGGAGAAAAAAGTCCTTCATACTCTGTCTGAGGCTATAGGGTTTTGTAGTGATTAGGGATTTAAACCAAGGTTTATTTCATTCTCACAAACAAAGCAGGAGAAAATGAATATTTCTCTGAAGCATTCTAGCTATATTCAAACATCCCAACATGTGTGAAAGGATTATTTTATGGAGAAAAACATGCAGATTTCTTTGTGTAGCTCTCCCTTATTTTTTGTGGAAAAAACCCACTCCCGGTTTCCCTCTACATAATATTTCTTCCTCACCACTTCAGAACATTCAAATGGTAAGAGAAAATTGCACACATTTTCACTGGTTTATGATTCCTTCCAAATGGATATCCTGACTGTCAGGAAACTCATTTCTCAACCTGCAAATGAGTTATTACGATTTTTCTTTCTATCCCTCATACATGTATTCCCCACAGACACAAATCTTGCTATAGAGGTAGCATTAAAGATCCATTGTGACCATATATTTAGGGATTCCCTTTGTAAGTATCTTTGTCTCATTTGCAGTCCAAGACTATGCTCCCAAGTGGCTCCTACGTGTCACGATGCAGGGTCTCGGCCCAGCCCCTTAATCACACACACAGAGACGGTAATCAGCTAACTATTTATTGAATAATAAGAAACAAGTGAAAAGGTAAATTGTCCAAAAAAGTATCAAAAGTAAATCCAAAAGGTAAAGAGTCCATAGACATAATCCAAAAGCGACCGTGGCAAAGGCTCCGCAAAATAATGCGGATCAAGGACTTGGTCCGTGGCAAAGAACAAGGCAAAGTTCATGAACACCCCAAGAAACTTATTAGCAAGGCTTGAGCTGGTAACTTAGCTCCGTGGACTCTGCTCACTTCACTCCGCTTAGAATAGAAGTAGCCGAGCTACTGAGGATCCGTTCCCATGGATCCTATACTTAATCCCCTTGACGAGGCCCCCGATGCTCTAGGCTTCTCCGCCAATCTGTGCTACGGGACCTAGCGCTTCTCTGGCGCTCTAGGCTGCGGTGCCAATCCCTCCTGCTGGACTCAATGCTCCGTCTCCTATCAAAGCTCCGTCCTTGCCTCCCAGCACCTGGCTCGCTATCTTCGTGAGAGCCGAACTCCCTTTCAGCTTCCATGGCCTCATCCTCCACTGTTTCCCTGATTCTCTCCTGCGACCCGTAACCACCTGGGTTCTCATACTGATCGGAATCATCACTCTCAGGGTCGGCCTGACTTTCCCAATTCTCATAGCCGTCTGGCCATTCATCCTCCCAGGCCAAGCTCTCTGTGGGAGAGGAAGGCCCAGCTAACTCATCAGCCCCTTCCTCCATTTCCTCATCAGCTGCAACTGGCCCTAATGCAAGTGGGACCCCCGGTGCTGCCCCCTGCCCCCCAGGCACGAAAGAGAACTGGGTTGCTACACTAGGACACCAGTTAGTATATTTGAAAAAAATACCTTGTTTTCTGGTTATAAGGTGAAATCCATACAGACACAGATGAAATTAGCCTTTCATGAGAAATGCCAAAGAAATCACAAAAACTCTTAATGAGCTGGTGAACAGGAAGTAAGGTGAGGTTTTGAGACTGAGCACATAGTTCAGCCTCAGCACCTCACCATATCCTACAATAAAATTGACTTCTGCAAGAACAAAAAACCAGGTACATACTGTATTATTTTAGTGATTTACATATAACCTATAGATACATAAATGGACATTCATAGCTAAATTATTAAACTCTCAGGGATCTCTCTAATCCACTGTGCTTCCCAACCATCCCCAAAACAGAACTTCATTGTTGTCTCAACATCATTGTGGCCTCACAGTTACTATGTCATGTGTTTTTATTTTAAAGGTATGTCTCACTTTCTCACTGTGATTGAGAAAATAGATTTAAATGTCAAATGTAAAGCAGAACAGAGAATGATAAGTCAATCTTGCTGTCTTCCTACTATGTTGGGAGTTGGTTCATAAATATAGCTCTATATTCCACTTTACCTGCCATTACAACTTCCCATGGAGACACCTGTTCAACCCCACAACTATTGTCTAAAATGTATCATCTTAATGTTTTTCCTTTTTTTTCTTTAGGAACCCCACTTGCAAATGCTATTTCACCCACCTGAAGGTGATTTTTCCCTGTCCAAACATCTGAGCAGTATGAGAAGTCATCAGTGTTAAATTCAGTGTGCTTTTTTTTTTTTGCAAACCACAGTTGGGCAAGATGGAAACTGTAAAAATATTCGTAATAATATTGAAATAGCAATAACAAATTCCAAGCAGGAAACAAACTGAGGAAAACAAAAGTAGAAGCAATAAACACATGATTGGGAATCATTTTAAAAATGCCAGTTTTAAGTAACACATTCTTAAAAAGCAGGACTAAGACCCAAATTAGGGGATGATAGAGTTGCCTTAAAATTGGCAAAAAATGTTTTGTCCAACCTAGTCCTTTCTGCCTTGCTTTAGAGATGTCTGAATTCTAAAATATTAATTTCCCTCTACTACATGTAATCTCTGGATAGTGCTAGTCCATGGGCTGCAGAGCAGCCATGCTCTCTCTCTTCAGTCATGTTATATTCTGGACTTTCTTTCAAAAGATTTTGACTGCATCGATTCTAAGGGTTTCCATGTAGTCATTATCATTATTTGTTGTAAATCCAGCTCAGTTCATGGATTCAATCTTAGAGACACTGACAACTCCTTTGGGCCTATTATTCTATGCTTCTGCCAGACAAGAACAAAAAGTCCACTTGCTAAAACTCTCTGCAGATCATTGTTGTGGAAAAAGTTATTGAACCTTTACAAAGAAGCTTCTCTTGCTGATTAAATAGCCAGACCACTTTTTGTGTCATCTTTCCCTTTTTTATTTTGTCAGGAATTAATAGTTTAAAGCATGTAGTTCTATAGTATATTCTTTTCAATTTCACCAGGTGTTGCTTATCAGATAACCAAGTTACAAGGAACACCACTGCAATTCCTTCTTTTACAAAACCATTAAAGATACAAGAGCCCTCTCTCATTTTTACTCTGGTAACCCTGACCATTGAGGTGCTTACTTTTGGTGAAGGAAAAGGTTAGCTATGTACCTGTGATGTAATGTGGCCCATGAAATGTCAAAGTGATCTGCAACTGTCAATAAACTGAATTATATCATACAGTGTAAACAACAACATATGCATTTAAAGGAAAAGGGAACTATTTAGTGTCCCTCTTGCAGAAGACATCACACTTTTAAACAAACATATTTTGTGCTATCTTAAAAAACAATACTTCCCCTTTCCTTGGATTGAAGGAAAAACAAGTTCAAACAGGGTTTAGTTTTCATGAGCACAGTAACTTCAAAGTGGCTTTCTGCTTAATCTGTTTGGTACTATGGCTATAGTTTTTCAGTCCTGTAAACACAGGCATAAATCATTTATGCAGTTTCCTTTCGCTCAGTGTGCCTATTAATGCCTCAAGTTATTTCTACAGTTCCCCCAGTCTCCATTTTCACACATTTTTCTCTGATGAAGTGAATTCTTCATTTGTTTTGTTCCAGCATTGTAGTTTAATCCAAGCAAAAGAGCCTCCAAAGGGACCATCTCCCAGCCAAATAATTTCAGAAATAACTTGGAAATAAAAATAAACAGCTTTGAGGTCCATCTATTGCATTAAGCCATCATCATGCTCAGGCTTTCTGAAAGCTTCCACTAATTCCTAGAATGGAAGAAGCAACAAAGAGGAATGAATCACCAAATGGAATTTAATTGTGCAAAGTTCACTGTGAGGCTAAAAGCTTAAAATATAAAAGGTTCCCTAGCCTGTTATCTTTAATCTTTGATACCAAAAATTTCAACTTGATTATTTTTTCATATGTTGTAAGGATAAGGTTATCAAGGGCTTCTAGTCACAATAGCTAGAGACGTATGTCCAGTGTAGAGAGGTGTACACATAAGCATTGGCTTATGACTGTGGAGACCAGGATTCATTTCCCCATTCAGCCATGGAAACCCACATAGGCAAGTCACAACTCTAATCTCCAGAAAAGCCAATGATAGGGTCACTTTAGGATCACCATAAGTCATAAGCAACTTGAAGGCACACAACAACAACATGTATCATGGTACCAATTGCTGAGGAATGCGGTCGTGTCCTACTTAATGCTTCTAGTGGGCTACTGTCTCCACTTAATTGATCTCGCATAACTATCTTTATTTTCATTTGTTATAGTTCTGTGGTTTTCAAAATTTGCAGATTCTTGAGATCTTTTCCATAGTGATTTGTATGCCAAGGGATAGCTGGCTGAGTCAAAAGACTTACAAATGATTTAAGGAACCGTTCTAAACCATATACTGCATGGATAGAAATGGCTGATCAGGAAGGTAGCCTCTCACAGCATCACTTAGTATTTGTACAGGGTACATGGCTGAACCATTCTCTCTATGGCTATGTGATACTGAGAAGATGTTAAGGCAGTACTGGTTCTCAGGCAGAGTAATGAAATTTGCAAAGAGGAAGCTGAATAACCGCTACATCCATGCTTACTCCATGCACAAGGTTTAGAAGAGAAAAGAAAGTTTACTCTTCTTTGTAAAACAAGTTGCTATAGTTAGTTACAAATTATTTTCTCATAATGGAACACATGGAAACGAGAAAGAAAAAAGGAAATGGCAGCATGTTAGATGATAAAACAAGCAAACAGATACTCCGCACCATTCAAATTAATGAGTATAGGCATGCAAATGCTAACAAAAGTCTGACTGAAAAGTGATGCAAAGTTTATATGTTACTAAAGCCTGCCCATCAACACTGATCACTCCTTGCCCTGAGTCCCTGCAAGTAGATAACTGATTTGGCTTTTGAATTTCCTGTGGTATCCTTGAGTTCCCCATGGGCCCACCTTCTACAATACCAGTTTTAAAGTGTATCAAATGGTTAGTGTAACTGAAGCCCATATCAGTTACTCTGGCTTATTTTGTGAAATTAAAGTTACACTTCTCTTGGTAACAGGAGTTTCCTAAAAGGGGGGAAATTTCTCTTAGAACCATCTCAAATGGTCATTTGAGGACACCTAGAGTCTAATAGACCTTAGCAGTCATATTTGTGCTGGGTCCCTGGTATATATGAGTCCAGCTTTGCTTTGGAAAGCTTTTAAAAGAAGATTGGGATGTATTTACTGCAGGCTCTTCACAGACACATGCAAGGTAAAAGGACAATGTGTTGGTGGTGCTTCAGAGACAGAGATGTTATTTTAATAAATTGCTCTTATTGAAAGTCAAAGGGACTGAATGGTAAAGCTTCCAGTAACTTTTAGGTTTTGTCCAGATCTCCTCTTCATTTCTTTTATTTCTACCTCCTCAGGCTCATGCCTACATGGCTATTTGGAGTGTCTCAATGGCAAATGTTACAGACCAGAACAAAGCTGTAATTTTGAAGACGACTGCGGGGATAATACTGATGAGAGAGAATGCGGCACCTCTTGCACTTTTGAAAATGGAATGTGTGGCTGGAAGAACTCTCTTGCTGATAACTTTGATTGGGTTATGAGAACCAGCTCGCCTCAAAGTCTCAGACCTTCCAAGGACCACACACTTGGAAATGGAAAAGGTTTGTTGCCATTGTGAATTTAAACAACAATATTTGCAAATCTTATCATCATGACCCATTTCAACTCCTTAGAATCTCCATAATCCATGTTTAAATCCTTCAAGTTGAAAATGGTTTGTTAATTAGTTAATTTATTTATTTCCAACATTTCTACCCCGCTCTTCTCTACCCCCCCCCCTGAGGGGGGTCTCAGAGCGGCCTAACAAAAGGCACAATTTGATGCCAACATAATAAATACAATATAAAACCAAAAACATACAGCATTAAAACACATTAAAATACAATTAACATTAACACATCATACACATTCTCTTAAGTTAAAAACAGTATTTCTTCCATAACAGGAGCATTGAGCCATATCCATCAACTTGCTGTTACAAATCCAGTCCAAAGTGCTGTATTGTGCTAATGTGCGAACGCTTGGTCCCACAGCCAAGATTTCACTATTTTCCTGAATGCCAGGAGGGATGGTGTTGATCATACTGTATGTTGCTTGGAAGCGCGTTCCACAGACGGAGAGCCACCACCGAGAAGGCCCTCTCTCTCATCCCCACCAATCGCGTTTGAGAAGTTGGCGGGAGCAAGAGCAGGGCCTCCCCGGCTGAGCTTAAATTACTGGGTGGGATGTAGCGGCAGATGCGTTCAGACAAGTAAGCTGGGCCAGAACCGTATAGAGCTTTAAAGGACAAAACCAGCACTTTGAATTGAGCTCAGAAATGGACAGGCAGCCAGTGGAGCTGACACAACAGGGGGGTGGTATGCTCCCTGTATGTAGCTCCAGTTAGTAATTTGGCTGCCGCCCATTGGACTAATTGTAATTTACGAACTGTCTTCAAAGGCAGCCCCACGTAGAGTGCGTTGCAGTAATCTATTCGGGATGTGACCAGTGTGGACGACCGTAGCTAGATCAGACTTCCCAATGTACGGGCGCAGCTGGCGCACGAGTCTTAACTGTACAAAAGCTCCCTTAGCCACTGCCGAGACCTGGGGTTCCAGGCTCAGCGATGAGTCCAGGATCACTCCCAGGCTGCGAACCTGCGTCTTCAGGGGGAGTGTAACGCCATCCAACACAGGCTGTAACCCTATGCCCTGTTCGGCCTTTCGACTGACCAGGAAGACCTCTGTCTTGTCTGGATTCAACGTCAATTTGCTAGCCCTCATCCAGTCCGACACAGCAGCCAAGGACCGGTTCAAAGTCTGGACAGCCTCCTTAGTGACAGGTGGGAAGGAGTGACAGATCTGGACGTCATCTGCGTACAGATAACACCTTACTCCGAAACTCCGAATGATCTCTCCCAACGGTTTCAAGTAGATCTTAAATATGTTATATTTAACAGTACTGAACCCTGAGGGGACAGTACTGAACCCTGAGGGACTCCACAAGATAAAGGTTGCGGAGCCGAACAGGTGTCACCCAGTAATTAATTCAATTGTAATTAATTAATTCAATTAATACAATTAATTCAATTGTATTATCGGAAATCACGCACTTGTAAAGGATTATCTTCTTTATTGTTGGCTTTATGTGGTGCCATTTTCTAAAGATAAATCTAGTTCCCAGGCATGGACAAAAAGCCTAAATGCATTCATACCACCACATGTATTGGTGTTGGATGACGTGTGTGGAGGCAAGTTACACATGAGCTGCTTAGAAGGATCAATGCTGGGTAATTCAGCTTTTGCAAGAGTTCATCCATAAGCAGTTTAAAACAGATTATTCCATCCATGGAAATTGTATGAATAAGCTACTAGCAGAACAAAGAGGCACTCCAAATAGCCAAAATTGATACCTTAGTCCAAGAATGGCCCATGTTAACAAATTATTCGTGGGTACCTATTCCCATGGTTTACCATGGCCCTACCTCTCCATGGCATTAACTCTCCATGATGGTTGGATTGTATGCTTGTGTGAGATAAGGAGCTATGCTGGCCACAGCAGTGCTGCTGGTAAGGTCTCCTATTTAGGTGGAGGAGTTAGATTAAATGTGCCAAACAGCTACTTGTGGCTTTTGTGGAGGAGTAAATGGAGACTATTGTACTTGAGACATATTATAAGAAGACATGATTCACTAGAAAAGAAACTATTGGTAGCTGCTAGGCATACTTAGGTTCGGTCGGAATCTTCATAATTCAGAATAAATTCAGAAAGATTTGCTTTTTGAAGCGATTTCAAAGTTTTTAAGGAAACCGGAAGTCCCTTTGTCCTTCCAAAGCTTTCCCCCCCATTTCTGTTACGAAGCAGTGAGTCAGAAATTATTCAATTCAACATTTCCCTGCTTCTCTTCCCTGGCCTCGGCTCCTGTTAAAAAAGCAGCCTGGGTGAATGTCACCACTTCCTTTCCCCTCCCATTCTGCCTGGGTCTCAGAAAGCTGTGTTAAAGAAGAAGCCTGGGTGAATGCCCCCCCCCTTCTTTTCCCTTCCCATTCTTCCTGGGTCCTGGAAAGCTGCATTAAAGAAGCATCCTGGGTGAATGTCCCCCCTTCTTTTCCCTTCCCATTCTTCCTGGGTCCTGGAAAGCCATGTTAAAGGAAAGCCACGTTAAAGAAGAAGCCTGGACTAATGCCCCTCCCCCTTCTTTTCCCTTCCTATTCTTCCTGAGTCCTGGAAAGCTGCATTAAAGAAGCAGCCTGGGCAAATTTCCCCCTTCTTTTCCCTTCCCATTCTTCCTGGGTCCTGGAAAGCCGTGTTAAAGGAAAGCCGCATTAAAGAAGCAGCCTGGGTGAATGTCCCCCCTTCTTTTCCCTTCCCATTCTTCCTGGGTCCTGGAAAGCTGCGTTAAAGAAGCAGCCTGGGTGAATATTCCCCCCTTCCTTTCTCTTTCTCTTCGTTCTCCTCTCCTGTTCTTCCTACTCTTTTCCTCCTCTTCCTCCGCTTAAGTGGCTGAGGGGGAAAAGGAAAGGGCCCGAGGATGTTAGGAATGGTGGGAGTTGAAGTCCAAAACACCTGGAAGAAATACCTGATCTGCTCTCAGGCCCCATATACATTGCCATGTAATGCATCTTGAAACTGCATTAAGTATAGACTCCGCGATGTAGACTTCTAACATGCAATTTAACTGCCTTCTATGAGTCTCCATAATACATAATGCAGTAGGTCCGCAGTTTGAATCCAGTTTTGCAGTTTGAGGTGCCAGCAGGAAGGTAATGGCGCTCCATACAGTCATGCTGGTGACATGCACAATGTGTCTCTTTGGCTTAGAAATTGAGATGAGCACCACTCCCCAGAGTAAGACAGGACTAGACTGACTGTCAAGGGGAAACCTTTATCTCTACTTTGATAATCTGAATTACGTGACAGGAGGAGGAGGATCACCTCCTCCTCGTCTTCCTCCACATTGACAGCCGAGGCAGGCCTGGAGTGTAAGAGCCCCTCAGTCAGAAGTGGAAGAACCCCTGAAGTTTCCCCAATGCCAGTGCTGTTTTTTCCAACTGTGCATGCGTGTATGCCATTAATGGAGCTGTTTCAAAAGTCTCAGAAGTTTCAAGAAGTTTTGAACATTTTTTTCTATGAAAATCGGAATTGATTTCCAAATCGAACCACCAGCGCCCCTACATCCAAAACGAGTTTTAAACTTTTTTAATCAATCAAGCCTAGTAGCTGCCAATAATGGAAGACAGAAGGCAGTAGGAAAGAAAGAAGGCTAATTTAATGATAGATAGACTCAAAATCAAGAAATTCCCAGTACCGAGTTTGCAAGACCAAACCTAGATTGTTGATGACACAGGGGGATTTAAAAGACTCATTCACAGGATCATCATAAGTCAAAGTTGACTTGATATCAGTTAACAAACTGAATGGTTTGTCCAAACTTATTTTTTCTGTGCCTTTTGTGGTTATGTAGTTTCCTGAGGCAAAGCAAGACAACATTAATACAAAGTGCATTTTACTCCACAAGGAAACTTCTTTTTAATGTTCTCGCAGCCGATGTTCTTTTCATCATCCAATGGGGAATCATATTTCAAGTTATTTGTGAAAATTCTCCAGTTTGAATGTCATTATTACAATTGCTGTGATATTACACACTATTTCTATAGTGTTAGAAGTGACATCTTCCTTCTAGAACTCGATGCTGATGAGATGCTTCCCCTGAAGATGTTACGGCAGCATTCATTTCCTCCAAATACTGTTGCAAAGTGTTTGTTTTTTTTTTAAAGTCATATTCATAGTTCACCAACTTTTACACAAATACTGTTCTGTTCATATATTTATTATTTTTATTGTTATTATTTTCTCTCAGCCTGAGACCCAAGTCATTTTAGAACACAGATTAAAGCAAAGTACAGCTGCTGATTGTATGATGGCACCAATGTTCCTTACAGTGAATATGAAAGCAATATTCTATCCAATGGCTCTTAACCATCTAAAATTCAACAGAAGGGGGACAAAAAAAGAAAAGCAAGGAAAATGGATACATGACTGGATACAGGATAAACACATATAGTTGCTTACATGTCATTTAATAGAATGAAACAATAATTTGATTAAAAAAATATAATGAAATCAACCCCATAATTTCTTTCTCTGAATCATTTTGCCGATTCTGTAGCACATTTGTGGCAGACAATTCAAACTCAATGGTGAGTAATTCTGATTAGATGTGCCTAGTGTTACACTTTTAATTTCTAATTTTCTACCACTAGAAGAGGCAACAGGTACTTTTTAAGACTACAGGTTTGCTTTCAAACAAAACATATATTCTCTTTTTGCAAGACATAGTAGAAAAGAAAATGCAGCCACAAAAACTGATAGTTTGGGTTTTCGGGTTAGATTTTGTGTAAGAGTACAATGTGGCTTTTAACAGCCCCACTACAGTTCTTTCCCTTGATTTGTGGGTTGTTGTTTTTTTTTACCACTGGTCCCCTTGAATAATACCATTAAACCAGATTTTAAAAAAACAACTCTGCAATTCAATAAATAATTTCAATGCAATTCCATAATATTATTCAATTATATCTGTTCATTTATTTAATTTATATGCCACCTTTCTCCCAATATGCGCCCAAGGCAGCTCACATCGCAAGTTAAAACAAAATGGTGTTAATCAAATCCCCAGAAATTAAAGTCAATAAATATATTTCAAAATGTTGATTTGAAGAGGTGTGTACTAATAACTTTTCTAAAACCACTGGATACAAAATCAGAGAGTTAAGAAGACTGTTGGCTTTTCCATGTTAATTTTTAAGGAAGATTTCAAGAGGGAGAAAAATCTACTTGATAACCAAGATTACTCTAACAAAATAAGTATAGAAAAGCAGTATTATATGTATTGCAGTTTGCAAGGCAAAGATAAATTCAGCTTCCTTCTCTGGCAGTAATATTATGCATTAGCTTTGGGGGAATGAGGTAACTGAGGCTCAAAAGAAGTGAATATTTACATGGTTTTAACTCTACTGGTTTTAACTCTACTGTGACTTGTGATAAAGATTATCAAATGTATATCATGGCAAATGTGGGGTCAAAGCTAGGAAAATATTTCCACTTCTTGACTATTGCATCAAGTGTTTTGACTCATTCCATTTCTCTTCCAAGGTTTTTCTGTTCTCTGGAAAAATTACTATTGTTCCTAATCAGTTCTTAATGTGTACAAAAGAGAAAGACTGTCTTCTAAATCCTGGGATTTGAAGTTTAGGGAGGGGCATTTAGCTAGAGAGGTCTCAAACTCCATTCATGCTATAGTGTAGATGCAGTCTGAGATGTATGGCTCGTTCAGGGGTGAAGTGAAACTTGAAAGAACTATGAATGGTGGGAGGTTCTTCTTAGTCACTTCTATACTGTCCTAGATATTGACAGTACAATGTTATTTTCTATCGGGTTGCACACAAGAGCATTGGAAGGATGGAGATGAGGCATTTACAGCTTTAGGTTTCTAAAAACTAGGATTCAGTGCCTACTGCCATTGGCCAAGGATCAAGTGCCACCATGAGCCTTCTCATCCTGTGTCTCAAGAAGAACATCATTCTAAGGAGGTATTTGACCTTGCACAGCCCATCCAGGAGAAAACAACTGCAACTTGTATGTCCCACTCTCTCCAGAAAAGAACTTACAAGGATTTTATGACGAATAGCTATGTTGCCCCAGCCCCCTTTCTGTGTGTGTGTTTGTGTGTGTTTTTGGGAGGGATTGCAACCCTGATAGGTGAGCAACCTTGTTTGGCTTCTTAAATCGCCCTCAGTCATGCTGTTAAAATCACTGTGAAACAGACATCCTATTTTCCATAATTTGCGTTGTGATAAAAGTGGCCTTCCCCAGATTAGTGCCCCCCAGATGCATTAGCTGACAACTCCTATTATCGTGAACATTAGTTATCTGGCAATAGTAGCTGTATTTCAAGACACCTGAAGGGTACCAGCTGCAGGAAGAGCATGATGGTTGGTGAACCATGCACCACAGTAGTAATTCTGTTTTTCTTTTTTTTTGTTCATGTTATTTAAGGAATTTTTCAAATGGTATTTCATTTTTTATTGTAGGTCAGTTCTTGTATCTTGAGGCCACATCCACAGGCATAAGAGGTGAAAAGGCACATCTGAAGAGTGCCAGATGGATAGAGTCTAGTGCCGCTTGTACTCTGAGTTTTTGGTATTACATGTCTTCAAAAGCAACAGGACGTATCCAGGTTCTCATTAAGGTAATTGTTTTGTTCCACTACTTCTTCCAATAATTACTTGATAATACTTTGTCAAAGTGATTTCTCCAGCAGAAGGTTTTTAGTGGAGCTGTTACTTGTCACAAACATATATTTCTTAGGACTGGTGTTTGGGTACTCTTTTAAAAATACTGCTGTCATGATCCCACTATCTGAATTTCTTGGACTTGCTACATTTCTAATGGGCTTTTTTTTTGCTTTGCATGGAAATGAAGATTGTGTGTGGGTTGGTTCACTACATAAGGTGGTTCACATATGATCTGCATTTTTGCTACATAATAAACATTTGAGGAGAATTCATAACTCAGTAAGAAAGTATCTGTTTTACATGCAGAAGGTTAAGGTATCTGCTGGTTGCATTAGCTACTGAAAGTGTTTAAATATCCATGTAAACTTTAAATAACAAGATTTACTTATTTGTTTTTACAAAAAGTGAATTGAGCAGCAGCCAACTGATTTTTCAATGCATGTAATACATGAAGTTACACATAAACAAGCAACATAGTTTCTTGTTTCTTTTTTCTTTAAAGGGTTCTCCTTGTGGTTGGGATAAGGCGCAAATCTTGAGTGAAATATAATTGTGGAGCTTGTTTCCAAAAGATACCACATCCATCTGAATAACTTTTATAGGAATTGAATAAAACCTGCAGAGGATATGTATTCTTTTGCTATAAAATAAAATTTTTCCAAGCAATGTAACAAAGCAATGTGATACATTTAAATAGTTTTGATTTGTAGATAATATTCTACTCTTAGCCAACAATGTACTGTATGCTATTTTTCATTTTTTTAAAATTCTTTTTGGAAACAAACTACATAATTATTCTTTATTTTTTAATTGTAGGATGAAATGAGAAATTTTAGCAATTTTCTTCCTGTTGCAAAAATAAAAGTTGTCAAAATCCACAGTTAAGCCTATCAGCAATTCAGGATCAAATTTAGTGCAGAATTTACTCACAGTTGTTGTGCATTAAAATAGCATTTTCTGTATAAGATCCAGCTTTTTCCACAGAGACCATAACATTTCGGTATAGAACTAATATCTGGGAGAAAAAATCCTATTTTCTGTGTCAAATATGTGTTAATTTTACTCAAAATGTCCCAAATGGCAAATATTAGTCCAGATTCATCATTTTTTCTCAGCACTTAAAAAACACATTTCTTAAATATTTCTGAATATCTTCAAATATTATTTCTGTCCCTAGCATATAGTCTGTATTTCCAAAGGGACATCATCTAGCATTGATGTGTATCTTTTCTTGTTTCTTCACTTGCAAATCTGTAAGAATGTCTTTGTGCAAATGAAGCAAAACGATTTTGAAAACAGTGGCCACAGTTATGCCACTCTCTTCAAAAAGAAGAAAGATTGGATGAGTTGCTTGCATCTTTTTGAGCAACCATCCTACGATTCTGTGCTTGCTCTATATGTGGACTTTGCTTCACAAAGGGAGAAGAGTGACATCTTACACAAATTGCAGGACAGAGTGGAAAATAAAAGGGTCATTATATCACTGTCAAACAGGAGATGATGTTTCCACATGGTTTCTTGACATATTGAAAAATGCAGTGTTGGGAGAAATAGCCATCTGGGGAATATTCTTCACATTCCTTATGTGAAGGCACTTAATACCATTTCAACAGCTGTATGGGTTTCAAATACTTATATAAACCTACAAGATACCACAAATGATGAGCACTACATCCATGATGTTCAAGAACACAATGTCGTGCAGAATTTGCAATGGCATGCTACAGTTTCTTTTTACATTTTTAATAACATGTATGTTCTGTCTCAGCTTCAGGAACACCTTAATAGGGTTAAACCAAAACAAGCTCAAATAAGCATCGTTTTCAAAGCTCTAGAACCCAATGTCTCAACTTGTGTGAAAAAATCAAATTGTATCCTGTTCCAAAACAATTCATTAAGAGATTTTCCCTTCTCTGTTTCCTTTTTGTTTTGCCTTCTCTATGCAACATTTCCTTTCAAATGACAAGCAACTGTCAGATTTTTTAAATACTTTCAGTGTTTGCAAAATGTTAGCTTTGTTTTTGGTCCCTTGTTGGTTGGAAACAATATATAACTGTGCAGTTTTTGAAATGATGGCATCTGTCACAAGAAAATGTTCAGCAGCCAATGCAGAATGAAAATATAAAAATGGCACCTTCACTTTTTCCACTTGTGCATTTTCTCATAGCCAGTGTTCTACCATACCACCCTCATTTTTCAAAAATGACATGTTACCCTTACTAACCCATATGGGTGAAAATATGATTCAGGGAGGATTCTTGGCAGGTTAGTCAGAAGGGTATCACTGGAGTTTTAAAATATTAAAACCAATGGAAAATTTAGCATTAGTACTATAATTGCTTTTACACAGTTTTTGTTAAAATGCAAATACTGCTGTTCTATCTTGGCAAACATTGACAAGTACTCTAGAAGGGCAGCTGTTCAATGGGCAGACACTGGATAGGTATATACACACAGAATGATAAATAAATACATAAAATCAGTAAAATTGTGCTTGGATAATAAGACAAATTTGCACCAGTCTGCCGCCAAAGCTCAGAAACTGTTTACCACTTAGAGCATTGGTAGTTTGTTCTATGATTGTTTTATATTGTGTTATGTGTGGTTTCTTTTATACTATTCATAAAGTCGTTTTATGAATTTTGTTGTGTTATATTTTAACCATGTTGATTGGGCTTGTCCCCTTGTAAGCCACCCCAAGTCCCTTCAGGGAGATGGAGACGGGTTACAAAAATAAAGTTATTATAAATTAACAAGGAAGTTCATAAAATTTTTACAGGAAGAATGTTTAGAAACTCTCATTCTGCTAAATATAACTGTGCCTGCTAAAAAAAGCTTTATGGCCTGTTGTGAGCCTTTCTAAGAAATGAGAATGGCAACTTGGAGGGAGTGTTCATTAGGGATAGCCTCATTAGGCATAATTCCTAGAGAGTCTCAAGCAAGTTCAGCTAGTGGTTCAAATAACGGTGAGGTGGTAAATCTGTTCTTCATTTTAGTATGAACTTTAAAGAAGCAATTCAAGGTGTTCTTTTCAGTGTATAGGCCAGCGCCTTGGATAAATTCTACCTCTCCCCCCTTTTCCACCTCATACCAAGAATGTTGTTTCAGTTCTAAATCATGTTTGTCAGCAGTAAGGTTACTGATGAAAGTAAATAAATCAAAACAATGACAGAAATGCTCTAAGACCTCATCAAACAGCTGCACGTCATGGCGAATCCGACGACCCTCATTGAGGGGCCATGGGAAACCCGCCTCCCCACGCCCCACATCACCCAACTCCTGAGGAAACTGATCCCATGGGGGAAGTGTTGACCGTGAAGCTTCCCCCCATTGCTTCCTATGGAGCCTTCCATGGAACTGTGGTGGCAGCATGTGCCGGATCCACCCTAGAACATCCAAAGAGCTCCACCAGAATTTCATCTGCATCATCTGATGGGAGCCGGCAGGCTCTGTAGATGACCTAGGGCTTAAGCAGAATATTCCACCATTTTAAGCCCTGTATGATGAGGTGGTGAATCAATTGAAAAGGAATTTAGTCAGTCTGAGATGGGATTATACTCACCCTAAAGACACAAGTTCAATATTTGGATGTATACCTTAATTCAGGTCTCTCTACTGTGAATAAAGGTGTTTTGAGTAGGGAAGAACACTTCAAAGTTGCCCCCCAAGGCTCCCAGATTGACTGAGGAAGATTGGGTTTTAAAGAACAAGGGCACAGGAGCACTTATGCGTCTCTGAGGTTCACAAGGAGATTATCCACTCCTAACTGTGTTTAATTTAGCACTGGTCTAGACATATTCTTGGGATTTTAAAATGGCAGAACAGACATTCTCCTCAAATTAATCATAATCTCACACCAATTGCATTGGGCTCCCATATTTAAAAGGGTGTCCAGTTTCCTTTCAGTCCTACTGAATGAGAATCATAAGTTGAGAGAGCATCAGGAGCTTTGAATGCACCCATCAAGATGTAACTTTTGAAATTTGTCACTGAGATAATTTTGTCAGAGACTTCCTCATTGTGTTGTGATGTATAATATTTTTATTAAAGTTACAGCAGTTGATTTCTGAATGTGTTCCTACTGATATAGAATAACATATGGAAATGTCGGATACATTTGTGTTCTCTTTGCTCCTCCATTTTGTTTTGTCAATGTGAAAATGACCATCCTTTCTTAAGGTGAGGCCTTCATGGATAGTCATCCACTCTCTGTAATTCTCCCACATTTCTAAGGTAATTTTTCAGAGAGTTGTGACTTAGAATGTGTACATATGGTGGGCAAGGAAGCAAATGGATGCAGCATGGAAGGGCAAACGAGTAGAGAAACATGTTCAAAGGAGATTGGAGCCAAATAAACAAGGGGTCAAATTACAAGGCCTCCTTTACTCAAAGGCACATTGCAAACTCAAAGGCACGTTCTATCCCTAGCATCCCTGGCACCTCTTCTCCAGCAGTATAGATATGATTTCTCTACATTAAAAGAATGAAAAGATTTAAATTGCTCTGTGAGCTCCAAAGAATCACAGTCACTTTGAGAACAGCTCTGTACTTTGTTTGGTTTGGTTACTACCTTTACTACCTTTATCTTCTTCTCAGCTTCCTGTCTATTCCTGTTGATCAAACAGCTGGTGCTCATTAGTGAGCTGCAATATATATACATTTAATTGCTAACTTTACTGTAAATTGTGTGAGCTGTGTTTGGAAATAGGCCATGCAGGTTCTTCCTCTGCAGTCTCAAACTGTCGGGTACCCTACCCAATGTTAGACCTCATGTTGATTGGCAGAAGTAAAGTTTGCTTCGCTTCAGTGCTAAAATATCAGTTCATTGGTGCATTAGTTTTAAAGATGGTTGTCTTTTATTCAGCATTCCCCCCTACTTGGGAATTTCAAAAGACAACAGACAAGCTTTTTTTCTCCTCTGTTTAACTAAAGATATAAAATATAACAAGAATGAATGCACTTGAATGTATACAAAGGAGCAGATTGGATGGCACATGAAATGTGGGGCATCTCTTTCCTATACATGGTGGGAAGACATTGTGTCTTTCCATTATTCAATATGTTTCTTTTACATTTAAGTGTGTAGTCTACAAGTACACATATTATTAAAATCCTACAGCAATTTATATGTGTATAAAAGTGGCTTGCATGCTAGGAAAGTCAGTTTCTCGGCAACTTCCATCTTCTTTCTGTTCTTTTTTGGAGGGTTTGTAGTAAGTGCAGGAATAGTAGAGAAAAGTTAAATAGAAGTATATCAGAATAAAGGTAATCATTCCCCCTTATTAACTCTAGTCCTGAAGCTAATATTATTCACTACAACTGGTAGTGAATACCATATTTGCCATTAGTCTAATACTGTGGACTTGCAGTATCTATGGGGGTTTGCTTCCAGGACCCCATGCAGAAGAAAAAATGTGCATGATCATGCCCCCATGTGATTGAGGAACAATGATGTGAATTCATACATGGGGTGTATCAATCCACTGCCAATTGAATGAGCAGATCTGGAGTCTATCTAGAAGGCCCACTGTACTGTCACTGTTTCCTTGGAATTAATACTAATAGTTATGTTTCCATTGATGTATGCCAGATTGGCAGGATGTCTAGGGATTTATGATTGATTTTTTTGTTTTAGTTTTGTGTATTGATTGATTGATAGAGTCATTTTGGTTCTTCCCTTTTTACTGTTGTGAGGTCTTTTTAATATTAAAAAAGGAACAGAGGTCAGTACATATACAACACTTGTATATTTAATTATGCTTGCATTAATTAGCCCTATAATCCAAAGAACACTTTGGAAGAGTTGTGTTTTGTATGTCAGTTTGAAGCAATTCCTAGTGATGAGATTAGGCTGATTGGGGGATTCTGGCAGCTGGTTCATAGAAAATATGAACCAGCAATTGGGAAAAGTTAACTTTTTTATTTCAACTTCTGAGACAGTAGCTGGCAACAGTAGGAAATGCAGTTGCTGCCATGCCTAGTGATGACAAAAAACTAACCAAAGAAATTGTCTTCACATCTAAATAAACAACACTGTAATGGCTTTGGGGAGACAAGGCATAACAACCAGCTGAGGTTCCCCTAAACAAGGATAGTCACATAGCCTGCTGTAGTGCCAGCATAAAGCTAGCTGAACATATCATTAGCTACAGTCCCAGAAAGCTTAATGGATTAATATGGCACTGAATCCATCACCTGGGCATTGTCTCTTCTTAGCAAATGTCATCAGGCATCACAGCTGTTGCTTTTTTCAAGGCAAGGAGGGAACCAGTGTCTGCAGGGTATAAATAGCCAACACCTGATATATATCCAGATGTTGACAACTCAGCAACTTCTGTAATGTCCAAATTAGCTTAATTAGGGTCTTATTCAGCTTGCAAATATTATAGCAAATTCAACAATTTGCAATATTCCCAATATTGTAATATTCAGGTTATATTTTAGAAACTGTTCTGGTCAGTCATATACTCCAGTGGGCCCTTTTTGTGTGAGTTCAAGCAGCTTTTTGGATCCTAGCCATTAATAACATTTAGGTTGAAGATATTAGCAAGCTGGACCATGTCCAGAGAAAGGCAACCCGAATGATCAAAGATTTTGAAATCAAGCCCTATGAGGAATGACTTAGTGTGCTGAGTATGTTTAGCTTGGAGAAAAGAAGAGACAGGATAGCTATGTTTAAACATTTGAAACGATGTCACATTTTCAGGGGGCAAGCTTCTTTTCTGCTGCTCTGGAAATGTGGGGCATTTCTAGACATGACAGAAATATGCATCAAAACAGATTGGTAAAACATGCTTCAGTGTGCATTTCTCGAAAACCCTGGACTTTCATGGAGGGTGGGGGGCGGGGGGTATCCCCATGCCATTCCAGTAATGGGGACACCCGTTACTGGGTATCTCTGGTTGTATTTCAAGCATCAGTATTTTATAGAACTTCAGAGTTACACAAGTATGCACAAGCAATATCTAATTACATATGAGATTAATTTTTATCTAAGGTCTATATGACCAGTATGACGATCATTTGTTGTTTACAAGCCTAGTCTTAGGGTCTAGCACTGTAGCCATGACATCTGATGAGGTGGCTGCTGGGCACATCTCTCGGCATTACTTCGCAAATGAAGATTCTTAGGAAGGACTCATCCCATGCTCTTTACAAGTGCATTGATGACTAAAAAGGCCGATCTGAGATAGGCAATTCGGTTGCAGAAGAAAGTCACCTTGGGTGATGTTGTTTCCAAGTTGTGGTTCTTTCTGCGTTGTTGTTTCTCTTCGAGACCCATTTGGCATGTGTTCTCGAAAGAGGCCGCAGCATTGTGGATAGTGCATCTCTATGCCTCCCAATGTGAGGTCATGGTGGACCATTTTTAGTGATCAGTCTGGCCGGGCCTGAGATGTTGTTTCAGGGAGTCCTTATATCTCTTTTTTGGAACGCCTCTCTTGTGCTGACCCATACCGAGTTCACCATAGAGTAGTATCTTTGGGAGGTGGTGGTCCTCCATCCTACAGACGTGCCCTGCCCAGCTGTGTTTCCAATAGCATGGCCTCAATGCTGGTGATCCCTGCTTGCTCAAGGACAGCAACATTCATCACATAGTCAGTCCAGTGTATATTTAGGATTGTGCAAAGACAGCACTGATGAAAGTGTTCGAAGAGTTGTAGGTGTGGGTGATAGGTGACCCATGTTTCAGACCCATAAAGGAGAATAGCAGTATCTAGTTCTGACACTGATTTTTGTGAAGTACTTGTTGCTCCAGACTCTTTTGTGAAGCCTTCCGAATGCACTATATGCCTTTGCTAATCTGTGATCTATCTCTTTATCAATCTTGGCGTCTGAAGAGACGATGCTTCCCAGGTAGGTGAACTGCTGAATGGAGTTAAGCACAGATTTGCCTATGCTGACGTGGGGGTGATGGTGTTCTTCCTGTGGTGCGGGCTGGTAGAGAACTTCAGTTTTCTTCAGGCTGACTTCCAGCCCAAACAGCTCTGCAGCTGCTGCAAAGCAGGATGTTAGGCGCTGCAGAGCTGCTTCTGTATGGGTGACAAGGGCAGCATCGTCAGCAAAAAGCAGCTCACAGACTACATAGTTTAAAAGAGTCTTAGTGCGAGCCCTCAGACGGCGTACGTTGAACAAGCTACCATCAGTACAATAGCGTACATATATATATGCTGTCTTCTTCTTCGAGGTCTGTTCAGGAGTATCCTTGCAAGGATTTTTCCAGCAATGGAGAGCAGTGTTATACCTCGATAGTTTGAGCAATCAGATTTTGTTCCTTTTTTCTTATACAGGGTGATAACTGCATCTCAGAGATCTGATGGCAGTTCACCTTTTTCCCAACAACACACAAGGAGCTCGTGGAATGTAGCATGAAATACATGACCTTCCTGTTTCCCAAGATTCAGGTGGGATTTCATTGATCCCGGGCACATAATATAGCAGTTACAGCATTTCTAGCATAGCGCAAATGGCAGAGCTCAGGAAAACAAAACAGACCATGAGTGAGATATCATCTGTTGTCAAAAGGGAGTAATCAGGTCAATTCTTATTGTACACCAACAATTCTGTGTGAAAAAGGGAAAGAACAAACATGTGGCAGCCTAGCAGTCCTAGATTAGTATTAATGGCAGTTTGGAATTGCCGTCCCAGCAATGGGAGGGGGGAAGCCTGGCGATGACGCTTCTCCCCATGGGATGAGGGGCATGGTAAGGTGGGCAAGATGGTACATGGAGTAGCAGCTTCTCCACCCCCACCCCCCTAACAAGGAGCCCAATGCAGGGTGAATCCATGTGCATTTTTGATGAGGTCCTAAGTAACATTATAAGAATTAATATAAAATGGTAATTGAAGCAAGAGGTAAATAGGAATCTGTAATAATAGAAACAAACCAGTCACAATGGGAAAACTGTCATAATAGAAAATCATTTGGGAAATTAATGGAAGTTTTATCATTGTCTGGGTAGCATTTTCTGAGAATGGGAAATGGAAAATATAGTGTCATTGCAGTAAATTATTGAAAGAGAATCTGATGTTTTTTCTTAAACTGTACATTTTAAACATTCATTCAAAACTTTTGTGACCTAGAATAATAAATATTTTCAGTGCACACAAAATTCAATTGCTTTTTGTAAGGGTCACTAATGTGTTTTTAAATTTTGTGATAATGGAAAAAATGGGTAGCCTGGACCCGTTTTAAAAGGGAAAATGGTGCATGTTCTTCACAGAGGGAAATGAACTCTTCAGGTCTTTCCTTCTTATAATGATTTAGAAACTGACCAATTTCACTGCTAAGAAGTCTGACAGATTTAACATTCTCACTCTGCACCCCTCTTTTTCAATTTCTACTATATTACTAGGATGCTATGAACTCTTAAAAAGAAAGGTCTTTGTTGTCAGATTAAAACCACTGGTTCTAGCTTTGGAAAAAAAGAAGACTAGTTCTTTACTGTTCCTTTTTCTGGTCCTTTCATTCATCCTAAAGGATTAAATAATATGTCTGTAGGCTTATTTTTCAGAATATAGCTCAGGCTATTTGCTATGGGAGCCCGGTGGTTTTTCTAATATGCCAGGGATTGATAATTCTGTATTTGTGTCCATTATGTACAACAATTTATTTCTTTCCTGGAAACTCTCCATGGATGCTCAGTAGAGAGCTCATGAACCAGCACTTTGAATGGTTCCCTTGCAAAAACAAGAAGGATCCTGGAAATTGCTACATTTCAATGTACATTGTCATACTGGTATTACTAAAGCCAGCTTTCATGAACACTTTTCTAACACTGGCGTTTTTAGTGATACTGTAACCCATCTTGAACCATGAGGAGAGGCAAGTAAGAAATAGAATTATTATTATTATTATTATTATTATTAACATTAGCTGTATCCGAAACAAAAGTCCAGATATTGTCCCCAATTTTGTGTAGCACAACACCATATAGAAACCATATCTAGCTTCTTGCTGGGATAAAAGTACAACCTTGATAATTTTGGTGCATGAAATACATAAGGAATTGGGTGAGGAAGTACATCCATGGTTGTCCTACTCGATCTTTCATTGGCAATTGATAGCCATGAGATTGTTCCGGGTCATTTGACTAGTATAGGACATGGAGGCATTTTCTTGCAGCGCTTCTTGTATTTCTTGGATGAATGTTCCCATAGGGTGGTGATGGAGAGGCTAGCTGTTGTGGGATTCTACAGGAATAAATATTGTTCCCTATACTTCTTAACATCTACATGAAACCACTGGTTATCTGTAGATTTGGAATTACGTGGCATCAGTATTCTGATAGTACCCAGCTGTATCTCTTCCTTACCACTGGTGCCAAGGAAGCTATGGTAATAATGAATCATTATTTAGATGCAGTAAAGGACTGGGTGCAGGTGGACAGACTGAGGCTTAATCCAGGAAAGATAAAAGTGCTGCAGGTGAGTAGAAAAACCAGAAAAACCAACCTGGTATTGAGATCATAGCCTGTTGTTGATAGGTTGCTCTCCATATAAAATATCAGGTCCATGGCTTAAGGGGCTCTTGGACCCATTACTTCTCATGGAAAGCCAGTTGCTGCAAGGACCAAGAATATCTTTGCCCAGCTTTGGTTGGCATGCTAGCTTTATCCTTTCTCGAGAAAGACATCTACAGCCAGTGTTTCATGGTTTAGTTACCTCCCAATTAGACTACTGTAATGTATTCTATGTGGGGCTGACCATGTGTTTAGAAGCTGCAGCTGATGCAAAATGCAGCAGCCAAACAGATGTCAGGTATGCATTTTAGAGACCACATAGCTACCGTCTAGCAAGAAGTGCACTAGCTCCCAATTTGCTTCTGAACTTAATTCAAGGCTAGTGTTGACCTACAAAGCTACAAAGCCTTAAATAACTTGAGGCTAGCTCAGAACATCAATCACAGTAGGCCATAGAACTGTTTATAGCTAGTGCCAAATTTATGCCCAATAGGGATTTCGATTTGTTTTTCCTTAGCAGCTCTCCAGTGGTGTTTGGCAGATCACTTTTGAAACTGATGACAGCTTCAAATGCAATTTGTGATATGCCATGCAAATCAACTGCTTCAAAGCAGAGATGTGTATACAAAAAAAAATCTGACTGGAAGTATGGAAACTCTTTCACTATCCTCGCTGATATGTTCAAAATTCACTTACGGAAACTGAAATGTGCTACAATAAAAAGAATCCCTCTTTTTGCTAACAGAATTGATATTAATTTCTCAGCAAAAAAGCAATATACACATCCCATCTAAAAGCAAGTTTGTGGAACCAATTAGTCATCCAATGCCTGTTTAAGTTAAAAGGTCTTTTACTTGCTAGTGAAAGGAGAGCAGAGAGAAAACCAGCCTCCTATAGGAGAAAATTCCCCAGCCTGGGAAGGGCTTTAGAAGAATATTTCTGCAGAGTATTAATTGACTTGTCTTTCAAAACATCTATCAAGAGTATGCTGAGGTCAGGGGTGGGGTGGGGAGTTAAAAATCCACCTTGTAGTTCAAGGATGACACCATTTTAAAATGTTTGTAATAATGGCTTTAGTTGCACTTTTGTTTAAAT
Source organism: Anolis apletophallus (assembly GCA_030556195.1). Taxonomy (NCBI): domain Eukaryota; kingdom Metazoa; phylum Chordata; class Lepidosauria; order Squamata; family Anolidae; genus Anolis; species Anolis apletophallus. The sequence goes on along the minus strand of JARBWK010000008.1, from coordinate 33,065,013 downwards.
GTTTGCAAGCATTTTTGAAACCTATGTTGGAGAAACCTACAAAATTGTCATACCCTATGCCCCAATTCACTCGGTCTCTGTTTTTCTAAGATGAGAAATTCAACAATGATTTTGGCAGCCCTAACATGCATCTTGTGGTGATTAAATCTATGGTGTTTTACATGCAAAGTATATACAGTACGTTTATCATTGTGTGCAAGCGAACATAGGGCATTACTGCACAATGTTCAAAAAGCCTGTTCTGGCAGTGTAAACTGCATAGAAGGCAAGAACCTGCTTGGACAATCCTCTTCTTATTGCACAAACCTCTTGAAAGCACTTTCAGAATGCTGATTATGCTTTCTGCTTAGCACGTCGCCTTGTAGAACACTTCTTCCCACCTGCTTCTTGGCTGGGGCTTGGACTGGATGGCCCACAAGGTCTCTTCCAACTCAATGATTCTATGATTCTATACATTAGCGCTCATTTTAACCATGCCTTCTCTTTTTAACCAGAAGAACTTTGTTATTTTGAGATCTGAGCCTTTTTCGTGAAAGTCCACAGTTTCCTGCTTTTAGGCAGGGGGTTGGACTGGATGGCCCACAAGGTCTCTTCCAACTCAATGATTCTATGATTCATGGCTTTGTTACTGTGCAATTTTGCAGTTTCACAGTAAAGCACTTACAGGTTTCTAAATACACATTCATTTCTGTACCTCCCAACATAATAAAGATTTCTACCATTCTTCATAGACTTTTCACACTGAGGACTTAGTATCACTAGTGAGATCAACTCAGAAGAAAGCTCCTTCCCTCAGCTGTGGATTGGGGATGCTTGAACTTCTTCCATTTAGAACTCTTTCTCTGATCTTTTAGCATCCCCCACCCCAAGTTATTGGCTACAATTTGATCATTTGTATCAGTGACAGTATTGAATCACTGCAGACTTGTCTCTGACCATATATTTTAAACTTACCTCTTGAAATCAGTTGCCCGTTTTTCTAAAGAAATGCAGCAACTTGGATATGTTTGAAGAGGGATCAGAGTTGCCAGAGAGATGGATGTACCGGGACTTGCCTTGCTGAACAGATGTAAAGAGGCAGAGTCTATAGACTTGGGATCTACACTGGAATTGAAAGATCTCAGAGTTTTAAGCAATTTAAGCCTGTATTTTGTACATCTATGGGGCCATTCTCCCTGCAAAAATATCATAAGTTTTAGTGAACCATGGCAAGATAAAGTTGCCATGCTATCTGTCAAGTGAAAAGCTGTAGCTTATTTTTAGATTTGATTGGCTTGCCACCTGAATTGCTCATCGACACTTTCACCTGAGCTGGACCTTTTAGCCTTTTCATCTTTTCCATCTTAGGTTTGATTTAAGTTTCTGTGAGAGAATGCGTTTTTCTGTGCAAATAGGGGGCACCTGAATTAACTAAGAAGCATCTATGTTCAAATAGGACTACTGTGCTAGGAAACTCATTTCATTGATCAATGAACAGGGAAGGCCTTGCTATTCAGCATAACACAGGGTTTTCTCATAGCTGAAATATTTATCTTTATACAGCCGGATGTTTCTGACTGTCTGGATCAGGCAAAGGTTATGTTACAAAGATGGGATTGTTTATTAGGGATACTATCTCATATTTGTTAGGTACAAAAAAAGTACCCATTCAGCCCAGCCTGTGGTAGGAGCACTCACAATCTTTTATATTTGATTCCATCTTAGACTGGATACTACACAGGCGTCTGACTTACTGGGAACTGTATATGAAACTTTCTTGGATAATTTCTTCCCTGTTCCTGTGATATATTAATCCTTGGGTTGTCGTAAATTGGAAGGCATAAAACTATAAAAACATTTTAGGCTAGCAAATTGAAGGGTGATAGGTGTTTCTAAAAAATTAAGTGTTACAAAAGAAAGGAAGTAATTATATTTTTTCTCATTCATCTATAATCTTAGAAATGAAAACATCACGAAGAGGAGCAGAAACAGAATAAACCATTCCACTTGACAAAACAAGTATAGCAGTGGGGCCATAAAAACAGGGGCAATGTTTTCCTGAATGTTTCTTTGATCTATCTCCATTTTTCTGTCTCTGTACATGGTCTTCTCCAACAGGTTAACCCTATTTTAGCATTTTCTTCAGAATGGGTTTGCTTGCTATGGCCTTCCTCTTAGGCTGAAAAAATACAACTAGATGATCCAGTAGGTTTCCACAGCTCAGTGGAAACTCTTTTAAAATTCTTTTTCAGTGTTTCCGTCCAACAGTCTAACTACTATACCACCTTGCGATTAGAACTGGTACATGGAGAGGTCCTTCATGTATTTTTGACTATTTGAATGCCGATGTGTGAAAAAGGAAGGGGCTTAGACCTTCCAAGCAGCAGTGTGAGAAGGTACATGGGCAAAATCATGAGTGAGAATGTAGAACTTTTGAGGAAGAACACCCTTTTCTTCTCCTTGTATTCTGTAATTATGCTTTGTAATTTGTGAGCTAATTTGTGAAAGCCAGGGTAAATTTGTACAACACTCAGCAAAACATATGCTTGGCGGCTGCTGCTGCACTATGGTTCCTTTTTATTCTATAATTCTTAAAGATTGTACTTAGAAATCAAAGGAATGTAGGCAGTATTCATTCTTTCAGGCAGGCAGCATTTCTTTTGATGGGCATGACAGTGTCTCTCATCCCTTAGGTAAGCAAAGCAATCAAGAAGCTAGGAAAGGAGCTTGCATTGCTACCTGCCAGATGCTACATTTGGAGATCCATCTGTCATACTTCAGAACATATTGCTATTGTACAGCCCAATATGCAAGCCCCAGGAGTTTTGGCTGAATGGCATACTGTTTCCCAGACATGCATGTTTTTACTTTCTTTTTTTCTGCCTTTGAAATGCTAGAAAGAAATGTTGGCAGATAACCAAAAAAGATTTTCAGTTAGGGGAAAACTTCTTCTTTCCTCTTATAAAGTATAGTGTATTTGAAACTGATACTAAGTAGTTGGCCACCTACCATACTTATCAAACAGCCAGGGAAGACAGTTTCCAAAGAAAAATAAGGAATGGAGGCATCATTCTATATCCTGACTTTGGCACTTTTCATCTTCTTTCTTTTTTAAAAAATATTTTAAACCCACCATATTCATTACAAACATATACACATACGTAGACAACCCGCCACCCACATGTTCTTTCCTCGCTCAATTTTTCTAATAAATACATTCATTTGTGATTTCCTTTCCTTTAGAACTCAATTTAAATTCACATTGAACACCTATTATTTACCAAATATCCACTCCACCTGCATTATGTCCTAAAACATTTAAAATGCATTTTGAATTGCAAATGACTTCTCAGATGTGCATGTGAAAGGATCCTCATGCCCAAAAATTAAATTTAAATTGTGATAACATGGTGCCTGAATTTCACAGTAGGTGAAATTGATGAATGATGAATCAGGCATTGTTTTGAAAGCTTTCATGGGTGTGTTGAAATTCTACCTGGAGGCAAGACAAGTTATCTTAGAAATCTTTAGATGTTTCTCTTTCTCATATTCTGTATGCCACTAATTCAGGTAATAAAAACTTTTAACCAGAAAGAAGAAAATGAGAGAAATCAGAGCAGCAGATCATCCCCTACCCCTCATTCCACTTAGCTTGGTGACAAGAGCAGAGCTCTTAATTTGGCGATCCAGTTTTGATCTTATTAGACCCTTTGAGAATCTGAATACAATGTCTTTGAAGGAAAACCCAAGGAGACCTGAGAAAAAGATAGAGACAGGATGAACTCTGTGAGCTTTCTTCATGCTAGCAGTAATGGAGATAACATCCTCAGCACTTTCTTTTAGAAAGGGTCAGCATTGTTTCATTCCATATTTCACTATACCTAGGCAGAATTCTCTCTGGCGCAAGGACTGCTAAAACAGGATTTGTCATACTGGGGATAATTTTCCAGGACTCAATTTGTGAGAGCGTAGAGCCAAGCTATGAGTAGGTAACGTTAACAAAGTTTTAGATGAATTGAGTGCATGTTTGCACTCTTTGGAAACAAACCTCAGTCCCCATTGCAGTCCGAAGGTTCAACAGTAATCAAATATATGTAAAAACAGCAGCAACTTATGACTGAAATGAGAGAAGGCATGTCTTCTGGAAGGTGAGCTTAAGAATCAAGTCTATCCAAACTTGCGTTGTCTCTTCTGATTGATCATGGCTCTCCTGAACATCCAATGGAAGTCTCTTCCAACCCTAAAACCTAAAAAACAAAACAAAAACTGAACGGTGTAAAGTAAAGAATCATAAGACTTCTAGATAAAACATATGCTTACTTCAGTAGGTTGGCAACCCATGTTTAGTATTCATGAGTTCAGTTTCCTAATGTTTCACCAATAAGGTCAGGGAGGCAGTAGGGAAGCATTTCAGGAAATCACATTTCCAGTACAGCTTCCTTGAAAATTCTGGCCTGCTAACATGTGAAGTTGGGTTCATCCTGCTCTTTTGTATTCCATTAGAAAGAAAAGGCAGTACAGCCATCTCTTTTCAATATTCTACATAAAATGCCTCATTTGCCAGTTTAATGCAGAACCCATTTGATATATTTGCACTGTAAATGCTGTTCTTGGATGCTATTGTTGCTTTTCTGAGGTGCATCTAATTACTTCGAGGTTGCAAAGAGAGCTGTTCCACAACAAAAGAAAATTGGCACTCTCTCAGTCAAACAGATTACTTTCCTCAGCAACATTTTACGTTGTTGAAATTACTCCTAAATTGCAATTTGTCATGGTATTCCTGCTGCAGAACTGTCAAAGAAACGAGTTCTAGGATTGTTCTTTGGCAAAGGGGAAAGCAATATCCCAGAATGTATGTGTTTACGAGATACCTACGTTAATAATAAAATACAATCAAGGTACTGAGAATAAAAACCTTGCTACTGAAATTCATATACAGTCAGCCCTCCGCACTTGCAGGTTTGACTTTTGCAGATTTTATTATTAACAGATTTGATTAAAATGTTTTCTCTAAGAATCTCTATGATCAACTTCTGCCAGAATCTAAGCAAAATCCTTAAGTTCAATACTAAAATTGTTGTATTTCCAATTTCTACATATGGTTGTGAAAATTGCACAGTGAAGAAAGCTGACAGGAAATTAAACTTATTTAAAATGTTGTATTGGAGAAGAATTCTAGAGATATTGTGAACTGCAAAAAAAAAATCAAAGAAGTCCTAGAGCAAATAAAATTTGAACTCTCCTTAGAAGTCAAGATGACTGAGAAAGGACTGATGTACTTTGGTGATATGAGAATACATGATTCACTTAAAAAGACAATGAGGCAGTAGGAAAAGAGGAAGTCAAGATATATAGACATAATCAAGGAAACCATGTTCCTGAGTTTGCAAGGGCTGTTAATGGCAAGATGACTTGGAGAGCTCTCATTCATAAGGCCATCATTAACTGAAATTAACAGCAACAAGTAAAAACCAACTCAACAGGGAATAACAACAAATTATATTATCAGCTTTTCTGTTCATATCTCTACTGCCTGTGAGGAACCATCTTTGATGCAGGAGAGGATAACTTTGGAAGACCTGGGGGTGCTTCATTAGCATCTTAGGAGATCTTGGAGAGCCATACACCACAACCACACCTGTTATCACACACATACAAAATCACTTTCTAGTTTGATCAGTGCCTTTGGTTTGGTAGATTTTGTCAGACTGTATAAATACATTTACTCACCTAAAGGAAGCTACAATTTTTTAAAATAAAGGGTTTATGCCATTATTACTGTCATTCATTCAGTAGAATAACACAAAAATAGAGCAATGCAGAAAATCATTGTTTATCATAGGAAACCTGCTGTGGCTTTAGTATAGTGTGCCTTCTAGCGAAGATAAATTATGATAGGTCATACAGAATCACATTAATACAGGTTGAGTATCTCTTATCCAAAATGGTTGGATACTGAAGTGTTTTAGACACTGGATATTTTCAGAATTTGTAGAATCTATACATGCATCTATACATGGGCTCCAGAGAGAGCGGTATATTAAGTCGAACCAATAAATAAATAAATAAATGTGCATAATAAGAGATCTTTGTGATGGGACTGAAATCTAGAAGCTAAATTCATTTATGTTTCATAGACACATTATACACATAGCCTGAAGGTAATTTTATACAATATTTGTCATAATTTTGTGTGTGAAACAACATTTCTGTACACTAATTCTTCAGAAAGCAAAAGTATCATTCTCTTAAAACCAATTTTGAATTTAAAGTATTTGGGATTCTGGATTACTAGATAATGGATGTGCAATTAGTAATCATACTGTGTATATCTTTATGTGTGCATGTATACATACACCAACCATATGTTAGCTATGTTTTCATGCAGGTGGGGTATAGGCTGTGGTGAATACTTTGCAGCTGTTTTTAAAATGTTGTTTCAATTTTATTTTATAAAATTAAGTTGCCCCAAATTAAAGCTTATTGTAATGATGTTGATTATTTGTGTGTAAATGTTGTGTGACATGTGTTAAAATGTATGTTGTTTTGAATGTTCTATGGTTTGTTTCTGTGGGTGAAACAGAAGGGAGGCATGGCAGAAGCTTAGAAGAGCTGTCGCCATGGCAACCAGGGCTAGAGGCTAGTAGAATGTTCAGGTTTGAATTCTACAGTTGGAAAAGAGCGGGAAGCCAACTGCCAAATGAGAGGGGGAGGAGTTATGTTCTAGTAGAGAGTGTCCTAAGGACTGAAAGAGAACGGTCCAGTGTTAGTGTGTGTCTTAAGGTCTGCTAGTGAGCAGTCCAGTTAAAGGGTATAGAGACCCTAGTTAAAGTTGCAGGGGTTTATAGAGGTTTAGTGGAAACCCTATAATAGGTCCCCATTGTGTTATGTAACAGAAAAAGTTGTGCCTCTAAGGAAGTTTGAAACCAACCAAGATTGTACCCATTTGTGTCAAAATAAATTGTTTGCATCTTAAAAGGAAAACACCTCTCCTGATTCTTTTATTGGTGGTGGCCCTCAAAGTCAGTGGTCAGCCGGATAAATGGTGGCAGCGTGGTCAAGTGGTCACTGAGAAGTTTTAAAACTCCAGTCAGTTAAATGGTGAAGGGGTGAGACAGTACCCTGCCAATAAACGTGAAGTTGCTGAGGTAACTTCGAGGTTTCCTTGGATTGGAGGTCAGCAGTGTGGACATAGAAAGATTGTCCAGTCTGAGGCCGGTCAAGAAGTGGAGTGGTCACATATTGGCGGCAGCGGTGGGATCTTTAAGAGAGGGTCCACCCTGTCCAGCCGGTTGATTTGAACGTAGCTTCACCGCATATTGGCGGCAGAGCGGTGGGATCGTGTAAGAAAACTGATCCAGTGCGAAAGCAAGGCTACCAGAGGAATTTGTTTAATTTCTCAGTTTACTGACCAAAGTCGTGTGGTAGTAGGAACTTTAATAGTTTAGTTTAAAGTTCTGAGGTAAAAGTTCGGCAAAATGACCACCAGGAGACAAACGAGGGCTTGGAGGAAGCAGGGCAGCCTGAGGTTCTGCAGGAAGGAGAAGACTCTGAAATTTCAGAATCAGAGTCAAGTAAAATGTCTGGAGAATACCGGTTTAGGCTTGAGGTGATGAAACTTGAGATGCAAAGAGAAGAGAAGAGAAAGAAAAGGAGAGTGAGATGCAAAGAGAAAGAGAAGAGAAGGAAAGAGAAGAGAGAGAAAAGGAGAGAGAGTTGCAAAGAGAAATAGCCAGGTTGGAGTCTGAGAGAGGGAATGCCTCTCAGCGTGCCAGGCCAGTTCAAGAGGTGCAGGCAGAAGGTTCTATAGACCAACTCCTGAGGAGATTCCCGAAGTATGTAAAAGGGGATAGTGTGGAGAAATTTTTGGTTTCTTTTGAAAGATGTTGCTATGATTTTGAAATTGAAGAGGAGAGATGGATGACATATTTACGACCACAGATCTGCGGACAGTTGCTGGAGATTTATAGCGATATGGCAGAACAGGACCACAAGGTTTACCAGAAGTTTAAACAACAGGTCCAACAGAAGCTTCAGTTGACGCCAGAACATTACAGAGTTAAGTTCAGGTCCTTGAAAAGGAGAAAACCGAAAGTTTCTGTCAGCTAGCATCAAAGCAAAGCCAGTATTTCGATAGTTGGTTAAAAGGTGCTCAAATTACCAGTTTTCAGCAACTTAAGGATCTGATGATCCTGGAACAGTTTTATCAAAATGTTCCCTCAGAGTATAAATGGTTAGTTCAAGAAAGGAATCCTGAAACACCCAGTCAAGCAGCTCTTATGGTGGATAAGATGGTGACATTGAGAGAAGGAGTTTGTAAGGCTGAAGGCTACAAACCAGTGGAGAAACATTGTTTCAAGAAACCATACAAAGTGTTGCCACAGTATCAAGAGGCTAAAAATGCTGCAGGAGAGTACACTCGTTACAGAAGGCCTGAGGAGAAAAATTACCTCAGAGATGGCTCCTCAGTAGTGGAAATCGTCCAAGCTTTGATATGGCTAAGAGAATGTGTTTTTCATGCGGCAAGTTTGGACATATGAAAGCACAATGTTATCTACATAGCAAGGAAAAATCTTCCTTATGTATAACTCAATATTAGAAAAGAGTTTTGAGAAGGGGCTTGAGTCTAATAAAGGAAAGAGTTCTTCGGAACCAATGCAAGTACATAATCCCTTAGAAAAACAATGCCTTTTTGTTATGTTGGACACAGATAGAGATGACTACTTTGAACCACTTCAAGTAGGTCAAAACGAAATATTAGGATGGAGAGACACCGGATCGGAGGTCTGTGTGATTCGCCCTGAACATGTGCCAGAGGCATTCAGAAAACCTGTGTCTCAGCTTAGACTAAAAGGAGTAGGGGCAGTGTTGTGCGACGTTGTGTCTTTGCCAATCCAATATAAGAATTGGAAAGGATTTTGGGATTTTGCAATATATGAGGACATTCCTTTTGATTGTCTGCTGGGGAATGATATTGTAAGGAAGATCAAGTATTTAACAAGAGATGATGAGTTAACTGAAGGTCCAGTTAAACAGCAAGATGTTTCTTGTTTACCAGTTGATATTATCCCTGAAGAAAATCCTGAGACAAGTTCAAATATAATAGAGTTAGTGAAAACAGGAGCAGGAGAAGAGGATATTGCTAATGAGCAAAAGGCAGATGAAACACTGAGATCTTTATTTACTGCGGCTCAGAATGAGACGAAAGTCTTATCAAAAGAAAATCCTTCAAGATTTGTAGTTAAAGGACGAGTGTTGTATAGAGAGACCATGTGTGTAAAGTCTCCAGGAGGAACTAGTTCTTGTCCCCTAATTCCTATGCCACTAATTGGAGAACCATTTTATCGTGTGGGGATCAATATTGTGGGACCCTTACCAAAGGCAAGTCGTAGAGGACGTCGGTATATCCTTACTTTGATGGTCTATGCCACGAGGTACCCAGAAGCAGTGGCGTTGACTAATATTGATACAACCACAGTAGCGAACGCCTTGTTGTCTATATGGGGAAGAACAGGATATCCCAAAGAACTGATTTCGGATTTGGGAACCCAGTTTACGTCAAGACTGATGGAAAGACTGTTGGAGATGTGTGGAATTAAACATCTGACATCGTCTGCTTACCATCCACAAACTAATGGTCTTGTGGAAAACCTAAATAAGACCTTAGTAAGAATGATCAAGGCGTACACTCAACAACATCCAGCCGATTGGGATGAGAAACTACAGCAACTCCTGTTTGCATGCAGAGAGACTCCACAAGGCAGTACAGGATACAGCCCTTTCGAGTTACTCTTTGGAAGGAAGGCGAGAGGTCCGCTGGATCTAGTGAGAGAGCACTGGGAGACTTCCTCGGTTGCAGAGCCAGTTCCAGTGAGTCGGTATCTACAGAGTTTACGGGAGACGATGGAGATGGCAAGAGTTATCGCTCAAGACAACCTTGCAGCAGCACAGCAGAAACAGAAGACCTGGTATGATCAATCAGCCCGAGAGAGATCCTTCGACGTTGGTGATAAAGTACTATATTTGATCCCGGAAAGAGTCAACAAACTTCAATTGAAATGGACAGGACCATGGACAGTTGTTAAGCGTGCCAGCAGAGTTAACTACTTGATACAAGAATTACAATCAGGACTGGAAAAACTGGTGCATGTTAACTCGCTTAAACCTTATGTTGAAAGATCAGTAGATGTATGTATAATAGTTAATGAAGGTGTAAATGGATCGTTTCATTTCTGGGAAGGGAATAGGAAGGCTGACAAGAGTGTGAGTCAGGTAAAGCTTGATGAAGGGCTGACTTGCAAACAGCAGGAGCAACTTAGAGAACTGCTCCATAAGTATAAAAATTTGTTTTCGGATTTACCGGAAGAGTAGAAGGGGTGCAACATCAAATTATAACAGGAGACGCCTTACCCATTGCGTCTACTCCCTATCGAGTCACAGGGAAACTCGTGGAGTGTGTTGATAGAGAAGTTCAGGAAATGCTGGATATGGGGATTATAGAACCATCCAGTAGTCCTTGGGCATCACCCGTCGTGTTAGTTCAAAAACCAGACAACACAATAAGGTTTTGTGTTGATTATAGACGGTTAAACGAGGTGACGCAAACCGATACATACCCTATGCCAAGGTTAGACGACCTGTTAGAAAAAAATGGGGAGAGCCAATTACATCAGTAGCCTAGATCTCACCAAGGGTTTTTGGCAGATACCAATGGATCCCAGAGACCGGGAGAAAACGGCCTTTAGAACCCATAAAGGGTTACATCAGTTCAATGTCTTACCATTTGGACTTAAAAACAGCCCAGCCACTTTCCAACGATTAGTAGATAAGATACTCGGGGGTATGAGTAACTTCTGTGTGGCATACATGGACGACATAGGTGTATTTAGCAATACCTGGGAAGAACACCTACAACATCTAGACCAGGTGCTGTTTCGACTGAAAGAAGCAGGGTTAACAGTAAAAGCACCCAAGTGTCGTTTAGGGAATCGAATGTCCAAGTACCTAGGACACATGGTGGGAAGTGGTAAGATTGGTCCAGAACCTACTAAGGTGGAGGCGATACACAAGTGGCCGATACCCAAAACCAAAAAACAGGTTCGGTCCTTTTGGGATTAGCCAGTTATTATCGAAGGTTTATCCCAAATTTTAGCGAATTGGCGACTCCATTGACAGGCTTAACCAAGAAGGCATGTCCAAATGTTGTAGTGTGGACACCACAATGTCAGGAGTCAATGGACAAGTTAAAACAGACCATAACATCACAGTCAGTGTTGAAAGCTCCAGATTTTGATCGTCCATTTATATTAACGTGCGACGCATCAGAAACAGGTTTGGGAGCGGTTTTAAGTCAAGCTGACGAGGATGGGGAAAAGCATCCTGTAATGTTTTTAAGTAAAAAGCTATTGCCGAGAGAAAGTAGTCTTTCTACCATCGAGAAAGAATGTCTCGCCATAGTGTGGTCGATTCAAAAACTGAGACCATATCTGTGGGGCAGGAAGTTTGTTTTGCAGACGGATCATGCGCCATTAAAATGGCTGAGTAATGTTAAGGGTACTAACAACAAACTCTTAAGATGGAGTTTACTCTTGCAAGACTACGATTTTAAGGTAGTGCATGTGAAAGGCAAATCGAATGTAGTAGCTGACTCTTTATCGAGAGTTACTTAAATTCAGATTACAGAATGGATATGGTTTGTATATAGTTGTGTAAGTATAAATGTATATGTGAAATGTATAAGATTATATAATGTCTTGCTAACGGCATTATTTTTAATTCACTCTGGACAGAGAGAATTAAAAATAATTTCGGGAGGAAGGAAGGTAATGTAATGATGTTGATTATTTGTGTGTAAATGTTGTGTGACATGTGTTAAAATGTATGTTGTTTTGAATGTTCTATGGTTTGTTTCTGTGGGTGAAACAGAAGGGAGGCATGGCAGAAGCTTAGAAGAGCTGTCGCCATGGCAACCAGGGCTAGAGGCTAGTAGAATGTTCAGGTTTGAATTCTACAGTTGGAAAAGAGCGGGAAGCCAACTGCCAAATGAGAGGGGGAGGAGTTATGTTCTAGTAGAGAGTGTCCTAAGGACTGAAAGAGAACGGTCCAGTGTTAGTGTGTGTCTTAAGGTCTGCTAGTGAGCAGTCCAGTTAAAGGGTATAGAGACCCTAGTTAAAGTTGCAGGGTTTATAGAGGTTTAGTGGAAACCCTATAATAGGTCCCCATTGTGTTATGTAACAGAAAAAGTTGTGCCTCTAAGGAAGTTTGAAACCAACCAAGATTGTACCCATTTGTGTCAAAATAAATTGTTTGCATCTTAAAAGGAAAACACATCTCCTGATTCTTTTATTGGTGGTGGCCCTCAAAGTCAGTGGTCAGCCGGATAAATGGTGGCAGCGTGGTCAAGTGGTCACTGAGAAGTTTTAAAACTCCAGTCAGTTAAATGGTGAAGGGTGAGACAGTACCCTGCCAATAAACGTGAAGTTGCTGAGGTAACTCGAGGTTTCCTTGGATTGGAGGTCAGCAGTGTGGACATAGAAAGATTGTCCAGTCTGAGGCCGGTCAAGAAGTGGAGTGGTCACATATTGGCGGCAGCGGTGGGATCTTTAAGAGAGGGTCCACCCTGTCCAGCCGGTTGATTTGAACGTAGCTTCACCGCACTTATCAATACATATATTTTTAAAAAATTACAGTCAAGTTCAAGTATCTTCTGGAAAGCAACCTAACGTGATACTCATGCTCTTCCCAGTATCCGTAGCTCTCAACTGAAGCAAATGATTGAGTGCTATGATTCAACATATATCAGACCTAAGACTGATTGCAGTATTTTCAGTCCACCATTTGTGGCTTCTCAGAAATGCAAATTATGGCAGGGCAGAGAACCTGCAGTCTGCTCAAGATCTTGGACCTTCAAACATTAACAAATGACATGACACCTCCCAGATAGCCATATTTGTATTGAGTTCAACAAACTTTATCTTGACATCATTTATTAAATAGGGAATCAGCGATAAAGCCTAACAGTCAGTAATTCTTCCTCCTGAAGCAAATCTTTGCATTTAAAGAGCACAAAGGGGCTTTTACATTTAATATTACAGGATAATTCCCCAATTCTAAGCAGGTGAAATTAATTCCATAACCATTAGCAAATAGGGGGGGGGGATTATATCAGAGGAACATGTTAATGTGCTGTAGTTTAAATATAACAATAGGGATTGGGTCCTAAAGCCAAACCCAAAGCGAGGACTATCTGAGTGAATGACAAGCTGGAGGGCGGGGGCAGGAGACTTGTGGAGTTTTCCATTTCAGACAGTTATTACCTTAAAGACTTCATCAGACGGGCAGGGGGAAAGTGTGGTTCAGCAAAAGGAACCGTCTTACAATGTTCCCTCTTGTCCAGATCAATCTTCTGCCACTCCAGATCCTTTTCCCCCTTCAGATGCTTCTTTCGTCGGCATTTCCCCACTTTGTGTTGTTAGGAGTCAGGTAACACCTGACTCCTCCAAGGGTACTATGGGCTCAGTTCTCCAAGCTGCCAAAATGGAGCTCCATGGAGTCCTACTGGAAGTTGCCCTTCATCATGTGAGGGACTCTATGGGATTCCATTTTGACAGCATAGTGAAATGGGGAGAAGATGCAAAGAAGATTGCATTTGATGAGGTCGTTAGCAGGGTGAGCTATTATTTATTTATTTATTTATTTATTTATTTATATTCTGCCATTCTCACCCCGAAGGGCACTCAGGGCGGTCACAATGCACATATACAAGGCAAAAATTCAATGCCGTTTTTGACATACAAGACATACAGACAGATAGAGGCCATTCAGCAGTTCTTCCACTTTGGATCCTGGAGGTTGCTCGAGTCGATTCACTTTGTCCACTATGTCGCTTTGTCCACTATGATGCCGAGCCTTTTTGATTGTAGTATTTCCTCCTTGCTCTCCAGCATTTTTGTGGTGTCATAAATTAGCCTTCCCGCTTAAGCGGTCCCTAATTTCTCTACTCACAGCAGTTTTTGAACTGCTTAGGTTGACAGTGACCTGGGCAATTTTTTAACAGCAATTTTTTTAAACAGCTATTAACAGTCGGGCACTCAACCCTGACTTGCCACCTTTTGGCCGGCAGTGGTTTACTGCAGCTGATTAGCCAAGTGTGCTACCAGCTATGGTCAGGGAGACACTTTGGAATGTGGTACCATGCCTGTAAAACTCTCAGATTTGTGTGGCACCTACTCTACTTTCCTTTACTATATTTTGAATACCAAAAAGGAAGATCTATTTACTTATGAATCACTTCAACTCCTCCCCCCCAACTACTATATACATCTCAATTTAAATATCCCCGCTATGCCGGCTGATAATTGCTTCTGCCTAAATAATCTAAAACAGGGGTGCTCACACTTTTTCAGCATGCGAGCTACTTATAAAACAACCAAGTCAAAATGATCTACCTACCCACTACAAAAATGTGAAACATATAACACAATATCTGCTTTGAACTGAGTCCACACTGTCATATAATCTAATTCAAAGCAGATAACATGGGATTTTATTCAACTGTGTGGAAAGGACCTCAGATAACCCAGGGCTGGCAGCACCTGGGCGGCGTCGGGAGCCTGCGGGGCGGGACTGAGCCTTCCTCCCGCCCTGCCTGCGATCTACCAGGACGCCCTATGTGATCTACCAGTAGATCGTGATCTACTTAATGAGCAACCCTGATCTAAAGACACCAGAGCTCCTCTGACCTTGGAAGCAAAACAGGGGTCAGCATTGGTTAGTACTTGGGTGGGAGACTGCCAACAAATACCAGGTGCTTTAGGCTAGGCTTCAGGGGAATGAACTGGCAATACCAGCTCTGAGTATCACTTGCATAAGAAAATGCTATGGAATTTGTGGGATTACCACATAGGCAACTTGAAGACACACACAGAGAATGACTATTAGAAATATTCAAAGTGTTCTTTTTGTTTAAATAACAACAATTTAACTTGCGTATTTAACAATGTTTAGTAATACCAACAATTGATCTGTTTACAGAAAGAGTGAAACAAGAACCTTTTAAAGACAATCAACAAATGTCACAGGAGAGAAAAAGCAAATTTAAAACAGTAAATTGTTGCACTCCTAAAAAGCCTGTAGCTCTCTTAATTTCTGTTTTCAATCTAGGAGAATCACTAGCAGAATGACCAGTAATAAATCCCCAGCATAGGAGACAATGTTACAGCAAACTGAAGTATACTAACCAAGTAAAAGACCAAACAATCATGGCAGGATCAAAGGAGGAAAAAAAATCAAACACATAGTATAATATTGTCACCACCTCCCTGCCTCCACAATCCATATGTTTTAAGAATCCATCTGGATAGAAATTTTAGCACTGGAAAGGGGGACATGTCCTGAAAAGGAGGATGTGTGGTAATCCTCCATTAAATATCAGATAACCCCCTCTATAAAAAAAAACCCCCAACATACTTTTCAGGGATTTTAGCTTTCTGTCTTCTGTCTCAATGTGCTTTCTGGTTTTCATAAGGATTATGAAATCTCAAACTCAGTACCTTCTCAATGGTGTCACTCCTCAGTTGACTCGAAATAATTCACTAGAGATGCTCAGCCAGCACCCATTTTGAGCTCTTTTCAGCCCCAGATTTCATTTTATTTTACTGGGCTTTCTTGAACTCTGTAACTGTTGTAGCTTTTGTTGAGCTTCCCCCAAGCTTTCTAACCTTTAATGATCTATTTTATTTGGATGTTGCTTTTATGCAGTTGCTGTAAGCGAAAAACAACTACAGTACATGAAAGCTTTACCCAAATAAAACAGATCCAGATTGTTAATGTATTTGGAAGATGAAATATATGTAGAAATAAACAGTGCTGTGCAAATTGCCGAGAGACTTTTTAATAATTTGTATGAAGGCCATACTGTAAATCCTCTAAAATATATTTAACCATTGTTTGGAAGTCTAGCACAAAGGTAAAAGTATTAATACCACACTAGAGCTTCAGAGTATAATGTGCAAAGCTGTATATGACTTTATTTAGAAACAGGAGCAAGCCTATTTTATCTGACTTTTTCAAGTCAGCAACATTGGGAAGTGCCAAGTACCCTGTTTCCTCTAAAACAAGACATACCCATAAAATAAGCTGTAGTGGAATTTCTAAGCATTTGCTCAATATAAGCCATACCCAAAAAATAAGACATAGTGATAAGCATGGCTATGCAGTGTACAAGGTCAGCTCCCCCTGTCGGGTCCCAGTCTTTCTGTATGTGCTGCAATAGAGGGAGACATAGAAAGTAAAAAATAAAAGTCTCCTCAGTGAAGTGAGGAGCAGGATTCTCTGCTTTAAGTATTTTCTGTCCTCAGGGAGAAAGAAGTAAAGCTGTGGCTGTTGTTTTACTTGGGTCTCTCTCCCCCAGCACCAACCAGCAACAGTCTGTACGTCTCTCTCACTCCCCAAAAACACCAGTAAAGGTACTGCTCCCCAGCACTGACTAACAACAGTCAGTGCATCTCTCACACCCCACACAAACACCAGGGGATAGGGGGGAAAGCTCCAGCAAGCAGTCTGCTACTGAGCTCAGAGAGATCATCCCATAAATGCAGATTGTTGTACCATACTTAAAAATAAGACATCCCCTGAAAATAAGCCAAAGTGTGTCTTCTTGAGGAAAAATAAATATAAGGCAGTGTCGGTACCCGATAATTACATCTTATGCCTTGAAGCTGTGACTGGATGGCTGCGTGCTAGCAGGCTGAGAGTGAACCCGGTGAAGATGGAGATCCTGTGGCCTGGCCGCCCTGTGGGAGTGGAGCGCCCACTGCCTACCCTCGATGGCATGCCTCTTGCTCCATCGGCCACCATGAAAAGCCTAGGTGACATTTTGGACCCCTTGCTGTCGATGGAGGCCCAGGTCTCTGCCATCAGCAAACAGGCGTTTTTCCATCTTCGCCAGGCTAGGCAGCTGGTCTCTATCTTTCCGGGGAGGTCTTGGCCACAGTGATCCATGCCACGGTCACCTCAAGACTGGACTACTGTAACACTCTCTACATTGGCCTTCCTTTGTCAGTGACCCGGAAACTCCGTATGGTTCAAAATGCAGCTGCGAGGCTCCTTACAGGAACTCCTGTATGTCATATAACACCTATCCTGTGTCAGCTGCATTGGCTACCGATCGAATTCCGGATCTCCTACAAGGTGCTGGTATTAACCTTTAAGGCCTTGTATGGTCAGGGGGCAGCGTACCTTAGGGACCGTCTCTCCGCCTATCAACCCCAGTGGTCACCTCGATCTTCCCAAGAGAATCTCCTATACATACCAGGCCCTAGAGAAATCCGCCTGGAGGTCACTAGGCTGAGAGCTTTCTCAGCTTCCGCCCCAAAACTATGGAATTCTATGCCACCTGACATCCGAGCCATGCGTGAATGGAGATGTTTTACTGTTGAACTGAAGACTTGGCTCTTTGGCAGAGTGTTTGATTAACTGTTTTAATTGTAATTTTAAGTATTTTATCGATTTATTCTGTAAGTCGCCCAGAGCACCATTGGTGGAGGGCGACTAAGCAAGTAATAAAATTGATTGATTGATGTTACCTAGCTACACAGCAAACCAAATAGAGCAGTTGAGTTATAAATGTTCATTGGGTTACTTCTTTCTTGGAATCACCTTGCAGAAAGTGGACATGATATGCTAGATAGAACCAAAAGATTGGTTGCATTTATTGAAAATTAGAGCTGTGCCATTACGTGGCTTTTTTGGTAATCAAATTTTATGGCAAATGGCAAATGATTTGTCTTTTAGAGATTTCACAAATAGTGTGGGTAGGAGGCAGAGCTGACCTTGTAGCATGAGAACAGCTGGAGATCCATCCAGCTGAGATTCCATTAAAATACTTCGGAGGCGGGAAGGTGAAGAAGCAGCAGTAGGTAGGGGAAACAATGCCTGTAAGAAAGATTAATATTAGGAAGATGTGAGAAAAACATTTCTCCCTTCTCTATCTTTGTTTCTAGCCTATGTGACCCTATTCATATTTATTTAGAAATAAGTCTCACCACATTGAAATATTAGAATAGACAAACATTTAGCACAGCCTAATTGAAAATGGCAAAACTCAGCATAGAGATAAAACAATCTGTACAAATTATTGTACAAAGTTTTTTTTATTAAAATACAATAAAGGATGGATGGTTATTGCACAAAGACCACTTAAGGAATGAAGCTCATTTTTGTTTATCATTTAAATGGCATGCTTGCCTGCAGTGCTTACTAAGATAATGAAACCCAATTTGAAGGACAGACTCTTCTTTTTCCTGCTCTGTTGCTTGCTAAGATACTGTTACTTTCCAAAGGGTTAAGACCCACTTTGTATAAAAAGATGTTAAGTGCTGATGTGAAGAAAAAAGAACAAAATTTATTAGCTTTTGAAAAATCATCTCTAATTGTGTTTTCTCTCCCTTTTGAGTACGTGTCTGACACATTAGTTATCCAACCTCATTTTAGCTGGTGAACATTGCAGTTATATTTTTATTTCTGGATGGTAGGATGACAGAAAGAAAAATATATGGATGGTAGGGGCAGCATATGTGATAAACCGGCTACATCATTTGTTGGACACATGTCTGGATCTATAATCCATGCTCTATAGAATGTCATATTTTCATAGCATACTATGAGCTTCTCTGTATGCATCCTATTAAACAATGCTTATTTGCCAGAATGACCGCCCATTGGCACTAAATTCCATTATTTGCTCAACAGGAGGGAGGGGAAAAAGAAAGATGTGATGGAAATTGTCTGGACAGTTACGCAAAGCCTTGGTTATCAAGATTATATACCAAAAGCTGGCCAAGTGTGCAAATACACTGTAGAATTAATGCAGTCTGTTGTCACTTAACTGCTATGGAATTCCTGGATTTGCAGTTTGGTGAGAAACCAGCACTCTTTGGCAGAGAAGATTAACGACCTTTTAAAACTACAACTCCCATGATTTCATATCATTGAGTCTTGGCAGTTAAAGTGATAATAAAGAGAGAGTACAATCCACACTGTAGTGTAATCAACATCTCAATTGTGTGAAGGATTTAAAAAGGACTACAGAACTCTAGTCGCTTTCTATGATCTTAGGTATGTATGTATGTAACCATTTCCTTCCTGATGCAATGGTCTCAAATTTCTCTGCAGCTAACTTTACACCTTTCACCCAGAAAGGCATATAATGACACTTCTGGACATTTCCAAAGCTCTTATGACATTTTTTTAAAGATGTTGTGGTAGATATCCTGAGAATTACTGATTTCCTACTGGCCCACCACTGCTTTGATTTATGGTTTGGCTGAAGCAAGTGCTCTACTGAATTACCAAAAGATAGAGTGACTTTGCTTTGTCATCTACTAATTATCTTTAATGTGTTTTCTCTCATTTCATCCGGAAACTCACACTTCAGTGTGAAGATAATAAGTTAGCGGTTTCATATGAATAGACTTCATATGAGTATTTATGCACAAATGAAAGCAGTGTTGCATCAGACCATAGTAATGGAGGCAGTATGTATCCATCATGATTACTAGCCATTGATAATCTCATTACCTGTTACCTGAATAACATTGGAATTAAAATCTTCCCTTCCGTAAGACTGCCAAGAGCTGGCATACAATCCTAAAATACAAGCACCCGACCTATAAATAAGAACTGAATTAATATAAAATATTATACCATGGGGATATCATGGTCCATGATATTAAAAGCTGCAGAGGGATCAAGTAATAGCAGAAGAACTGTGATTTCTCTGTTCATCTTTCAATAAAGAACATACAGTAGGCTAAAGACCAAGGTTAATTCTGTTTCATTAGCAGGCCATGAGTTTTGACTGAGTTTTATTTATTTATTTATTTATTTACTACATTTTTATACTGCCATTCTCAGCCCTAGGGGAACTCGTGGCGGTTTACAAAGCGGAACAATTTGATGCCAACAATATAAAAACAGATAAAACAATTAAACATAGTTAAAAATTACAATTACATATAAAAACATAATAAAAACATAAATCCTCCGCAATTCATTACCAAATCATTGTCCAGTCGCGTTGTCCAGCCATTCCGAGATCAGAGCTATCAACTACACTTCAGGAATGCAATTTGCATCCCTCAAGACCAGCTGTGGTTAAGCCATCAGAACACAGTATCTTTGAAGTTCCATAGTTTTCATAAGATGTCAATTCCTAGGAGTTCTGAATAAATGGGAAGATTAGTTCCTTTGCATTTACTCTACAAAGAAAGAGGAGCTATGTGATTATTTTTTTTCACTTATCCCACCCAATCTGAAAATGTAGCTCAAGCAACTCCACATTTAACGTTCTGCAATTTTGAACAGAAGGTTAGAATTCATGAGGCTCCTGCTGGAGGAATCAGAGTTTAATATAATCTAAAATGTGCTATAAATTTATTCAGCTCATTTGTATAAATGCTAGCTCAAAACTGCTGAAACGTACCATACACAGACCCTGAACTTTTCAAAAATCCAGCGACCTGCAGATATTGGTAACGACTAGCTCTGAACCATGGCAGCATTTGATAAGTGAGAGCAATTCCTTGAAAAGACATATTTTGGTGGATACAGGTAGGGAAACCATAGGTACCTGTCCCATGGATACATGGGGTGTACTTTATTTGGCATCTACTTAATAATTGCTGTATTATTTTTGTTTCATTTTTATTCTTGTATTATCTATCAATGTACCTAGTGCATAAGCGAAGAAACAACCTCTGTTTAGGGTAGACGCTACAGAGAAAGTAAGTAGGAGAAAGGTAAGGGCAACAAGGGAGGGATGCAAGCAAATGCAAAAAGGTTTTTTTTTTTTGGTGCGGATCTAAGCCATGTTTTTGCATTCCTTGACTTGTAGAGGTTTATTTTTTTCTGGCCTTAAAATGGGTCCATTGCTTTTCATGGAAGATCCGAGAATGAAAAATCACCAATATAGATTCAAGTTTGCAAAGTTTATATATGCAAATAACTGGTTTTCAAAACTGGAAGTGGATTTCTTGCCACTTCCAGGTTTCTGATGGAGAAGGTCCCAGGGGCAAGAGAATTGGTCTCCAGACCCAACACAGTCACCTAACCTAGTCTAAGGGGTTTTTTTTTAATGTCAGGAGCGGCTTGAGAAACTGCAAGTAGCTTCTGGTGTGAGAGAATTGGCCATCGGCAAGGATGTTGCCCAAAGTACACCCAGATGTTTGATTTTTTTACCACCCTTGTAGGAGGCTCCACTCATGTCTCCACATAGGGAGCTGGAGCTGACATAGGGAGCTCAACCCACTCGCCTCAGATTCAAACCGCTGACCTGTCAGCCAGCAGTCCTGCCGGCACAAGGGTTTAACCTATTGCGCCACCAGGTATTCCATCTAAGGGGATTAGATAGTCAGAGTGACCCATCTGTCTGTTGCAGTCTGAGTAGTTGAACAGAAATTCTAATTTTACATAGTTTCATGCTGAGTGATAAAAAGACTATCCCAGTGCTCTGAGAAAGAGGTGCAGAAATAATACAGCATTTCAAATATCTGGAAGCCTTGATACCACAAAGGATGTGAGGCTTATTCTCAATTAGGATTAATTAGGGTTCATCATTTTGCATTGTAGAATTGATGCAATTTCAGGCCACTTTCATTGCCATGGCCCAATGCTAGTAATCATGGGAACTGTAATTTGGTGATGCACTAGCACTGTTTAGCAGAGAAGGTAATAGACCTAGTAAATCTACTACTCCAAGATTCTATAGCATTGAGTCATGGCAGTTAAAGCTGTGTCAGACTGCATTAACTTTACAGTGTAGATACAGCCTTTTTTAGAAGTTCATATGAGGTACCTTGCTTTTCTTCTTACAGCTGGCTGTGCTTAGAAGCCACATGGGAATCTTTAAAATATCCTAGGTGGGTCCCCCCCCCCCCTATGAACAAGAATTTTAAAAGGAAATCAAGGGATATTCCTGACAAGAAGAAAAATGAACGGCGACAGCAGGGTCACAGGAGTTAACCTTTCTTTGAGTTATGAATGAGGATGAGTTATGAACGAGAATGCCAGTCCCTTGGCACATTGTCATTCACTAAGACTGATAACAATTCAATATAGACAGTTCAGTGGCACTTTATAACAGAATTGCTGGCAATAATTCATCTCAGCTTTGACATGATATTCTATTTTGGGGAAAGACCAGCACCGTGCATAATCTACTAAACCGCACTAGTTACATATAGAAAGCAGCAAAGTTTACCATGAAAAGGAATATATGTGACAGTGTTCTTTAATTAGTCCCCCTCCTTTTTTAAAACAAGGGGGTCTTCAGGGAATCAAACCTCATAATTGAGAACAGAATAAAAGTTCTAATTCCTCATCCCTCTGCTATTCTTACTATGTTGAGTATTATTCCTCCTCCTGTCCCATGTTTTACTTCTCCTGCCTGCAAATTCTCTACTGAGTTTCTTTTTTTACTTTTCATATAAAATTGTTACTTTCATTCTATGGTTTTCCTGTCGTCCTTCCTTTAGATTCCTACAAAATTATATGGGAGGTAGCAATTAAGTCATAAATTCTAAGACTTTCCTAAATTGTGGTTTCTCATAAATAGTAAATATAAACACAACAATAATGGTATTTTTTATTATTTTATATATTTTGTTGTTATCTACCACCATGTCAATTTAAACTTATTACAGCTCTATGAAGCCTTCTAAAAGCCTTGGTCATAAATTGCTGTGTTCAGGTCTTGCAAATTTGGGGCAATGGCCTCCTGAATTGAACCAATCTGTCTGTACTGCAGTCTTCCGCTTTTACTATTGACTTCCACTTTATAGAGCTTTATCATGTTTTTCAGTTAGTCATGTCAGCTCATTATATGTCCAAGGTATGACAATTTCTGTTTAGTCATCTTGGATTCTAGTGAGAACATAACCTCAGGACTCATATTTCTGTGTTGTAATTCTGCATCTAGACTGTCATGATGGTGTTTCTCGGTGCATGGCTCTTGCTGCATATACAATGTAGGATATGTACACATTTCTTCAAGTAACAGCAGGAATTATAGATCATATAGATCAGATCATATGTACCTGAGGAAGTAGACTTGGGCTGCATTTACACTAGCTGATTAATCCAAATAATCATGATAGTGGCCACACATACATGGCTGAGCTTCCTGTTGTGCAACAATGGTGTCCAGCTGGGCAAGACTGCATTAGTCCCACTAGCCCATCCTTTTGTCCTCCATGTCATCACTGCTACTCTCCACCGAGCTTTCTGTGAGTGTCTGATCATAACCTGTAATATCTGATGGGGTCATGATGGGGGACTTGTGTGATCAGCAAAGAGGGGGGTATAGTCACCCACCTCTGTGTCAACAGAAGTGACCGTGATGGTCAGGTACTCCCAGGAAGCCTAGTGGCTGGTGAAGAGTGGTGGTAGCAGCAGGAGAACAGTCTATTCCCTTCCACGTATGCTGTCCTGGTCAGTACAAGAAAAGGGGTGGTATGGTGCCTGTGCAGATAGTAGATGAGGCTAAAACAGACTTGATTCAATTGTCCACATGGCCAGGAAGCGTACGGATACTCCAGAGTGCTCAACCTTTAAACTTCAAGGTTTTAATCTCTGCATATTCAACCATGTGGAAAGTTAGTAAAGTGGAAGCCAGCAGCAGAAGAGGGAGACTACAGCAAAGGTGGATTGATTCAGTCAAGGAAGCCACAGTTCTGAGGTTGCAAGACCTGACCAGAGTAGTTGGTGACTGGAACTTTAGAAGGGGGGTCATCATAAGTCAACTTGATAGGAAATATCAACAAATATTCTGTTGTGTTAGTGCTGAATAGTGTTGCCACCTTTTTTTCTAACAATATATGGTGACCAGGTATAATAATATTCTGGAATCAGGATTTTCTATTGAATATGGAAAATGTTTTAACAAAAAATTAAATAATGAAGGGTACAAAACTGAGAGATTTTGCCATCCCTATCAGAGGCCCAGCTCCACTGATTCATTTAGTTAGAGAATCATATAGTTGAATGGAGACTAATGGGCCATCTAGTCCAACTCCCTCCTCTATGCAGAATCTCCATGTAAAGCATCCCCATCAGGCCAATGTCCACTGTCCAGTCACTTTTTGAAGACATCCAGAGGAGACTTTACCATGTCTCTAGATGATTGATTATATTGCTAAACCACTTTTACTGCTATATATTGTTAAGTTTAGTTTAAATAGATTATTAAGAATAACTCCTTTAGAGACTTAATGAACCCCTACAAATAAAATCAGTAAGACATGATGTGCAGTGTAGACCTATCAGACGTGAGTCACACCATGTTCAGTGGAACTTAATACTAAGTAAGTAATACCTAGGAATGTCACCTCAAGCAGAAAAGTAGATTGGAATTTATTGATTTTCTCATCATGTGAAAATCAATATTGACTTGCAATTGTATATTTCACCCAGTACCACAAGAGGGAGTCTTATATTCCTCTTTGGAATATAGGTTACAATGACAGATGACATCCATTAACAAATGTAATTTAAGATCAAATGCTTAAAGATTTGAAAACTAGAGTTAGATCTCTTACATTGGGATTGTGGGACAGAAAATTGCTGGCCTTCTTGCACTATAATGATTAAGACACATCCAGTTGCTGGTTTTCTCTATTTGTTGCAATGCCTATGGGAGTGGTTGTAACATTCAGAAATTCACAATGTATGATGCTGTGCTGATTGCTACTAGTTCAGATGTGCTAGTACGTTTCCTTGAAAGTACAAGTTATGGTAGCTTGAGATGGAAAATTAATTTAGTAGGTTTGCATTTCTTTATGAAAAATGTAATTTCTCACCTCCTATGATTGGCAATTGGCCAAAGATCACCATGGTTTGGAAATCCATACATTTCCAAGGCTTGCTGTGCAATTTAACAGGGGAAAAATATATGCACGAAACTATATGAACATTTCAGAAATTCTTATGATGTAGATACATATATCTGGAAAAACATTGAAACATGTCTTAGAGTCTTTATGAATCCAGAGGTTGAAAATTCTGAGGAAATCTCTGTACTTCTCTAATTCCAATAGTTTTCTGCCCAGTTCTCAGTCATGCATAGGTATTTATCTGTGGAGAGGCTTATGTGATATTAGAGCATTTTGGTTGACCTACAAAGTTGTCACTCTTCTGCGGATTTGGGATTTTATTTTTGTCTTATTTTCAACAGTTTAGCAGAATGAGAGCTTGATGATAGAAATATTTTGTTAACTTTTGTCCTCCAACATTTTAATTATTGTGATCATAATGTTACGTTTCCATAGGTGGCATCTTTTCATAAACCATGTATAGACTTTTTGTCTCATAAATTATACAAGGGCAAGATACTGAGAGCATGCAAAAATAACCTTCAGAATTATTCTGAGAATATTTGGAAGTCACCTTTGGATAAGTCCTGTTTGGTACTTTCTCCTATTGGAACACAAACATCTGATCTATACAGGTCCTTTAGTGGTCCTTTAGGTTATAAGTCAAGCTGGAAAAGTTCAGCCAAGTTGGCTTAGAGACCACTAAGGCTGCTTTGGAGCCTCTCAATCATCCATCAGCTCAAAATGGTAAGCATCTAAACTTGTTATGTTCTGCAAATCCTTAATTACAATTTTCAAGCCTCAAAAGGTGTGCTACTATTGCCCATTTTGTTGCCATGGTTTGTGTGTGTTTGCCATTTCTCACCTGGTGCCAATCAGGTTTTTTTCTAACAGAAAAATACTATTTTGTCCTTCACATTGGATTATCTCCTGGTAGTATTGGAGCATCTCTATTATGAACAATTAAATGGAAAACAGCGGCATAGTGCTCTCGAGAATCATGGATTGCTATTTTTGATTAAAGCAAAAGCTTAAACCAAATTACAGTAGACCAGGTAAAGCAGCTTGTTTTCTAATAAGGGTTGACTTACCATACAAAAATAAATGCCATGGTTATGCTCTAGCTAGGACTAATTGATTTTGGGTGAAGTTTTATATGCATCAATATTGGACATTTGTAGCCAGAGCTTTTTGTACATGTCAGGCTGCCCCCCTCCCCAACAATAATTCTAGTTTCAAACTATTTGCCTTCTCTCGAAACACAGAGAGGAGACATTGCAATGGACTGTAGGATATTTCACAAAATGGTCTTGATTGCATTGACAAAATGATTAATTGTCAAATAGGTCACCTAGCAGAAACAAGTTCAATTTCACAGAACACATGAACTGCTGGGACAGTTCAGCAGACAGAAATAAGTCTGAGTTCATTTGGTGTATTGTGCTGAAACAGCCGTGCTGAAACTGCCACACTGAACTGGCTGCACTCAGTGATTCCATTCCCTCTTTAAAGAGTATTTTCCAAAGTATTCAACCTGCATTTATCTGCACAACCATCTTCAAGGTTAGTTTAGGTTGAAATAAATTTTTTCATGGTTTCCCAAGTGAATTGCTGAATGGAGATTTGAACTTAGATTGTAGTACGGTTCTAGCCCAGCCTACTTGTCCGAACGCATCAACCACTACGTCCCATCTCGTGCCTTAAGGTCATCCGGGGAGGCCCTGCTCTCGCTCCCGCCTACTTCTCAAATGCGGTTGGTGGGGACGAGGGACAGGGCCTTCTCGGTGATGGCCCCCCGTCTGTGGAACACACTCCCTATTGATATTCGATCAGCTTCATCCCTCCTGGCATTCAGAAAAAGATTGAAATCCTGGTCATGGGACCAAGCGTATGCACTTTAGCATGATATGGCACTTTAGATTGGTCAGATGGCAAATTGGTGGATAAGATCTAAGGCTTATGGATGGAATATTGTTTTAACTGTGATGAATGTACATGATATTTTAATGTTAATTGTATTTTAATGTATTTAATTCTAGTTGTATTTTAATGTATTTTAATCTTAACTGTTGTTTATTATGTATACTATGTGGCATCGAATCGTTGCCGTTGTTAGGCCGTTCTGAGTCCCCCCTCGGGGGTTGAGAAGAAGCAGGGTATAAACGCTGGAAATAAATAAATAAATAGTCCAATATAACCTTTCTAGTCCTTTGGATAGTTGTCCTGGGAGAAATATAGAGCCAGAGTGCAACTTCATCAACACAAATATGTTTCATTGGCTGCAAGTTCATAGGTCCCATAGCAATCCCCACTAAATGCTCATCGTCAAATGCCACAGGTATTCTTGTTGCTGATCCAGCAAATATGTCCCAAAATGAGGTGTCCCATGAACAGAGTACAGATAGCCAGGATATCTAAGTCCAAAGCTGCTACTTTACACCAAGAGGCTCCAGGAGTTTGTTCTTGGATGTTTTCTCTCCATATTGACTTCGAGGAATGCAGAGAAAGAAGAGTCACAACCTATCAGCAGAACTATTCTTAACATAGACTTAGGACCTCATCACACTGATGAACTCTAGTGTTGCCATTTGCAAGCCTCCGTCACAAATTGGCGGGGCAGCGAGGTAATCCTGGCACCCTGCCTCACCCGCAGCTATGCTTCCCCATCACACACTTGCAGCAACCTATGTGAAGAAGCTGGTTTAAGAAAGGGTGAACACTCACTGAAACCCAAAATTGGATGGTTAGTCATTTAGAGGAATCCATGCTGGTGCAAAAACAAGTGGTAAGCAAGGCTAAAAATATTTAGTGCCAAACAGGGCCGATACCATTATTAGAATAACATTTGAGTGTTGATCCTCATACATATACTAGCAAATACTGTACTTAACCAAGCACTTGGAGCCCTCCAACAATGAAAATGTAGAACTAATGTGGCTACAATGTGCCTTGTTTTTATTATTGAGACCAACTCTTCAGGGATCTTTAAAGTTGATTTTCAGTTTAGAAGTTATGCTTAAATGTTTTTACTGCATTTCATGTTTTATTAAATCTTTATAAATTTTGTAAGAGCAAATACTATGCTGTATGATGGTAATGGATTTTATATTTTAGTATTTTGCATAAGAAGTGTGCATGCTTCTGAAGATTATTTAGTACTTGAATTCATATATTTTAGCAGAGATGTTCTTTAGATGTCAGACAAAGCATATCTATAAATAAATCTACAGAATTAATGCTCATAATACTGGAATACTAGATAGGTCTAATTCACTTTATTATCAGTAAATACATAAATGGATCAATTTTCCATTATAACTTGCCATTATTAATTTCCACTTCAATTAAATGTCCTGCCTAATTCCCCAATCAATGGCAAGCTCTCATCTAGTTTTGTAAAATTAATCAGACTCTTCATATTAATAATATTTTGGGATGTTTTCTCATACCAAAGAGACTTCAAGGGCAGACTGCATGTATGTGCAGAGACATCTAAAGGATTAGCTACAATTAAGTGCCTGGATTTTCCTTATCATATTTTCTTATCATTATGTTAAACAAAAGCCAAAATCCATCTACTAGCCTTGGTGTTTATCAGTTTCTCATGCTTCATTGACAACTTTCTCTAATAAGTCTTCATAGCAAAGAATGACAAAGATGTGTTCTGCTCATCAGCTTTTGATACACTTTATCAATGCTTTTTAAGCTATCTGATGTTTGGGGACCCACAGGATGTCCTCCTATAAATGTACCAGGAACCACTGCCACATTTATACCCATTGGCTATTTTTATTTATTTATTCCTTATAAATTTGCCATTAACTGCTTGCAGACCAGCAGCATCCATGGGTTACTTCTCTGAATAGCATGATTTTTGATCAGAAATCAATTTATAAGGCATACTTATGATAACTTTGTTATTAGCTTAATAGAAATAGATATCAAATTCCAGAGAAAGGGTTTGCTCAGTGGTACTATCCCAGGCTCTGGTATCCCATTTGTTATTTTATTTTGCATACAAAAAAGTGAAAACATAAAGAAACGATGGCAAAAACATTCAACCACTTTTACAGCGCATGTTCTACATGTGTGAAAAACTAACAGTCATGATATCCTAGTTTTTAGTGGCAGTGCTGTATTCAAAAGATCTGCTAGTTTCTCACTGGTGGGACAACCTAAGAAGGAGACTTCTGTTGGTTTCTCTCCCCCCCCCCCTTCCCTGGGGCTATTTTTTCTACTTGGAAATAAAAATCCCTTTCCATTAGAAGATATGAGGGAGGGGGTTTATTGAAGCCAAAGTAATAGCTGGTATTCTAGATTCTCTCATCCACTCATCTTGGGAGTACGTAGAAAGTTTAAAATACATCCTTTGAGATAAGAACAGCCATCAGAGAGCTTCTTTTGTAGGGCCATGTGGGAATATTCATAAGTCAATCTCCTTCTCCATGGTTGTCTTCATTTAAAAGCTTATATTGTGGTTTCTGCGGCTTCTCATGGCCCTGGGAGTATCCTTCCAGGGCTACTGAGTTGTTGGGTAAGAGCTAATTTCATTCAACTAGAGGTGTTGAAGCTACTTGAACTGTACTTCAGCACATTCCAAAATAGAAGTCACTGTAGGCATATTAATTACATACATTATAATAGAATTTTTATTAGCATCCATATAATTCATTTAAGTTAAATATCAAGAAGGGCCCAATTTGTTTACTAATCACATTATACTTTCTAAATAATTTGCATGTAAGAATGAGTAGGGCAAAAACGATATATCTGTGCTCTATTACTGGAATCAATTTTACTGCCCGGTACAGAACCTGGGAAAAGTACTTGTTGGATTAACACTCTCAGCATCCTGCAGTCACTATTGCGAATAGCTAGGCTGGCCAGAAGAATCTGGGGATTGTTTTGGAACTCTGCAGTAGATTCAACAAAAAGATACTTGATACATGTGTCATTCAATGAATATTCATAGAATCATATGATTTCGCTGTTGGTAGGGAGAACAAAACCCACCAGCTGACCCCTGATCAATGCAAGGATCCACAGATAAACCATCACTGACGGATAACATTCAACCTCTGCTTAAACACTTCTGAGGAAAGAAAGTCAATCACTCTCCAAGGCATTTTATCTCCAAAGGCCAATAGTTAATACCATCAGAAAGCTGTTCCTTATGTACAGTCTCTTTCTTTCCAGAAACCTGAATCTATTGATTCAGGTCCTGCTCTCTAGACAGCAAGAACAAAACTGTTCTATCTTTCATGTGACAACCTCTCAATATTTTCTTCTCCAAGCTACATATGCCAAGGTCTTTCAACCATTCCTCATTGAATTTGGTTTCCTGACCCTTCCAGACCTGTCAAATATGACTAGTATATAGGGATTGTTAACTGTGTAAAGCAAGCTTCAGAATTCGGCCCCAGTGTGTTCCTACTAGAGGGTGGGAGCTTCCATATTGTTTCATAGGCCTGGTTGATCCATGGTTCTAAATGCTTCAAAAGTACTTACAAAAGTTCTGGTAGTGAACATTTCAGAACTCTAACAAAACTTTCAAAATGTCATTATAAATGGCAGATCCTAACTGGTTCTGTCTTTAAAATCTCCAATAATTAAATAATAATGAAATTTTAATAGAGTTCTGAAATGTTCACCACCAGAACTTTTGTTTTGTATGTACTTTTAAATCATTTAGAACCATGGATCAACCAGGCCTATTGTTTCAGTATGGTTTGTACATATATGTCCTTCATGTGTTTGTGGCCAATGAGAGGAAATTGACTGATAAAAGCTCACATATATAATTTTCACAATCACATAAACAAATGGAAGACTGAAGCTTCACAGATTTTAAAGTCTCTGCAACTTGGGTGTGAATCCAAATTGATCATTCCATAACTGGCTTTTAAAGTTATGATTTTATGTTGCTAATCCACAATTTCTTAACAAGGCAACTTTTAGCTCCCCTGATGTCATTGGACTGCAATTCCCAACAGACCTAAGCAGCATACCAGTGAAGAAGGGCAATGGGAGTCAAAAGCCATTTTCTGGAAAGTCACAAGTTGTCCACTTCTACATAAAAATGGAGATGGTTCCTACAACAAGATATATAGATTATCATTCTTTTTATAAAGTTCACATAACCTGTAATGAGAACCATGCACATCTTGTTGTGGATGTAATGGAAAGGAGTAATGGAAAGTTTTACTTTGTATGAGGATTCAAACAAAAAAATCTTTGGTTCCATTTGGATTCAAACTCTTTGGTTCCATTTGGTAGGATCAGGCTGGCAATTAATGATGGGAAATGGGAACCTCCAGTAGTAACCACTCAGTTTATACATGTGAATAGTTTTAACATCAGGACCTTTGACATGGTATCCCTGTGTATGGATTCTTGTACTTTAATGAATAATTTGTGATGTTGGTATTTTGCCTTAGATGAGAAGTGTAGTTAATATTGTTTTGTTATGGCCTAAAGT
The DNA here is from genome assembly GCA_030556195.1 of Anolis apletophallus. Taxonomy (NCBI): domain Eukaryota; kingdom Metazoa; phylum Chordata; class Lepidosauria; order Squamata; family Anolidae; genus Anolis; species Anolis apletophallus. The sequence continues at coordinate 33,033,690 of JARBWK010000008.1, read as the reverse complement.
TGTTTTAAAATATAGTATGAGTATTGAATGTAAGTCTGCTTTGCGTTCCCTATCTTGGTGCTTTCCAGATGGGTTGAACTACATTGTCCATGCTCACAAGCAAATATGGCACATAAGATAGTAACATATATATATATATATATATATATATATATATATATATATATATAATTTTTATAGTTTTCAAGTAAGAGTTCATATACTTATCAGATGTAAGTCAGACATCTTGTGTTTTAGATATTCACTGAAGCTTCAGCTTTTCCTTTTTTAACTCTCCAGATTGGGAATGGTTTTGTGAAGGTATGGAGTGATTCTGGAGTCCACAGTGGCCAGTGGAAGAAAGCACAAATCCAATTGGGGAAGCTGAGAAATTTTGCAGTCCTGTTTGAAGGCATACGAACCAAAGATCTTGGAGGAGGTGCAGCAATAGATGACATTGAATATGAGAACTGCAGCACAAGTAAGGCTAAACATATCGTTTGTTTTCTTCAAAATCTTGGATACTCCCCTTGGTTTCCATTTCCTAAAATGTTCTATGTCTAATATATATACAGACACACACACACACACACACACACACACACACATTTCAAAATGATGGTTATAACCTTTGAACAGTAGTTTGGATCCAAGCTGTCTGAAATGTCTCCCCAACCCCCTAAATAAGCCCCTATAAGTCTTAAGATCTTCAGGGTTATTTCTCTCAGTTCTCCACAATCACAGGGACATTTGTTAAAGCCACAGGAAGAACCTTTTGGTGTCTGCTCCCAGCTTTTGGAGTTTCCAGCCAGTCCTCTGTCTCTTGCCTTTTCGTTAACAGGTGAAGACCCTTTTATTTAGGCTGGACTTTAGCTTATCATTCATATGGCAGAAGGGGTATTAATGTATTTGTACTTTGTTTATTATTATTATTATATTTTAGTTGTGCTTTAAAATGCTTTGAGTCTCTGCTTCTAGTAGAATTCTTTGTTTAATTGTTTTAAAACTTTTGTAAAATTAGGGTATTTTATCTGTATCTTGGAAGGAAGAAGGGAAGGGCATAATTTGAAATAAACAAGCAAATACATTTATTTTTAAAAGCAAAACAATATCAAATATAAAAATTTACACTGCAAAATTATCCACAAAATGATTGCTTGTGTACAGTAAGGGAAAGTAAGATTCTTCTTCGAGAGCTCTGTGAATGCACACTTATGAAGTTTGCGGCGCCAGCGCGGGCTTCCAACGGAAACTTTCCCAGTTTGAAAAGTTTTGGCGGTAGCTCCGCCCAGCCGGCCCGGAGGGCATAAAAGGCGCCTCCATGCGCGCCCACCCCATTCCTTTGTTTTCCGCCACTTGGGCAACATCGAAATACGGCTGGTTGTGTGAGCATAGCATGTCCACAACCAGTTTCAAAAGGTGCTTATCCTGCGGTAGCAAGATCCCGATTGCGACGGTCACTCGAAGTGCCTTCGGTGTCTCGGGGAGGGACACGTCGTCTCGACCTGCCGACACTGCCAGGCCTTCTCATCGAACACCAGGCGAGCGAGAGCCCGCAGGCTTCAGGCCTACCTGACGGAGCGTGCTCTCTGCCCTCCGGAGATGGCGACGGCTGTCCCATCTGCCTCCTTGGGGTCCGAGGCGGCTGCTTTGGTCCCCACCGTGTCGACCGCTCACCCGGCTGGGAAGAAGCGTCCACGGAAGGAGAAAAACGCCTCTGTCTCCTCGAAGACTTTGGCGTCGAAGAGGCCCTGCACCGTAACCACCGAAACGGTCCAGCTGCCTCCACCTCGTAGAGCTTCGACAAGCTCGATGGTGTCGGGCCTCTCCCAGAGGTCGGCCATCTCGAGGACTCCCTCTGATCGGGCTATGGAGATAGCTTTCCGGAGGTCGAGTGAAGAAGCCCGTAGAGCCCAGACCAGAGGCCTGGTTCCTGTGACTCCGGGCAAGTCTCTGGAGGCCGCAGCCTCGAGACCGCTATCGCCAAAAGAGGCGCAGGACTCTGACGTCATCGTCTTCGGTCTCCTGCCCCGACTCGTCGCCTATCCCTGTTCTCGCTGTGGAGACAGGGGTAGAGCACCACGTGTCACCGGAGGACTCAGTACAGACCGTCGTCCGAATCCCACCCGGACAGACCTCGGTCCGACAACTGTTTGTCACCTCGCCGGACAAGGGCAGACAAACCACGAGGCTCGCCTTGGCCCCGGCCGAGCGAAACCTCCCTCCGGTGGTGACTGCGGCCCCCTCAACCTCGAGGTCGCCGCCTCAGTCACAGCCTACGGCGAACCAGGACACGGTTCGGCCTTGGTCGGGTGACGAGATGGAAGATGGCGAGGTCCCTCGATCGACAAGATCGGGCTCCATCCTGTCCCTCAACATGGACAGGACCCCTTCCCATACAGGATGTGAAGTGGAAACTGCCAGTTTTCGGTGCCAGGCTTGCCCCGGATGCACGCCGGGGTTGCCTCGGGGATGCACTCCTCCTCGACTGGACGACGGGGTTCTTCTACCTCTTCCCGCCGTTCCCGCTTCTTCTCTGAATCATCGAGAAGATCCAGCTCTCGGGGACCGATTGCATCCTCATCGCCCCCTACTGGCCAAGACAAGTTTGGTTCCCGACCCTGCTCCACCTAGCAGGCCAGAACCACATGCCACTCCCTCACCGGCCAGATCTGCTGACCCGGGAGAAGGGGATGCTCCTCCATCCGGACCTTCCATCCTTGCACTTAACCGCATGGAGGATCCACCGCCGCCAGACGTCTCTCCAGCAGTAGCAGCGATCCTGGCAGCAGCCCACAATCCGGCCACGTCGAAGGCGTACTCGGCTTGCATCGCCCGCTATGCGAAGTTCCAGTCTTCTCGATCCGCCGCCGTCTTCCCGCTTTCGGTCCCGGCGGTACTGGAATTCCTGGTGGAGTTGGTCGACAGGGGTCTGTCCATGTCCTCGGTGAAGACCCACTTGGCGGCCCTCACCTGGCAGAACCAGCAGAGGGATGGTCCCTCGCTGTTCCAGTTCCCGATGGTCAAGGGATTCCTGAGGGGTGTCAACAACATCCGCCCCCCCGGTGCATCCACCTACACCGGGTTGGAACCTCGGCCTGGTCCTGTCCTGCTTGACATCCCCACCATTCGAACCGCTGTCATCCATCGACCTGCGGCTCCTCTCCTGGAAGGTGGTTTTCCTGGTCGCCATCGCGTCGGCTCGTAGGCCATCCGAACTGGCGGCGCTCCGGGTCGACGAGCCCTATCTGCTATTTTTGGCAGACAGAGCCATTCTGCGAACGGACATCACTTTTCTGCCTAAGGTGGTGTCCCCGTTCCACGTAAACACCGACATTGTGCTCCCGGACATGGGGCCCTCCCAATCCGGGGACGGGGACTCGGACGCCGGTGCCCTCGACGCCAGGAGAGCCCTCTGGGTCTACAAGGACCGATCGGCGGACTACCGTTGGTCGACTAGACTCTTTGTTTCTTACGCCACCGACAAGCTGGGCTTGCCGGTGTCGTCACAAAGACTCTCCAATTGGGTGGCTTCCCTGGTTGAACTGTGCTATCAGATAGCACGTCAGCCGTGTCCCCCTAGGGTCAAGGGTCGCTCGACTAGGGCAGTGGCCACGTCGCCCGCTTTCTCCAAGGGATCCCCTGGACCAAATTTGTAGGGCGGCCATCTGGGCCAACCCCTCCACCTTCACATCACACTACCGGGTGGACACCCTATTTGGACGGGAGGCGGCTTTTGGTAGGTCAATTCTTAACCCCAAGGGCCCTCGGGGCGGTGCCGATTAGGCAGCCCTGTCTCTCTCCTCTATGCACTGTTCGGTCGACAGTTACGGTCGGTCGAACCCTTCCCCTTTGGTAACGTTCATGGGTGTGCCGTGCCCCAGTAGGGGCACAGTTTACCGGTTAAAGCGCACTTTACCCTCTCACGGGTTCAAGTTGCACCAGTTGTGCACTTATCTTCTAGTTGTGCTGGTTGCACTCACTGTCATGAGGCCTGCGTGCCTGGCATGAATGGTGCTTGTTGCACTTATACTGTGAGGCCTGTGTGCCTGACATGAATGGTGCTTGTTGCACTGTGTTTACAAGTGGGAGCATGCCTTCCACTCTTATTTATTATATTGTTGAGCTGTTATTTATTGAGATTGCTGGTTGCAATAAACCTGTTGGTTTTTCAAAATTGGCTGGTTTGTTCCCACCTCCTTTACCTTAGCTCGGTAAATCTTCATAAGTGTGCATTCACAGAGCTCTCGAAGAAGAATGGTAGGTTACATACCTGTGACCAGAAGTGAAGCTCTGTGAATCCACACGAACCCGCCCCGGCCGTCCCCTCTATCTCAAACCACTCTTTCCTAGTTGCTATTGTGGCGTAGGAATGGGGTGGGCGCGCATGGAGGTGCCTTTTATGCCCTCCGGGCCGGCTGGGCGGAGCTACCGCCAAAACTTTTCAAACTGGGAAAGTTTCCGTTGGAAGCCCGCGCTGGCGCACAAACTTCATAAGTGTGGATTCACAGAGCTTCACTCGAAGAAAGATGGTCACAGGTATGTAACCTACCATTAAATGCACCCCAAAACCCTTCAGTATAGATGTGGTGTTGCACTTTTGTTTTTGCAGCCAGCTATAAGCAAAATTAGTATAATGGCTCCACCTAAATTCTTTATTTGGTTTATATTATACAACAGTGTCTCATCCCATTGCCAAAACACATCTAGAGTGTTTGCTTCATGTGTTCCTAGTAATATTAATTAAGAGCTTCCTTTTTCATAAGTTCAGCTTGTTTTATTGCTTTTTCATGAGTGCCAGTAGGGCATGAGTGATCAAGAGCAAATACTTGCCCCTTGAGTAGTTTCTCTTAATTATTCCAGTGCCATTTTCTCCTCCTACAAAGGAAGAAGACTCTAATTCCAATGTTTCTTTACAATGTAGCATGTGAAAAACAATGAAAGAATAGCTAAGCAGAAACTATGGGGAAATAATCAAAGAAACAAATCATTAACCCCTCTCTGAAGGAACCAAAATTGATGTCAGAATCATTGTTCCTCTACTTCTGAAGAACAAGGTTAAAATTCATGAAATCTCATGCTAAAATATATTGGTCTTAAACTTCCTTCAATATTTCTTCCTACTTCTTGGTCTCTTTTTTTAAAACCCTATTAAAGAAACAGTTAATAGGCTGTTTATTTCTAACGTTCCCATTTAGGGAAATATTTCTGGTTTGCTGAATCTGTAAACCAGAAATATTTCCTTAAATGGGAAGAAGCAACCCTTTAAAAGTACACGTGATGCCTACCTTCCTCAGCTCAAAAAATAAGGGGAAGTCAATGAAACAAACAGACTGGAGCCAAATTATGGAATATTTAAAAGAAAACAACAAGAATTTACTGATATGAAGAAAAGAAGATACACCGAAACAGAAAAGGAAAGAAGGGAGAATTATCTAAGAGAAAGAAGGAAAGAAGGAAAAGGAGGAAACCCAATCACTCATGATAAGTATATAGTATTTGATATAGCTAGGTAAATATTCAAGATACTTGGGAGTCAAGAGAAACTTCAATATATGCTTTAATTTACCTTTTTCTATTTTTTCTTCTTTTTTCTCTTTCTTTTTTTCTTTCTCATTTTCTTCTTTCTCTCTATTTTTTTTTGCTTTTAACGATTTTTCAATGAAGCTTATATATACAGTATATAAATGAGACCTACAAAATAAAAGTGGAATAAAAACACAGAAAAGACTGGAAACACAATGGGCCAAAATAGTAACATTGTGTAGGTAGGTGCTATGAATTCCACAAAAGCAACTAGATATTCCATAGAAAGAGACTGATGGGGCTAAGGGCAAGTGTACTTGGATAAGAAAACACAAACTTGCTTTAAATTCTCTCCTGGCTGTTCCCACAACTTCCAGTGAGCATTGCTGGGGTTTTAAAATAGTTAAATCAATTTTGCTTCACTTTGAGCAAAGTTGGGGGGATTCTCTGAAGTTTGGTAGAAACTCTAGTGTATCTCTTGGCTTCAGGACAGCCTAAGCAATGAATTGGTTACAATGTGGACCAATCCAATGTCCTGATGGGACGCAGGCACCATCATCTTTTTCTTACATTAATCAAAGCAGGGAAAAACAATCGATCTGGCTGGTATTGTCACCACCATTGCTCCTAGCTGGCCAAGAAATTCTGGGTAACCTGCTGACCATCATGCGCACCCCATTGTGACATCAACAGAGATACCTACAAAACTAGGAAAAATGAGAGGAACAACAGCAGAAACATGACGAGTGAGGTGATAATCCAATAGGGACATACCAACTGGATTGCATGGATCTGAGCATCTCTAGGGCGAGTTTGGACTAGCCCTGGATTTAGCAGCCAGTGTAGGCTCATCCTTAGGATAGACATCTGAATTGAAAGACCCCATAACATTTTATTAGATTACAGAGTGTTTCAAAGAGCACACAGAAGTATAGCATATGATAAAGAAATTAGATGATATCCCTTCTCAAAGCAGTTTAGCAAAATGGGAAGACTCGCATCACTAGGAAGAGACTGGTAACTATTAGGCAGAAGTACTAACTCTTTGTCATCCCCTAAGAGTAAGAACATAAGAACATAAGAACATAAGAAGAGCCATGCTGAATCGGGCCTCAGCCCATCTAGTCCAGCATTCTGTGTCACACAGTGGCCCACTAGTTGTACACGGGATCTCTAGCAGAAAGGAGGGCAAAACCCTCGCCTGCTCCCGACCCCCACAACCAGTACCGGGGAAAATCCTGCCTGCCTCCATCAACACAGAGGTGGCACTTGGATGTCCATTTCAGTAACTATAGTTTGTGTTTTGGGGAAAATTGCTTTTTTTTGGTACCAGAACTCCCAGAATGTCTCAGCCAGCATTAACATTTTGAACTTGGAAATGTTGATGCTTTTTCTGCATGGCAGGGGGTTGGATTAGATGGCTCATGTGGTCTCTTCCAACTCCCGTTTTCTATGATTCTATGATTTTTTTTAATGGCTGTGAAAACTGGTCTGAAAAGGTTACAATGCAGCATCGTGGGAGATGACAGCATCCCTACTAACTAGCCTGAACACTCCATGCTGCAATATTTTTGTTCTACAATCACATCACATTGGGATTTTTATGGCCTGTTTTTCCTCTTCTGTACAGGGCCTGCCAAGTACCATCAAATGATGCTAGCTTGGCCCCGTCCTCATTCCGCCCGAAGTGCAGGTGAAGGGTTGCAAGACCCTTCCTTTGTCACAATGGAGAAAAAAGTGTATTTTGGGTAGCTCTGATGGAGTTACCCAAATTTTTTGTCCTTTCCTCCATCTGATGAGGGAAAGAGCAATCTTGCAACTGCTGGTGAAACAGCCCGGCTCCAGGGGCCGTGTGAAGAGGTCCTTAGACTGTTTTCAATTCATAGATTTACAACTCTTTAATCATGTTGTCTGTTTTAGTATTATTTTAACTAGTATGGGCTTTCAGTACTCATTTTATGTTATGGCAATCAAATGACACCCAATCACTCATGATAAGTATATAGTATTTGATATAGCTAGGTAAATATTCAATTTTAGTTCGCTTACCTTCTGTCACCTCTACGTTTTTATTTCACATTTACCTACATTTTATTCCAAATATCTGCCACACACTGTTTCAGCTCATGATTTATTCAGTCTCTAGAAGAGAAAGTTGTGTGAAATGTGCAAATGTATGAAGTCTGATTTGGAGATTATGACTTTTTTGACAAATCTGTGGTTGCAGCTGAGATTACTGGTATCTCAGTGCCTGACAAATCTTTGCTTATTGTAGGATCCATCTGCCTAGGCTGCAATGCCTCAAGACAGAAATCTTTAGGAGTCAGGGTAATTTGTTAGGTCTGTTCAGTGTCAGAATCGATGCACATCTCTAGATTAGTCCTAGCTTTCCGCATGACACATGTGGCTGAATAAGATTCCCCACAGTTTTTGACTGAAAAGCCCTCTTATTTAGTATGACTTCTAGCTTCTGCCTGTGGGTAAGTGTTATCTATCCTTTTCCAGAGACAACTGTCAAGGTCATCCGTGGCCATAGATGTTATTGATGAACATGCTGATAATGTGGTGCTGCTCATATACGAATCTGAGCAATTGGCAAAATGTGCTGATACCAAAGGGATTGGAGAATGCTTATCTAGAATATTTTCTGAGATCCTTTAAAAAAAATTATGTGTGGAGTTTTATTGGCCTTTAAGGCAGTGTCACTTTTAAGAAATCTTTCTGAACTCATGCATTTAAAAACCACCAACCTTAACTTGATATGTTCCATAAAAGGAAATACTTTTGCTATCCCAACAGTCTATATCTGAGTAGAGTTTAAAATATTGAAAACTGTAAATATTGGAGTGTTGGAGAAAGAATCAATTACAGTTTTCTCAGGATAGTATGTAAGATTCATTTGAAAACCAATGTGATGTTGTGGTTTGAGCATTTGAGTACAACTTTGGAGACCAGGGTACAAATTCCCACTCAGCCATGGAAACCCATTGGGTGACCTTGAACATGCCACTTTGGGGATTTCCAGACAGGGCAAAATCCCAAGAGGAACTGGGATATTTAATCCCAGGAAATGAATATTGGTGAATATTAATTGTTTTCCTAGATAGAGGCATATTAGCAATCTTGTTGCTATGTGATGGCATTTTGCTGCATATAGTTCCAGCTTCCTTTCAGACATTTCCTGGAAACATGAGGAAGTTAGGTGTGGACAGGGTGAAACATGGAGCCCCAGCACTGTCTAAAATCTTAGAATGTCTGAACAAAATAAGGGGTTGAATCCCATAGTATGCATTTGCCTGATGACTTCTTCAGCCTGTCCTCTCTGTGCATCCCCACACACTCCAAATCCCCAGAGGGTTGAGGACCTTCTCTACAGCAATGGTTCCCAATCTTTGGTCCTCCAGGTGTTTTGATTTCAGCTCCCACAATTCCTAACAGCTAGTAAGACGGGTGGGATTTCTGGGAGTTGGTGCAAAACAACTGAAGAATCAAAAGTAGGAAACCACTGCTTTTGAGGAGATATGGAGGCATGTCATGTGAAGACACGAAGGGGAAACCCCATAAATATGTGTTGAATAATAGTATCAGTACATTTATGTCAGTCTGCTCTTTTCCTGGTGGGTAACTGATTTCCTCTTATGTGAATGATGTTTTGTGCTAGCATAAATATAATTTGCAGTTGCCTTCAATGCCATTGATTATTTGCTGTGGCAGACTTTTTTTTCATTCAGTTACAAACTATCTAGGGCTCACTCATCAATAGAGTATATAATGAATGCAAAAGGCCTGGCAGGGGGTTGACATGAGAGCTAAAACAAAACAAACAAAGGGGAACTACAAATCAATAGAGAAACTGGAAAGCTAAAGCTAAAGCCAGAATGTTTCAGATATGCTTTGTTATATAAATGTCATTTAAATAACATTTATTTGTTAAAAACACCTTAAAAGTTTGCACTTATTAAACATTCTGAAGAAGACATATTCAAAGTATTACAAAAGTTGTATAGACCTATCCAATTAATAATAGCAGCAGCAATACCATGTAATACTTAACAGTTTTATAGTGCTTTCTAAGAGTCAATGTGTTTAAAATAAAGCATAAGAGGACTAAAATGTTTAAAATATTTTATGAAGCATGTATACGTAAATGTTTAAATATATATGAGGTTCCATAAGGCTTATAAAAAGTCTTGAACATGCCACCAAAAATAAACAAATAAAAACAAAGTGAAGCAAAAACCCAACATTGGTACCGAAGGGAAAGAATTACCCAAATGGGGTATCTCAGCTGAGAACGCCTTTTCTTGTATCCTCACCATCGTATTCCCCTTCTGGGGAAATACAGAGGAAGTCTCCTCCAACAGATCTGTGTTATTACCAGCCGGCTCATAATAAACTTCTTAAGTTATAATTGAAAAAAAAAATCTTTTTTCTTTCTCACCACCTCCATTATTTTTAAATATAAGGTAGCTTGATTTTTGCCAACTTTAAAATGAATGAAGTGCTCATAGTTATGATTTGTGCTATTCTGAGACAAATTATGTTTCTGCATAATTAAATGTCAAAGTTCAGAATAAATATGCTGAACAGGTCAAGAGTTATTTAATATGCAACCACCATAGGTTGGTCCAAGTGAATGAAAATACATCATCTTTACATTTGTCTGTTGCAGCAAAAATATCCAACTGCTGTGGCACATTAATGACTGATGGAGAATGTGTCGTATTTTGGCATAGGCTTTCATGGATATATTCCACTTTGTGAGATGTATGAGGTTTTTGTCTTCATTGCTAGTTTTAAAGATACCTGAAAATGTCAAGACACCAGAACACCTCCATGCCATGAGTTCACAGCCAAGGTCTAGGAATGAAAACAGAATGAAAACATCTGGGGCCCTATGTGGGAAGGACCCTCATAATACCAACCGGCTCAGACTGGAAAACCTGGAGGAGGATGCTAAGATTCTGCAGTCATTTTACTGTAGGCCTGTAGCCAGAATATTGGCCTCATGATAAAGGCAGCCAGTGAGTCTAGTGAGATCAATGGAAAGTCAAACCCATTCTGGAAGGAAAGGCTAATGGGACAGTTGGAGTGACCTAGTCTCCATGGTTAGAGGCCCCTATTGCAACATAACATTATATATGTATATCAACATACATACCCAAAGAGATCTTAAATAATGTGTATTGCAGCAGCAGTACACACAAGTATCCTGAGAAATTCCTCCCCACTTTTGATATTTGCCACTGAAAAACTAAGAGTCAATGAACAGGGAAATAGAAGTCTGTTCTCAAGAAGTTTTCTATTATCTTGGTAAAGGTGACATCAGCAACCTCTTTCTTATCATCATGATAAACTGTGCATACACCAGGACAACAACTGTGAATGCTGATAGAGGATGAAACTCTAGTGGAGCGAAATGTAGTTGGCTATTTGTATTAATGCTGAGTCCTTGTGCTATGTATTTTGCAGGTGTAAACTGCAATCTTTGAATGGGTCTTACTGTATATATTCTGATAGTATTCCATGATTGGTGCCGAAGTAACTGGTCAAACTATTATTCTCCATCAAGATTGTGAGGATTTTTATTTATTTGTTTGTTTGTTTATTTTTTTCGTGTCAAGAGCAACTTGAGAAACAACAAATCGCTACTGGTGCGAGGGAATTGGCCATCTTGAAGTATGTTGCCCGGGGATGCCAAGATATATTTTTGATATTTTACCATTCTTATGGGAGGCTTCTCTCATATCCCCGCATGGGGACGTGTTGCTGATAGATGGAGCTCATCCACGCTCTCCTAGGATTCGAATCTCTGGCCTGTCAGTCTTCAGTCCTGCTGGCACAAGGGTTTAATCCATTGCACCACCAGGGACGAGGGAAAGGAGATTACCCTTTGGAAGTCCAACTGAGTCGGGCGATATTGGGAGTTGTAGTCCAGGAACATAGTCTTCCAAAGTTCTAAAATAAGTTGTACTTAAAATCCTTTGTCAAGGTGTGTTTAAAGTGGTAGATTAGATTACATCTTTTTGATAAAAGACAATCATGTTCATATTTAGAGTGGGTCCTTAGATCAGTGTTTCTCAACCTTTTTTGAGCCGAGGCACACTTTTAACATTAAAAAAATCCGGGGGCACACCACCAACCAAAATGACACAAAATGACACTCTAACACAGTAAAGAACGGCTGGGGGTTGTTGGCCTGCTGGGAGCAGCTGCTGGGAGTGCCAAAGCCGGGGAGGGGGCGGAGCCAGGCTGCGCCATGCCCCGCCCCCTACCCCCGGCTTCACCTCTCCCAGCAGCTGCTCCAGCCTTGAGGGGGCAGTGCCAAGCCAGTGGTGCCAGAGCCAGCACAATGCTGGCTTGGCACTGTCCCCTCAAGGCTGGAGCAGCTCCTGGGAGTGCCGAAGCCGGGGGAGGGGGCAGAGCCAGGCCGCGCCATGCCCCGCCCCTCCCCCCAGCTTCAGCTCTCCTACAGGCCGCACCATGCCCTGTCCCCTCCCCCCAGCTTCAGCTCTCCTACAGAGGAGGAGCATGAGCGGTGGAAGGGCTTCAGTGGGCGGGGCTCCTCCACGCGGTTTCAACGAGCGAGGGGCGAGAGTCATGGTGGGAGTCATGGCAGATTGGAGGCTGGCTGGGGAAACGGCTGAAGGAGGCGGCGCCCCGGTCCCTTCTTCTTTTTCTTCGCCACTGCCCGGCCGTTCCTCCTCCCACAAGCAGCAGGAGTTCGGCAGGAGGGGGGGAGGAAGGGGGGCAGAGAGGTTTTCTCGCGGCACAGCAGGAGGCCCTTCACGGCACACTAGTGTGCCACGGCACACTGGTTGAGAAAGACTGCCTTAGATGATCATCTACTCTTCATTTAATTTCTCCCTCATAGAACGCTGACAACAGGGAAGTCCTATAAACATTCTCTTTGAATGTCACCTCCTTTGAATATATATCATTCTTATTCTGTATCTTTATGATCCATGTCCATTTTCCCTGTCTCTGCATTATTTAGTCTTATTTCAGTGAACAATGGATTCAAATTTTTTATGCCCTATATTTCTTTTTATTATCAAATATTTTATTTCACTTTCAGGATAGAATAAAGGTGTTTATTGGAACAAGGAAGCCAAAAAACCACCCGTTGCTATAGAATGATTTGCTCAAATAATCACTTGGAATGCTATACTTGGTTTCCTCCCCTCATTTCCACACTCACCCTATGCTTTTAGATGGGTCATTCCTGCTTGCTAGCCTAAACAGTGGGGAGATTTCCTCAACATGTGTCAAAATGATTTGGCTCTGTGTACCTTACAGCTTTGCTTGAGTCAATAGAAGGCTCCATTAACTACTTTGATTCTAGTAGCAAAATGCCTGGGGCAACCCTGACTGCAGGAATACAGACACCAGGTTTCAAAACTGCTTTTTTTGTGTGTGTCAGGAGTAACTTGAGAAACTGGAAGTGGCTTCTGGTGTGAAAGAATTGGCAGTCTGCAAAGACATTGCCCAGGGTATGCCTGGATGTTTTACCATCCAGTGGGAGGCTTTGTCTCATGTCCCCACATGGGGAGCTGGTGCTGACAGAGGGAGCTCAACTCACTCTCCCCAGATTCGAACCATTGACCTGTCAGTTAGCAGTCCTGCCAGCACAAGGGGTTAACCCATTGTGCCAAGGGGCTATATAACCCTGTTCTTTGCATATATTGAAGTCGGTGCATATCATCATCACCATCGTTGTTGGCCTTTTCCTTTATCTAGTGCGGTGGTTCTTAACCTGTGAGTCCCCAGGTGTTTTGGCCTAAAACTCCCACAAATCCCAGCGAATTTACCAGCTGTTAGGATTTCTGGGAGTTGAAGGTCAAAACATCTAGGGACCCACAACTTGAAAACCACGGATTCAGTGTATCTCAAGGCTATGTTCAGTTGTGTATTTTTTTACATCACAAGCTTTGCTATCCAGTTTTTCAAATGCCATCTTGGCAATGAAATGGTATTATACATACTGTCATGCATCTGGAATCTCACAAGGGCAATGAAGACTTATCCTTGTCCACAACTGAATTGTATTCCAGTCTGCAGAATGCTTCCCATCTATTAAAACCTTAGTATGGACAATAAAGTAGTCTAAGCAGGTACAAGCTGTCTTTAAAAACGAGTGGGATTGAATAACATCTGTTGGAAGCAGTAAATCACATGTGTGATGGTGTATAATGGGTAAACAAATCAAAAAGGGCATTCTTTGATTTAATTAAAGTATTGATTTAGTTGTCCTTTTGGTTACAGCTGTAGAGGATTCTGGAGTGTGCCCTGCTGTTACTGACTTCGTGTGTAAGAACAAGCAGTGCATTGAGTCTCACCTTGTCTGTGATTACAAGCCTGACTGCAAAGACTGGTCAGATGAAGCTGATTGCAGTAAGTACTTTTATATCTGCATTTGTATAAATTGCATTTTGAAAGGGGAACATCGCAGGTGCTAAACTACAGCTTCTTAAAGTTATTTGAGGAAAGTTAGTAAGTATTCTGTTTCTGTTCCTTTGCAGTCCCCTTTGTGTTCAAGATTCAACACTTCCTTATTTCTGGAGAATTGGAGAAATCCAATTTTACCTTGTACCCTGTCAACATTCTCCAAAACATATTGCTGTTTCTGGGCCAATCCTTAGCATGCTTACTCAAAAAACTCTTACAGGCAAATGTGAATACTCTTTTCACCTCACATCTCAGCAAAAAACCCCATCAATTCTTTAAAAGATTATCAAAATAGAAAAATGTAGCTGATTTTCAATATTAAGAGAAGAACAAAACAACTTAAAGTGAATACAGACAGGAAAAGTCAGAAAATAATCATAAAGCCTCAATGAGGAAAAGGTACATATCTTAATCACATAAAATGTTACCTTCTAGTGATTTTACATATACAAAACATTCTGAGCTATATTTCAAGAACTTTTGACAACTTCTATTGATCACATAAAAAGAAGACATGAATAAGATATAAAGGACACATATGAGTCTTTGCTCTATACTGATGAATTTGTATGGCTGTCCTAGTCTTTTGTTGCTCGATTTCTGCCATTACATGTTTTTATAGAAAATCCATATAAGGATTGTTTAATTCTTTGAGGTGGAACTCTGGGTTTCCAAACTTGTATCCGCTGACACTACATTGAATTCGATCTACAGTCTAACTCTGGATGCATCTCCAGACGTAGGCAAACTTTGGCCCTCCAGGTGTTTTGGACTACAACTCCCACAATTCCTAACAGCCTACCAACTGTTAGGAATTGTGGGAGTTGAAGTTCAAAATACATGAAGAGTCGAAGTTTGCCCATGCATGATTTACACTGTTGAATTAATGCAGTGATCATATTAACTGACATGGCTCAGTACTATGGAATCATGGGTGCTGAAGTTTTCCAAGGCCTTTAGCCTTCTCTGCCAAAGGGTGCTGGTGTCTCACCAAACAAGAAAGCCTAGGATTTTAAATGCAGCACAACAGTCATACAACAGTTTAAGCCAGCGGTTCTCAACCTGTTCAAAGTGGTCCCTGGTCAAGTGGGCTCTGGTCAAAGTGGACCCTGGCCAAAAAAGGTTGAGAACCACTGCTCTAAGCAGTAGTTCAGTTGCTATACACAAGAGAAAGAAATCCTTGGGTGTTTTTTGGAAGTGAGAAATCGAACCAAGACTGGTGTTTCACCTACTATAGACTGAAGTAGCAATTTTTTCATTGTTAAGGAAAGTCCCCATTTGCAGATGGGTGGGTGGTTTTACCAATATAAAGTGACCTTATCCCTCTATCCAGCCTCCTCTTCAGTCAATATACTGATTGTTTTTTACTAAGCTAATCCATGTGGAACTTGGGTTAGCTCCATAGTAGTTAGGAATACAGAAATAATTACTTCTGTTCCACGAAAATTATTTTCCTTAAGACAAAACCACAGATCACAAGTGAGGCCATAGCTCACACTACTTGTTTGTATAGAACAAAACATTTTCACTTGAGTCCGCATTCATCCAACATGTTTTGCCATTAAATATTTGCTCCTCAGGGACCCAATTAGCTGGAATGATTACATTGCTTTCCTTCTTTGTTTGAGATAAGAGAGTTCTATTGAAATGGAAGCAAATGCATATATAAGAGAAAAAAGTTCCTTATAGGCAACATAAAACAAAAGGGTTTTATCATATAACTCAGAAATCGTGACCTACTACTCTGTGTTTGTGTAGACAAATGCATGCCTGGGTAGCTAATGCAAGCTACCTTGTTGAATCCTCCACCATGAAAATATTTGCCATGTAGACTATTTATTTATACATGTGTGGGTAAACACTTGAACTTGCATCTTACATTTCTAGTGTCTGTACAACATTTACCGCTGATAACAATAACTTAAGATAATAAAAGAGCTAAACACTAATCACCAGCGAGAATGCTCAGAAAGGACAATCCAGAACCTGCTAGTTATCATACCTAGCAGGTTCTGGATTGTCCTTTCTGAGCATTCTCACTGAATGTCCTTCAATATCAATTTCTCTTACTCCTTGTAGTACTAGTACTGTTCCTCTATAAACCTCATTGCAGTTGTGTTTTTTTCACTAATCACCAGCTGCACAACAAATGGAGATTAACACCACCTTGATAAAATATGACCAGTTTTGGAAAAGACAGACTATCTATGCTAAATATACTAAGCAGTCCTGCTAATATACTTATTATTCTAATATTATGAGAAAGATAACTAAGAAGGCATCTACACTGTAGAATTAATATGGTTTGATCCCACTTTAACTATCATGGTTCAATGCTGTGGATTAATGGGAATTGTTTGTTGAGGCACTAGCACTCTTTGGCAGAGAAGGTTAAAGTCCTTGTAAGACTGCATTTTCCCTGATTGAATGCTATGTAGTTGTAGTTTTGCAAGGTCTTTCGGCTCCTCTATCTAAAAGTTCTAATGCCTCACCCAACTACAACTCTCATGATTCTATAACATTAAGCCATTGCAGATAGTGGCACCAAACTGAATTAATTCTACAATGTAGATGGATCCCCAGTAAGCAAATTTCAACAATGAGAAAATAAACCTTTGCCACATAACAATTTCATTCTTTGACATGTTTTCCAGCTGCCATAAGTGAACCATTGCATCAATAATCTAATGCTCTGTAATGATCTCTCAGCAAAAAAGAAAAGCATGATTCATTCTGTAATGCTATTATAGGACGCTATGCTTTGTAGTGGTTTGTGAAAGCACCCCCTGAAGGACTGCTAATCGCATCTGTTTTCTTTTCTTATACAGACAATGAACAGAACCATACAGTCCCATCTGTATATCAGTTTGAGCCCTGATAAAGCTGCCCAAACTGTGTAATGAATAGGTTTCCACAAAAAATGAAAAGGCACTGTACAAGCAGACATTAAAAGCAGAAAGCTTGCTTCAATAGGCAATGGGAGTTGTGGCACATATCTCTGATCCTGAGACATTTGAAGCACTCTCAAAGCAATCCTACACGTCTAATCAGAACAAAGTTTCACTGCAGTCAGTGCCCTTTATTTTATAGTAAATACATTAGGATTGTAGTCTTTCTGTCTGAGGGCTCATTACAAGTGTCACTTAATAACGGATGGGGCCATCCACTTCATCTCCAACCCACCACTTAGCACACCACTTATTTTCCTGCTGCACAGGAAAAATGGGATTGCAGCAGCAGCCCATAAGGACAGTGAACTAGTCTGCATCAGACCTGGCCCTGCTTTCACAGTTTGCCCAACCCATGGGGTTGCTCATACTCCGGTGTATCCCTCAACTTTCTTCAATGCAGACTTGCAATAAGGACTGTAAGTGGCCAGTGACTACATGGATTTTGTGGGTTATTAAGGCCATATAGAAACACACCCAGAGACTGAATTCTTATCTCCAGAGCTCAGAAAAGTTACTTTCTAAGATAACATCTGCCACAATACTTTAACCAGCATATGTGAAAAATTGTTTTTTAAATTTGATATTATACCCCACTGACCTCACCAGACTGTCTGTCTCGCTACCCTCTTTATTGTATTTTCAGTATGAGATATGTACCCTTTTAACCCAACTAGGACTCTTAAACCATCTTTCATTTTATATAACAATTTAAATTCTGAGTTGCTCTTGGTCACATTTCCCCCACTGCTAAAAAGGAAACTCTCCCCCAGAGCATTTTAATGTTTTTGATTTATTTTAATCATATTATAACATTGCTGCGTTGCATTTTTTATTCTCAATTTTGCCCAAAGCTATATGCTAATGAGCAGCCATATCAATATTATAAATAAATGAATACCTCTGAGGAGATGTGTATATGATTGTG
This sequence comes from Anolis apletophallus, assembly GCA_030556195.1. NCBI lineage: Eukaryota > Metazoa > Chordata > Lepidosauria > Squamata > Anolidae > Anolis > Anolis apletophallus. Next base: position 33,015,861 of record JARBWK010000008.1, on the reverse strand, counting down.
CTGTAAAAGGAATTTATTTTCCTCTGTGTGTGTTTCTTTACCTTAGGGTGGTAAGATTTTGTATCCCTTTTCTGCTCAGGGAACACATTTAAATCATTTTTGACATCTTGGTTTTCTTAGTTAATTTTGGCAGAAATAGTACACAGTCAGACCTCTGCATTCATGGATTCTACATTCACAGTTTCAACGAGGCTTGTACACAGATTCGGATTGGTTGGTTTCCTTTGGCCAATCCGGCTTGTTTGGTTTGACTAGCAGGCCGTAACGTCAAGGGGCCAGCCATCATGTTTTTTGCAGCCCCAACAGAACAGTATCTGTCAGTTACAAGTGAGGGAGCCACTAGAAGAAAAAGTGTGTGTGTGGGGGGGGGAGGCAACACCCCAGGCAGGGCAAAGAGAGGGCTTTTTTAAGGAAGCCTGTCCGACGCAAGGACTCGGCCGGCCCCTTAATCACACACACAGAGACGATAATCAGCTAACTATTTATTGAATAATAAAGAACAGGTGAAAAGGTAATTGTCCATAAAATTGAGAAGTTCAATCCACAAGGTAAGAGTCTGTAGTAATCCAAATCCAATAGCTTGGCAAAAGCTTGGTCAAAGGCTTGGCAAAAGGCTTGGTAAAAGGCTTGGCAAAAGGCTCCGCAAAGCAATGCGGATCAAGGAACAAGACAAAGTTCAATCAGGGCCCAAGAAACTTCTTGGCAAGGCACGAGCCAGCAACTTGGCTCCGTGGTCCTGCGCTCGCTTCACTCCTCTTAGAATAGAAGTGGCCGAGCTACTGAGGATCCGTTCCCACGGATCCTATACTTAATCCCCTTGGCAATGCCCCCGACGCTCTAGGCTTCTGCGTCAATCTGTGCTACGGGACCTCGCACTTCTCTGGCGCTCTAGGCTGCGGTGCCAACCCCTCCTGCTGGACTCGATGCTTTCTCTCCTATCGAAGCCCCGACCTTGCCTCCCAGCACCTGGTTCACTATCTTCATGAGAGACAAACTCCCTTTCGGCTTCCATGGCCTCATCCTCCACTGTTTCCCTGATTCTCTCCTGCGACCCGAAACCACCTGGCTTCTCATAACAATCGTCACTATCAACACTTTCGGAGTCAGCCTGACCTTCCCAGTTATCGTAGCCATCAGGCCATCCATCATCCCAGGCCAGGCTCTCTGTGGGAGAGGAAGGCCCAGCTAACTCATTAACCCCTTCCTCCATTTCCTCATCAGCTGCGGCTGGCTCCAATGCAAGTGGGACCCCCGGTGCTGCCCCCTGTCCCCCAGGCACAAAAGAGAACTGGGTTGCTACAAAGCCCTTGGTAGGATAGCTCCAGGTTGATCACTCTTCCTTCCCTGGGGAGTGGGAGGCCTCCTTAAAATGCCAACAGTGCTTCTACAGGGAGAGAACATGTGCCCCCCCCCCCCCCCGGCAGCACCTGTCTCCTCAAGTAGAAACAGGTTTAGGTAAGGTAAATATTTTCCCCTGACATGAAGTCCAGTCATGTTCAACTCTGGGATGTGGTGCTCATCTCCATTTCTAAGCCGAAGACACCTCCAAGGTCATGTGGTTGGCATGACTGCATGGAGTGCCGTTAACTTCCTGCCGAAGCAGTACCTATTAATCTACTCACATTTGCCTGTTTTCGAACTACTAGGTTGGCAGAAGCTGGGGCTGACAGCGGAAGCTCATGCCGCTCCCCATATTCGAACCTGCAACCTTTCGGTCAACAAACTCAGCAGCTCAACACTTTAACACACTGCTCCTCCTGGGGGTTCCAAACAGCTTTAGCAAAGCATTAAACCCAGTCTCCTCTACAGACCAAAGGAAAAGAATTGCAGAAGGAGTAGTATCTTAAGCCCTTTCTTTAAACTCAGGTCTCAGGTCTCCTCTACAAACCATAGAATCATTGAGTGGGCCCTCCAGTCCAACCCCATATTCTGTCAAGAACAAGAAAATCCCATTCAAAGCACCCCTGAGAGATGGCCATCCAGCCTTTCTTTAAAAGCCTCCAAAGAAGGGGCCTCCACTACACTCTGCCGCAGAGAGTTCCACTGTTGAACAGCCCTCACAGTTAGGAAATTTTTTCTAATGTTCAGGTGGAATCTCCTTTCCTGTAGTTGGAAGTCATTGTTCCCCATCCTAGTCTCCAGAGCAGCAGAAAACGAGCTTGTTCCCTCTTTCTTGTGACTTCCCCTCCCATATTTATACAAAGCCATCATGTAGCCTCTCAGCCTCCTCTGCTTTAGGCTAAACATGCCCAACTTTTTAAGGTGCTCCCAGGGGCGGTCCTTCCGATTACGTGACCTACGTGGCCACGTAGGGCGCTACCGGCTGGGAGGGGCACCACCGGCTGGGAGGGGCGCCACCGCTGACACTGCACTGCCCTGTGCCGCCGTTACGCTGGGTGTGCCGGGCGCGCACGCGCAGAAGCACCCCAAAGGCGCTGTAGCGCCTGTAGACGTTTCTGCACATGCGCGAACGTCCGCGCACGCGCACTGCCTCCCGAGTGCGCCTGCCGCTTTGGAGCCAGCGTGCATGTGCAAAACCTGCACGCATGCACGCTGGCTCCAACGCGGCAGGTGCGCTCGGGAGGCAGCGTGCGTGTGCGGATATTCGCGCATGCGGAGGTGCGCCGATGGGACCGATGGGACCGGCTGCGGAGGCGCGCCTGGCGTGCGGCTGGTGGTGGCGGCGGCGTGGCGACAAAATTTCCTTTGCGTAGGTTAGACCGCCCCTGGGTGCTCCTCATAGGGCTTGTTCTCCAAAGGGCGGATTGCAGGTGGTATCTTAAGTCCATTTTTGAAACCCTGATCTCCTCTACAGACCAAAGAGAAAGGATTGCAGAAAGGTGACAAAATTTTCAATCCATGTATTAATGAAGAATATAGACCAATGCCCCTAAAATGGGTGCTCCCCCTCAATGAGGGCTTGTTCTCCAAAGGGAAAGGATTGCAGAAAGAGTGGTATCTTAAGTCCATTTTTGAAACCCTGATCTCCTCTACAGACCAAAGAGAAAGGATTGCAGAAAGAGTGGTATCTTAACTCTGATGCTTTCAATCCAGATTTTAATGAAGAATATAAGGACAAACAATGCCATTGCCTAAAATAGAAAGAGACACTGCCCAACGGGCTGGGACTATCTGCATTTTCTGGTTGTGGACCGAAAACGGCTATTTGGCTACCAGTCCATTTTCGAGAGGTGCATGAAAAAGAATCTGGGGGTCTCCCGAAATTCAACCAGCAGGAATTTGAGGCTCAGTCAAAATGCACAAGCCTAGTTTCAACCCTCCATGACTTGAAAATCCCCAAAACAAACCTTGATTTTGCTGTTTTATTTAAAGGGCACTATTTTACTACATTGTTGTATATAATGGGACTGGAGTATTTTGGTGTCCACAGAGGCCCTGGAATCAAATCTTAGGAGATACATTGGACCCACTGTATAACTGCTGCTGTGAGACATTAAGAAGTTTAATGAGGGAAGAGGCACTGTTCCTTCCAAATGGAGAGTAACATGAAGTTCTTAAAATCAGTCATGTTATTGATGGAAGAGAAACTGCACAAGGCTGAAAGCACATTTACTTTTTCTGAACTGCATTCAATTATGCATAGATTTTATTAATAGCAGGCCTCCTTGTTGATGAACCATCCAGTCAAATGCCTTGGCATATTGAAATAAAAGCAATTTTAAAGACAAATGGAACAATCCTTTTCCCATCCTTTGAAAACAGACTTGCTTTACATCAAAAAGAAACAAATGGAAAGAAGGTGCAAACAGACAGCTGACGTGCATCTGCAGTTCATAGATTCTTCTTAAATACCTACTGTACGCAATTCAGGAGAGCTAATGTGATGAAGCTGATAGTGTTGGACTAGGGCTTTGGGAGACCAGGGTCCAAATGCTCTTTGAATGTGGAAACTGACTGTGTAAACTTGGACCAGTTGTACTCTTTCGTCTTCAGAGGAAGAGAAATAGAGTAGACCCACTGAATTAAAGGAAGTTACATACATACTAACTTGTTACATTTTTGTTCATTCAGTGGTCTAGAACCAGTTGGGCAAACAACCAAAATATATAAACCTGTACATATGAAGTTGTAGTTGTGGCTCCTAGAACTGTACCAACATTTTTGTGCCTGCTAACTTGGTAATGGAAAGAACACTGTTCATTGTGCATCTCCCTCATAGAGGCCTGGCCAAAAGGCATGGTTTAGAACCCAAAAATGGCGATTCTAAAATCAAATGGGGGGTGTTGATTAGTAAAAGAAAGACTTACAAAATTTTTTCCAAAAATTTCTAAAATGTAACTTAATTACTAACGAAATTCGTTAGTAGTTCGTATGCCAGCGCATGCGCATTCCAGATGGTTTTGGCCTACAACTCCCAGAAATCCTAACAGCTGGTAAATTGGCTGGGATTTCTGGGAGTTGTAGGCCAAAACTTGAATAAATCACACTGAATTCTAGATGGGACTCTCCAAATAGGAAGGAGGGAGGGAAGGAGGGAGGGAGCGGGTATTCTATTCTTGGAAGCAGCAAAAGAAAAGGAGGAGGAGCCCCCCCCTCGCTCCTCGCTGCCTCTCTCTCACCCCGATCCCGAGGGAGCGAGGGCCCAAGTTTGCCCAGGCTGGTCATATACCTACATTCCATGCACATGCAATAATACAGCAGTAATAACAATGGGTATAAGAAGAGGTAAAATTCAAACTGAAGTATTCTGACTGGTCCCTCCTCATGCGGTGCAAACGGGCTCTTCTCTGTGAGCCCGGGAAAAGCCAGCGTTTTCTGCTTGGGTGCACACACATACATATTTCTTGGGGGGGGATTTGCTGCAGAATCTTCTCTATGAGCCCGGATTCTGCAGCAAATCCCCCCAAGAATATGTATGTGTGTGCACCCAAGCAGAAAACGCTATTTTTCCCGGGCTCACAGAGAAGAGCCCGTTTGCACTGCATGAGGCAGGGACCAGTCAGAATACTTCAGTTTGAATTTTACCTCTTGTTATTGTTATTACTGCTGTATTATTGCATGTGCATGGAATGTAGGTATGACCAGTTGGATTACTTATAATATTAGGCACTTACAGTAGCATTCATTCTATTATACATTAGGTTGGTTTCTCACCCCAATACTCTTTGATGCTTTAGATCCTGGCAGGCAGGAGAGGCAGGGAAGCCTGGAAAAAATGTAAACAGAGAGGTTTACTCAGAAGTAAATCCACAAGGAGGGCACTTCATCCAAAGTGCCCTCCTTTGCAGATTTACTTCTGAGTAAACCTCACTGTTTACATTTTTTCCGGGCTTCCAGCCGAAAGAAAGAGCGAGTTTAGGGCTTACCTTGCCATAATACTTATTGGCAAGGGAGGCGGGAGGGTGGTGAGAGAGAAGGAGGGTGCCCCCCCCCCCTTACGACCTAATAACGACACTTAAGAAAATCCTGGCACCCGAAGTTCTATAAAGAAAGTCCACTTCCTGGTTGGCGTTCCAGGTGCGGAAATACTCAAAAGTAGCATTTCTTACGAATCATTTCATTTTCATAACTTTTTTCTCATGCCTACTGGCCAATGTCAACAATCTCATTCAACCAAGAGTAATATTGCATTATTCATTCAGCTGGGAATAGCTTCAACAAATAGTACTGCAATTATGATATGTTATGGTTTTCCATTGGTCTCACATGAGAAATATAGCCCCTTTGCTTCTACTCTACAGTGCTGGTACATTCTATTACAGTATTGGTTGTTGAAGATCCCAAAAGTAATCCTGTAAGATTTAGATTGATTTCTTTTGACACTTATGACATTTTTGGATTTTGTTGTTGGTTTTTTAATCATAACTGGAAAGCTCAGGACTACAATGAATCTACTAATACTGTGTCTTGTGCATGAGTGGTGCTATTTTGTTTCCACTTCCACCACTGCAGGATGACTTGTATTTACCTTAAAATATGGGCTTTCTTGCTGCTGCTATTATGTCAATTATAGTTTTTGTTTTGTTTTGTTGAAACTGCCATTGAAAGTGGACCATAATCTTTTGGTGACAGTAACTATTGCCCACTTTTGTATATATCCTGCCACCAGTCAGCTTCTGCCCCATGATTAACCCATTCTCTACTATTGACAGGCAAAACCCATCCATACCTTGCAATCCCACAATGTTCCCATTACTTACCTAGATCAATGGGTCCATTCTGATTTTGCGCTGTTGTGCCAGTAATAAAGTGACATCAGGGGAGGAAATTCTCCTTTCCTGCTCTTCCCTTCGCCTTCACTATTCCGGAGCTGTCTGTTTAATATTTATTTAATATTTTTCAGTTATATTTGCCTTTTTTGGTAATTAGTGTTGATACTGTGATATTGCTCCAAAATATGGAGCAGTAGAGGTGTGGGAGGACGAAGTTAGGAGGGCAGAAGAACAACTGTGGGACCCTGAATTGCGCAAATGAAGAGAGGTGTAATAACAAAATACAATTGTGGGAATGAAGAGGTGTGCAATAGCTAAGGTGCTCATCCTAAAATGCCAATAGCGGCTTCATGTGATAACATTCTAATTTGGATTTCTTCTTTTGCATACCTTCTTTTTTAATTAGTTTTTTTTAAAGTAAACTGTTTTGTGAACCAGGTGCTGAACAGTTGTCTATGAAGACCATTAATTATTAGTAAATGAATGTGCTTTTTTTCCTTCCCCCTTTATTTTGGTAGGCCAATACACCTCTGTCCCAGGAAGCTGTAACTTTGAGACTCAAGGCCAAGAATGGAGTTCTATGTGTGGACTTAGGCAAGATTTTGAAGATGACTTTGACTGGAACATTGGCAACAAGATTGTTATAGAACAAGGAGACCTAATCCAGGATCACACCCCAGGTAATGTGCTGTTGGTCTCAACCATTTGGAAGAAATGACTGGAAATTGTTGTTCCTCACTGAAATATTCACTAGCCATTTGTTGACAGAATGACAGGATGGTCAGAGGGGGCATGAGACCAATTTTGTGTGCTTTGTAAAGAAAGAAAGCATGGTTCTTAAGAACTAATTGCAGAATGCCAAAGGCAGGATGGAATAGAAAACAAGGTTATTTTGTTTTCAGTTGTGACTACGCAAGAGTGAACAAGATACTAGAAAATGCTAGGAAGAGCACTTTCAATTTTATCTAATGTTGTTGCTTGGATGTGGATAAAATAAAGACACCCAGTGGTTGCCGCTTATCAGCCTTTTTCATCCGTGCTTGAGTTAGCAGAAGTCAGTACAATATTACCAATTGTTCCCTTCAAAGCAAATACAGTTATATCACTCCTGATTCTGTGTTTTGACTGAGTGCATTTCTTTATTCCTTTATGTAAGATAATGGACTGCTAAATAAAAAGGTACTAATTAATCAGGACCCCATGGGAGAAAAATACTGTTCTGTTGGGTTAGATTGGTCTTCTGTACATTTGCCTGCATTTGGGGTTTTTAAAAAGTTGTTAATTAAAGAGATGCTTGTAAACTTTCCCCTTTCAAGTCCCATTTGGATGAAGAAGTAAAATAGTACAGTAATTGATGTGAGCAGAGTTAACTGCTGTGATAACTTGTGACAAACAGTCTACATAGTGATTGTACAGGCATTTGGCTACATACAATAAAGTTTACAACACATAGGAGGTTTTTTTTGTCTAACACAGACTTCTTGTCTAATTTTTGAACAAATTGCAGAGTTATCACCACAAGCATAATGTTTCAGTTCAATCTGAAATGTACAGGTCAAACCTGCATGACTAAGAGGGTATCTACAGACATAGAATCATAGAGTTGGAAGAGAACTCATGGGCCATCCAGTCCAACCCCCTGCCAAGAAGCAGGGAAATTGCATTCAAAGCACCTCCAACAGCCTCTGTTTAAAACCTTCCAAAGAAGGAGCCTCCACCACACTCTGGGGCAGAGAGTCCCACTAATGAACAGCCCTCACAGTCAGGAAGTTCTTCCTAATGTTCAGGTGGAATCTCCTTTCTTGTAGTTTGAAGCCATTGTTCCACTTCCTAGTCTCCAGGGCAGCAGAAAACAAGCTTGCTCCCTCCTCCCTATGACTTCCTCTCACATATTTATACATGGATATCATATCTCCTCTCAGCCTTATCTTCTTCAGGCTAAACATGCCCAACACTTCAAGCCGCTGCTCATACGGCTTGGTCTCCAGACCCTTCTCTGGACACATTCCAGTTTGTCAATTGTGGTGCCCAGAATTGGACACAATATTCCAGGTGTGGTCTAACCAAGGCAGAACAGAGGGGTAGATTACTTCCCTGGATCGAGACACTATGCTCCTATTGATGCAGGCCAAAATCCCATTGGCTTTTTTTTTTGCTGCCGCATCACATTGTTGGCTCATGTTTAACTTGTTGTCCATGAGGACCCCAAGAACTTTTTCACACATACTGCTCTCGAGCCATGCACCCCCCATTCTGTATCTTTGCATTTCATTTTTTCTGCCTAAGTAGAGTATCTTGCATTTGTCACTGTTGAACTTCATTTTGTTAGTTTTTGCCCATCTCTCTAATCTGTTAAGATCGTTTTGAATTCTGTTCTGGCAATTTGACATAACTTTAACTGCCATGGCTGAATGCTATGGAGTCATTGATGTTATAATTTTATTTATGGTTTTATGTCCCAGCATTGGATGTTTGAGTCCCCTGTGGGGTGAGAAGGGGGAATATAAATGTTTAAATAAATAAATAAATAAATAAATAAAAGATTTACAAGGCATTTAATCTCTTCTGGCAAAAGGTGCTGGTGCCTCTCCAAACTACAACTCCAGGATTCTATAGCATTGAGCCATGGCAGTTAAAGTGGTGTCAAACTGTATGAGTTATGAGTGTAGATGCACACTAGGTAAATCTAGACTAAACCAAACCAGGAAAAGCACTTCAGTTTTCAGTGTGATCCAAAGGAAGACTTAAGCATATGAGTAAAGTAAATGTATATAGGAAGCAGATAAGGAGACCAAAGCCATTTCAAAGACAAGGATGCTAGGAGCTAGGAAGAAGGATGACCTAGCAGACAAGGGCCCTTCTATATTTGCCCAAATGCATAGTTCATGGCCACACAGGGGGCCCAAACCGTGCCTTTTCAGCAACAGGGTGGCCAAACACTCACCCGTGCAAAACTTTGGTTGGCACAGGTAAGCACAGGCACCCGGCCCTCTACCATACCTGGTGTCCATTTTGCGATTTTAAAAAATGAGGAAAGCCTCCTTACTGAGCTGGATGCTTCTCCGTGCTCCACGGTGCATCTATAATGCAAAGGAGTTTAGGAGAGGCACCATGAAGCATAGAGAAGCATCCAGCCTTGGTAAGGAGGATTTCTGTGCATTTAAAATGGTGAAACAGGTGCTAATCTTTGCAGATTGCCAGGGCCCATGGAGGCAGAATGGCTGTAGGGACTGTCCCCAGAATTGCAGATGGCAATCCAGAGAGAGAGGCAGTCTCCACAGGCCCAATATCTGGAAAGATGAGGACATTCCTGGAAGGTCTGCATCTTAACCAGGATTAAACATGGGGTTCTAGTTTTTCCCCAGGTTAATTTACATTGTATAGGGTGCTTTAAATGGCATTGTGGGGACCTAAGTTACAGAGAGATAGGAACTCTGCTGTTCTAGCAGTTGAAAGGCCAGAAGTTAAGATTTGGGTCATTGATTATATGATGCTTTGAATCCTCTTCTAGAAATCTCTTCCTTTCTCAAAACTACAATGTCCAGATCTCCAGCTTGTAAGAATGTCATCTTTATTGTCTGTACTAAAGACATAATCTGAACTTTCAGAATAGCTGGGAGGTTTTGTTCAATTGCTACTAAAATACTTTTATTGAAAACCAAATGATAGCAGGAAATTGCACAAGATTGAGGGTTAAATGAAGCAAGTTTCAACTCCTAAAAGGCAACGATCTTAAAGACTTTGAAATCTGTTATACTTTAGATTTGAAACCCTTTGGATACTTTCACGTTAGGAATGAAAAAGCCAAAATTACATGCAATTATATAGTAGGTAAAAGTGAATGCGACTAGTTCTTATAAAAATCGTTTTTGGCACTCCACCTCAGCCCTCAATCCAGCTGCATCGGGTGCTTAAAGAGACAAAAGAATGGCCTCCCTGACACTCTCTTTGTGCTGTGTTCATTAATGCTGTCTGGAAAAGTTGACAGTGAACGTAAGATTTGCAATCGTATAAAGGTGCTAATTGCAATTTCTATCATTCCATAACCTGTTAGAAGTTTTCAAATGCTATGTAATGTACATTAATTATTTTCTCAAATTGCTTCATCAAACACCTAACATGTTGCCCTTCGATTTCCTAGAATGCCATTAGAATATACTTAATAAAGTTAGACCATTTCAACAAGAAAATTAAACCAGGGAGCGTCTTTCTTGGGCCTTTGTATACTTGATACATTTACCAAAGCCAGTACAATAATGTTCACTTTATGCAGGATCTATAGTTTTTGTTGTAAGCTAAGCTTCCCTAGTATTGAACATACATTGCTGTAATACATAAATAAGTGAAAGGAAGATAAATTTTAGAGCCCTCCACCCTGATCATTTTCTTTGGTGAGTCAATGTGCAAATACCATGAGCAAAATTGCTGGGTTATTTTTTCTCCCCAGATGTTACTTTTGAAAAAGTCACAATACAGATAGGTGGCTTTCCTTGGAGCTATTCATACACTGGCTGTATGAATATCAGAGTTTGCTCAATGCAGTGGTTAGGTTAGTGGACTAGCACTCAGTACACAAAGATTTTAATTTTCACTGCACCATAAAGCACCATGGATGAAGTTGGGCCAATCATTGTTTCTCAGCTTGTTCTATCTCATAGGTGTTGCTGTGATGATAAAGTAGTAAGTTCAGAAAAGCCATTCACTCTTTTTTTTTATCTTATTGAAGGGAAGATTGGATGTAAACTATTATATAATGTCACAGAGATTTCTCAAGGGTTAATCAGTATATTTGTTGCCGTGTGCCTTCAAATTGTTCCGAATTTATGGTGGCCCCAAGGTGAACCTATCATGGGGGTTTTCTTGGAAATATTTGTTCAAATGAGGTTTTCCTTTGCCATTCTTCTGAGGCTGAAAGAGTGTGACCTGCCCACAGTCACCCCATGAGTTTCCATGGTCAATTGAGGATTTGAACCTTGGTCTCCAAAGTTCAATGCACAAACCATTACACCACATTGGTTATCTAACCAGTATATAGATTTGATAAGATAAAAAATGGGACCATATATAATATTGCATATTTATTTCAATATCTCAAGTCATACTTTGATTTTGTACTTAGAACCATGAATGAAGATCATAAATTCTGGTTCTTTTATAAGCATTTATTGAAATATCAATTAGGATTTAAATCATCTGTTTAAGGATGGAGCAGCCTCAAAAACTCTGCTGGTTGTAGCAGCCTCAAAAACAATATGTTTTCTTAATACTCTCGAGGATTTTATATTGATTTATAGGTAATGGAGCTAATTTTTTGTACATCAATTCTACTACTCAACGTGAAGGAAACAGAGCAAGAATAATTACCAGTACCTACTTTCCAGCCAGTCTGGGTGTATGCAGACTCCGCTTCTGGTTCTGGATGTACAATTCTCCTCAAACCGGAATGTTAAAGGTAAGCACAAAGAGAGCACTTAATATCTATTAGATTACAATAGCATCATTCTTTCTTGCCAATTCTATGTTTTCCCACGTTACGGTCCAACCTGCTATCATGTTCTCATTTCTTTACAGCCAAATATACTTTCCTACCACTATGCACAGTCTTACTTGACATAGTGCTATAAGTCAAACAACTCTTAGCCACGTATTTTTATATAGTCGAGCCTTCCAAACTTTATAGCATTGTTAATAATAATAAAAAGTACCACATGGAAAATTAGTTCTTGCATTACATTTTGCAAGATATCTCCTGTGTGTTTATAGCATGTGATGACTCTTGGTTAAATTACAAATGTATGCCTACTTGAAAACAAGCCTCACTAAATTCAAAAGGGATTTATGCCCAGGTAAGTAGAAATGTTCTGTTACAGCAAAAGGAGAAAATCTCCCTGAGCAGACAAGATTTGCAATTTAGTTTCACCTCCGCTTCTTTAAGTTCAAGTTCAGCTCTGTCTTGTTACTAGCATGTTTTTAGCATATACACCTCTGTAACAGCAAAATCCATATGTATAGTATGTGGAGACTAGAAGTCAGGTAGTTTAATGGCCTTCAGTCATATTCATGGTTTCAGGTAACTGCTCTTACTGTATTGTCATTTCATGTTTGTGAAAAAAGTCCTACTTACGATGCTACTTTGTTCTGATCCTTAGGCACTTATTTTTGGCGAAGCCAAATGCTCAGTTCCCTTGCCTATGAGATACCTTATATATTAGTTTCCTTTAAGAGCTTAATCATTACCAGCCTTCAAAAACTGCACAATATATTTTTCAACATTTTTGCATGTTTTATGAAAACATTATAAAAACATTATTTGGCTCCTGATAATGTTACAAAAACTAGTTCAGCAATCAGATTTTCATCAGGTGCTATTCAGTTAATTTTGTTTGGAATTGTGTTGACTTTCAAGTTAAACGTTGTTTTCTTTTTAATACTTTAGATGAAGTTTATGTTTATTTAAAATCTGACCAATAGATGCTTTTGTGTCAGTGGCCACAGAATCTGGTCCATGTTTTAGTTTGCAAATTTAAAGGCGTTGCCTAAACTGCTTAATCTAGTACCACTTCCACTCCCCCAACTGAGATGGAAGTTACCAGTAACTAATGTTATACATTGTTGTTGTTGAGAGTGTGACTTGCCCAAAGTCACTCAATGCATTTCCATATACAAGTGAAGAATCGAACCCAGAGTCATATTCCAATGCATCAACAACTTCATCACAGCAGCTCTTCTGAATCTTAGTTTATCAATGATTTCTACTGATAGTGGTCTCTGGTTTTCTGTTTGTTTGTTTTGTCTTGCATTATGGTCTTTGTGTGATGATGCTGTGCTTGTTTTGTGTTTAACTTCTAACAAGGAATATATTCTGGTTCTTGATTAGGTGCATTTAGTACTGTTGTCCCACTAGGTCTACTTGTTGCAAAGATATTGTAGTACTAGTTTTCAAGAACGTAGTCAGGAAGCAACACATCAGTTGTACAGTATATTGGAATGTAAGGGACCTCAACAATGCAGTAGCAGAGTATGGGTGCTTATCTTTCAGGAAAAAAACTCAGAACATTTGAGGGACAAAGAGAGATTGAAAGAGAGGTGCAAAGGTCTCAATGGAGAACTGCATGAGGTCTTTTTTTGGAAAAAAGTTTTAATAGGAAGGCAGTGACATTTTTTAAAAGGGGCTTCAAAAGCTAAACTGATACAATTTTCAAAACTTAAAAAAGTTATGTTGGTCAACTTTTATTTACATCCATGGCAGTGTTATGGGGCCTCATCAGAAGGCTCTTTGTAAAGCAAAAGAAAATGGGGGACAGTGGAGGAAATAGCTGGGCAGCATAAGGAACTGTCTTGCTGTATTCCCTACCATCGGGGTCCATCCTTGGCCTTCCCACAATGTTTTCCCGTGTTTCTCTTTGCTTCCTCTTTGGCTCCTTCTGTGGGGTGTCAGGTGTGCACCCAACTCCTCTAGGCTCCGTTGCTGCAATGATGCCAGCATGGAGCCCCATGGAGTCCCACAAGAAGTAGCCCTGCTTCATGTGATGGGCTCTGGGGGACTCTGTGCCAGGGGTGAATATGCTTCTCTGTCTTCATCTAATGAGGTCAATGGTTAGAGTGGCTAACTCTAACTGGAAGACAAAAATTCCTCCTTGGATATGAACCTTACTGGTCCAAATATTTTAGCCTATTTCACAAGATGTTTTTCAAGATAAAGGTGAACAGAAGAAACATAAAAACTACACTACATTGAAAAATTCTCAGGAAATTAATAAGTTAATACCTAATTTTGATCAGTAGGGTTTCATTATAGTGAGGTACAATCAAACATAACAATCTACCCTGTTTTAGTAGGTCATATACCCTATTTTCCAAGATTGGTTTTTCCGAATATTTTATGCTAACAGATTTGGGGCAGAAAATAATATGCTAATAATCCACAACCTTTCTCTCCAAGGTATGCTACTCCAGCACCACTGATATGTATTTGTATATGCAAACGTGTGCCTGTTCTCTCTTTTATTTGCATCTCTTTCATCATCATCCATCACTTTCAAAGGTAGAACAGTAATTTCCAGAGCCTGATACAAAAAGATCTTCATTAATTTCAAGGGCAGAGAATCCTTCCCACCAAGACACACATTCTGAGACTTGGGCCGCTTCCAGGCAGTACTTTAATCCATGCTGAAGAGGGTTTAAAGAACCTGCTTTGGCACGGGTTAAAGTCCACCCCCCCCCCCCTAAAAAGTGTGCTTTCCTGGTGGGGTAACTATATACTGGGATGGCATCCAGTCACCTCAAAAAGGACTAAAATGATTAAGAACTTACTTGTCCGCCATTGTGCCTTTCAGCATGCTTTTTGGAACATATTAATGTAATGCTAAGAGAAGGGGTCAGGGTAGTCCCTACAGAGCCCAAAGCCCATTAGACCCATGCCTTTCACAAAGTCGTGGGTCTAATGCAGTGTTTCCCAACCTTTTTTGAGCCGCGGCACACTTTTAACATTAAAAAAATCCGGGGGCACACCACCAACCAAAATGACACAAAATGACACTCTAACACAGTAAAGAACGGTTGGGGGTTGGTGGCCTGCTGGGAGCAGCTGCTGGGAGTGCCGAAGCCAGGGAGGGGGCTGCGCCAGGCTGCGCCATGCCCCGCCCCCTACCCCCGGCTTCACCTCTCCCAGCAGCTGCTCCAGCCTTGAGGGGGCAGTGCCAAGCCAGCCGTGCCAGAGCCAGCACAATGCTGGCTTGGCACTGTCCCCTCAAGGCTGGAGCAGCTGCTGGGAGTGCCGAAGCTGGGGAGGGGGGAACCAGGCCGCGCCATGCCCCGCCCCTCCCCCCAGCTTCAGCTCACCTACAGGCCGTGCCATGCCCCGCCCCTTCCCCAGCTTCAGCTCACCTACAGGTCGCGCCATGCCCCGCCCCCTCCCCCAGCTTCAGCTCTCCTACAGAGGAGGAGCATGAGCGGTGAATGGGCTTTAGTGGGCGGGGCTCCTCCTCCACGCGGCTTCAGTGAGCGAGGGGCAAGAGTCATGGCGGGAGTCATGGTGGATTGGAGGCTGGCTGGGCCCCCGGCCCCTTCTTCTTTTTCTTCGCCACTGCCCGGCCCTTCCTCCCCCCCCCCCCCCCCAAGCAGCAGGAGTTCGGCAGGAAGGGGGGGAGGAAGGGGGGGGCAGAGAGCTTTTCTCACGGTACAGCAGGAGGTCCGTCACGGCACACTAGTGTGCCACGGCACACTGGTTGAGAAAGACTGGTCTAATGGGCTATCAAATTAATTTGGGATAAAGCAGGATTTTCCTGCTTTGTCTTGAATAATCCTCTTTTACTGGAGGCATTGTTTGCCTAGGATTTGGTCCTTGTCTGGATGGATCCATAGGAGTCCCTTTCAGTGCTGGGAAAATTCAGTACCTGATGGGGGTTGCCAGCATCCCATCTTTCACCTCTGCTGCATTCTTCTACCTTTTCTCACATGTTCCTTATTCTAAGAAATACAAAGAAATAAAGAGAGGATAGCTGTATAATGCCTTTTATTAGTATAATTAGGAACTGTCTGTCTAAAATGAGCAGAAGATCATCAAAATCTTCCTTCTTTCAGTGCAAAAAAGTGAAGATTATTACTTCTCTTGTCAGCTTTTTCCAGTTCTACGCCAACCTGTTTGTGCAAGATTCAAGATGTAGGCCTCTTAAATGTGAAACATTCCCATAGACTATTTTATTTCTTTGTTAACTTTTTGGTGGGTTTCAGAAGTTTGCTCCCCCGCCCCATGTTGCTTTATCACCTACAATGAGACGGAGAGTAATTGTAACTTCACAGTTCAGCATCCCTTCACTGCAGTGCTGCCTGAACATATTGCCATAATACTGGAAGTTAAAACAAAATTAATTCCCCCTGTGATAATATATGTCCAACATTTCATTTTTCCAGCTTGTTAGGCAGTTCATATTACATAAATTGCTGTGAACTGGAGTATAATAAATTTCAGCAAGGACAGAGCAATTTCATTTTAAATGGCTATGTTTTTAAATATATATATATCTTCAGTTCATTTTTTTGAACAGGTTGGTCAGACAATTTTTGTATCTTTCCCTTGTTTGGGGAGCAATATTATTGTGGTGTATGAAGTGTTGCTTAACGAATCTATTTTTGCTTCTACAAGGCAGAGTTTTTCCCTGTGACAATTGTAGTGGAGATAAGACGATGGAACAAGTGGCCTGAAAAGAGCACTGAGCTGAGAAAATGGACTGCTTTGGTTTACTAATAAATGTTTGTCATGTTTATTAACTCTCTCCTGAGGAGTTTAATAAAGGCTTTGATTCTCCCCTTGTATTATATTATATGTATCGACCTGTTCTGCCATCACCTTTCTCAGCACAATTCAAAGTGCTGGTTTTGACCCAAAAAGCCCTATATGGCTCTGGCCCAAGTAATTCAAAAGACCGTATCTCTTTCTATGAACATGGGAGACATTTACAATCTACTGGAGAGGGCCTTCTCTCAGTCCCACTACCCGCTCAAGCACGCTTGGTGGGAAAACATGGGAGAGGGCCTTTCAGGTGGCCATTCCCAGACTATAGAGACTAGGATGTCCCCATTCCTGCTGGCCTACCACAATCAGGTCAAGACCTTTATCATGTCTATAGGCATTTGGGGAAATTTAAGGGGTGGGCTTTGGGGAGGTAGGGTGGGATTGGAGGAGGGTTGGAATATGAGTTTTAAAGGCCATTTTATTGTATTATTTACTGTATTTTAATTCTGTCTTTATCACACTGCTAATTAATTGGGTTTTTTTAACTTTTGTATTGCACCTTTCAAACTTGTTTAGTGTTGAGTGCTTGCCTTCTTGAGTCCCCACAGGGAGAAAGGCAGGGTATAAATAAAGCTCTATACGGTTCTGGCCCAGCTTACTTGTCCGAACGCATCAGCCGCTATGTCCCACCTCGTAATCTAAGATCATCTGGGGAGGCCCTGCTCTCGCTCCCGCCTACGTCTCAGATGAGGCTGGTGGGGACGAGGGATAGGGCCTTCTCGGTGGTGGCTCCCCGCCTGTGGAATGCGCTTCCTATTGATGTACGATCCACCACATCCCTCCTGGCCTTCAGGAAAAAAGTAAAATCCTGGCTGTGGGACCAGGCATTCGTACACCAGCACAAGGCAGCATTTTAGATTGGTTTTTAATGAAAGTGGGTGATTATGGCCAATGTTTTTATGGACTGAACATTGTTTTAATCCAGAGTGAATGTGTATGGTGCTAATGTAGTTGTATTTTAATGTATTTTAATGTATTTAAATTGTTGAAGTGTTTTGGGGTTTATATTGTTATTATGTGGGCATCGAATTGTGCCGTACTGTAAGCCGCTCTGAGTCCCCCCTTGGGGGTTGAGAAGAGCGGGGTAAAATCCCGAAATAAATAAATAATAAATAAATAAAGATCATTATCATCATCTAGGTCCCACTTCACATGAGAGTATGTGGAGCTTCTTACGAGCTCCACATACTCATATGATGCATTTTCTTACTCATAGTTACCTGGCAGTATCAGCAATAGTGACTGGGTTCTACCATTTACAATGTTTCAGACTGCCAAATGTAGAATCAAAACAAATATTGCAGGCATTGAATCAGAAAAGGGATGGGGTGCCTTACGATCCAGTGTGGGCCTCTGTAGTTCTCCTGATAGCCACATGCCCTTCCCATGATATTACTGCTTAGTAGTTTTCTAGTTTTCATATAGTTTTTTGTCCTTTTATTAAAATATTTTGAAATGCTTCTCCAATGACTTAGAGTACACCTGCACTGTAGAATTAATGCAGTTTGGCACCACTTTAACTGCCATGGCTCAGTTCTACAACTCTCATGATTATATTGAGTCTAAAGTGTTTCAAAATGTATTAATTCTACAGTGCAGATGGACATTTAATAGCTGGGAGCAAGAGCTTTAAGCCTGGGCAGTGCATTTGATTCCATCCTTTCTTTTTTGCTCACCTTTGAAATGTGACCCCTGCTTCAAATTATGCTGAAAATGAATTTACTCTCTAAACCTAAAGAGGTTCCTAAACAGGATTTCTGATTTCACTGGTCATGTTGGAAGACCCAAGTCGGGAGTAAAAGAGGGTGACTTGTTCTGTTGAAGTTTTAGGGAAAGTTATCCTAGAATGCCACATTGATGCTGAACCTAATCCATTGCCTTGGATGATCAGATATTTTTCCTATTTTAAAATATGTATCGCATCATAATCCCAGTGTTTTTGCCTTTCAGCAGTTGATTTGGTGGCACTCTGGGTGGCACTACTCTAGTTGTCACTATTAATTGGACTGCAAGCATTGTAATGAATCATTATTAATTTATAATTTATCTTCAAACTGGCACAATTTGACCTATAGTGCAGATGTTCAATACTTCCCTGTTTCAAGGAAGGTTTTCCAAACATTTCAATGTTGTGCTGTGATATAATATACTGAAGAAATGATTGTGAAGTGTTTTGTGGGTTTTGCTTTCAACAGGTGTATGTTGTTGAAAAATTTGGAATGGATATTTTGATGTGGGCAGCAACAGGAAATAAAAGAAATGTATGGACCTATGCAAATGTGGCCCTTTCCAGCAACACTCCTTTCAAAGTGGCATTTGAAGCAGAGACTGGAGCTCATTTGCTTCTAGAATTTGCACTCGATGACATTTCTTTGACACCAGAATGTGTGTCAGGAGGTAGGTAATCATACAAATAGTAGATCTACAAGGGTTTGTGAAAATATCCCAAAAAGATATACGATTTATTGCTGTTTTTTAAAAGGACAAATAAATGTATGTGTCAACCTTCAATATAAATGCAGGTTGAGCATACCTTATCCGAAAATCCAAAACTAAATACTCCAAAAATAGCCACATGGGTGGATGATATAATGACATAATTGCCTTCTTATTGTTTTATTGCACACAAACTTTGTTTCATGCATAAAATTATTTAAAACATTGTAAAAATTAACCTTCAGACCATGTATACAAGGTATATATGAAGCATAAACATGTTGGGTCCCATTTATCCCATTATGTATGTATTTACAAATACTGGTATACTATTATTATTAACTTCATTTATACCCTGCAACCATCTCCCCAAGGGGACTCGTCTTACGCAAGGCCAAGCCCAATAACACATAATAACAACACAACAGCAATTATAAAACAATACCATCAATAAAACTCAAACATAAGCAATCACATACAATTTAAAACCATTTCGGGCGGGCCAAAAGTGAATATAAAAATTTTAAAATAAATAAACATGGGATGCAGACAGAGGTAGATTGTATATAACAGGAAGGTTTCAAGGACAATTTGGGGCAGTCACCCAACTTGTAATTAAAGTGCTTCTGAGGACATTTGCAGAGATTGAACACAGCAGGGCATTATTTACTTTATTCAGGGAAGGCACATTGGAACAGCCACGTCTTCAGGCTCCTCCTAAAAACTGCCAATGCGGGGGCTTGTCCAATATCCTTAGGGAGCACGTTCCAGAGTTGGGGGGTCACTACAGAGAAGGCCCTCTCCCTCGTCCCCACCAAACGCACCTGCGAAGGCGGTGAGAGCGAGAGTAGGGCTTCTCCAGATGATTGGAAAATTCTGAAATCTAAAGTATTTCTGGTCTCAAGTATTTTGCATTAGGGATACTCAACCTGAATTATTTTAGAGGAGGAGGAAGAAGAGAATTAACATACTCTACACACATTCTCACTTTGACATCTGATACCTAACTCAGCCGGCTGATATGATAAATTATATTATGCTTTTAATGAATTGTGTTTTAATATTTGACTCCTTATGTAATATTATATTTATTTAGTGTATCCTTGGTTAATTTTGGTTGTTTATAAGTTATATTGAGTTTATTTACTTCTGTTTTGCCCTTGTTGGCTTTCTGTTTATTCTTGGCATTGAATGTTTGCCATTTATTATATTTATTTAGTGGGCCACATCTACACTGCCATATAATCCAGTTTCAGAATACATATTAACTGCATTGAAGTGCATTATATGACAATGTAGACTCATATAATGCACTTCAATGCAGTTCAGTCTGCATTATATGGCAATGTAGATGGGACCTTGGTGTTCATCTGCACTGTAGAAATAATGCAGTTTGACACCATTTTAAGTGCCATTGCTCAGTGCTCTGGAATTGTCCGGAGTTGTAGTTTTACAAAGTCTTCAACTTTCTCTGTCAAAGAGTGCTAGGACTTCACCAAACTACAAATCCCAGTATTCCATAACATTGAGCCATGTCAGATAAAGTGGACTGTCACCCTGCATTAATGCTATAGTGTAGATGTACCCTTGAACTGACTGGTGACTGCTACTGCTGATGTGTAAAGACAGTCTGCCCCTGTTTTGTCCAGAGCTGCCCTTCACAGCTTAATCCTATGCATGCTTAGAAGTAAACCCCATGGAAATTCATGGAGCATACTCAAAGGTAAGTGTATATGAGATTACAGCATGATATTACTTCCCACTGCGGAAAATACTTTCTTTATTGAATTCTCCAACCCAGGGGATATGATCATTCAGCTAAATGCCTCTATCTGCATGTGAATGAGCTAGCTGTGTGGAAATTAGTCATCTATTTAAGTATACAGGCTTAAGGAGGATATCTTTTGCATGGCTGGCAATAAGCAGATGGCAACAGCAACAGTTATGGCAAAATGAAAAATGAGAGCGAGTTTGAAAAATATGCTCATGAATAATTTTCTACCAGTTGTGTTGCTCTAATTATGACCTCCAGTTGCAAAATACGTATCCCTCTTCAGTGAATTGTTTAACACCATGTTTAAAACAATGTTTCTTTTGTCAATGGTGATAACAACACATCTAATGGGACATGAGCAGCACCCTTGGAATTCATGTAGTGCCTCTCAATCCAACACTTGTGGAAAATGGAAGGATAATAAAATAAAGGAATTGTAACTGCTACAGCCCAATAGGCACAGATAGCATTGCGCTTTGTATTGCTCTTGTTCTGGACCAGAAGCTTGTCACCATGGTCATTAACTATCACTGACCAACACATTTTGGTGTTTTGGTACCTCAAATGTTAGACCTGTTTCTGGATATATTTGACCCGTTGATTCCAAAAATAGCACCTGTTTTCTTGGATTAGCTCTAGTTTTTGAGATACAGGACATATGCCATATACAAGGCTTTATCTGCTAGCCTACAGGAAATCATGATAATATATCTAAGAAACTAGAGCTAATGCAGCCTACTGAATGCAATTTTCCAGTGCCCCAAATAACGCCAGGAACAGACCTTAAAAAAACAAGATAAAAGAGGGTTTTGTTGGGCTGTGCATCACTATTATATATGTGGAAGAAAAAACAAAATCTAAGGTATAAGCCAGCCAAAGTTAGGCTCCATTAAATGCTGTGATCTCAGGATATGTTCAACTCAACCTGAGAAGAGACTTTCTGCCCCAAACGAAGATATATTTTAGATGACCATTCTGTTGGTCTTGTGAATTCATGTTTTATTGGATCCCTATATCTTTTGGCTCAAATTGCTTTGAAAATGGCCTGTTATTGTTGTCCTTTTGTTAGAGTTGTGGGGACTGACAATTGATGCTGCTTCAGTCACTATTCAGTCCATCTGACACCAAAAATACAGTGCCACAGGAAAAAAAATCAATAAATCACAAGTTGATGGTCTATTATGTTGAAATGCTTTTGAATTATGGATGTCATTGCAGCTGTTCCTTAGCTTGGATTACTTCTCAGCACTGCAAGCATGAACATCCCAACATCACCTGAATATACATCTAATAGCAAATAGGCTCACACTGTGCAAACACAGAAGTGATGTTAAATATATTTCTTTTTTAAAAAGGTAATAATGTAGACTGTCTATTGATCTGGATCCATTCCGTCATAATCTTTGATCTGATCTTTATTCCAGTGCATTATCACTGTACCTAGGCTGCCGAAGCTATCATGATTGAACTATGGGCATGACATCTCATAAACACTCAGTAATTGAAACATAAAGACTTTCCAATGGTTTGGTGCTTATTATGCAATTTTATTTGTTTCATTTTTTTTTAAAAAAGCAAGGACCTGCAGTTGATTCAATACTATGAGATGAGATAGAAGTTGTTCCTTTCTAATAAAATATGCCTTTACTTTTTGCTTTATGAATTAAAAAAGAAGTTGTTGTTCTGCCTTTTAGCTTTACATATATTATCTCTGTGCATTTTACAAGTAGCCTTTTTTTCCTTCCTTCCTTCCTTCCTTCCTTCCTTCCTTCCTAACTTCCTTACTAACTAACTAACTTACTTACTTACTTAACGGTTTGTTCCACAACTACCCAATGCAAGATAAAGAAATAATACAAGAACTTGTTGTCATGCTTTTCTGTTAATGTTCTCTTTCTTTCACGTATTATTTTCTTTCCCTTCTCTTTCTGTGTTATTACTTCTCTAGCCTCACTTTAATTACTTTAGGTTTCCCAGGGCAACGTGTTCTAAATGGAAGCAATCACAATTTAGCCGGTTGGTAGCTCTAAGCAATAAAACATTATGAGCTCCTTAAGTTCACCAGAGGTTTGTATTTGTTCTTAAACAGTAAGCTCTCAATAGACAAGAAAATTTTATTAGACTCCAAAATATTTATAACAAAACGTGATTTCCCTTTTTTTGTCAACTGCAAAACTCACTCTCAATAAATGTCTTGTCTTTAACATACAGTACAAGCAGTTCTCAAGTTACAAACATCCGATTTACAAACAACCTATAGTTAAGAATGGGGGTGAGACAACTGGAAGTGAGAGAAATCTGCCCCTAGGAAGGGAAATTCACTCCTGCAAGAGGTATATTGGGGGAAAGGTGTCCCCACTGAAGCTTTATCACCAATCCTTGTTTCCACAATAAGCCATTTTTTTCAAAATTCAGTTATCACAAGGACAGAAAGTGAGGTGAAATTTTCTGAACAAGGGCACGAAACCTTGTTCATACCTTGAGGACTGCCTATATTTTGGAATAAGGTCCAGTTATGGACTGGCTAAGATGTGTTTTTAAAATTACTGTAATTATATCATTTCATATAATTACAACTAATCTATTCATTTACCGTTGTGTGGTTTTTAGCTTTCTCTTGAATATCTGTAGTGCTTTCTGGAAATGTGAAGATTGAAAATCACTTTAAAAACAGATACAGGTCCTCAGAGCTTTATTTCCTTTAACAATTCAAGTCACAAACCTGGGTTGTTGGGGTTTTTTTTTACTTTTTCTATCTCACTGAAACTACTTCAGTACCCCTTCTTTACTTGTCTGTCTGTATATCATCTGTCTGTTTGCTTGTCTGTCTCATCATCCATCTACTTGCTAATTTCTTTAATTTATGCACTGCCCTGCTGACAAAAAAAGCCCTCTATCAGTTAAACTCTGACAGGTTTGTCTCTTTGACGTGGTTGCAACAATAAGAACACTCGGACCTGTCTTGGTCTAGCCACCATTAAAATTTCTCACAATGCCCCTAGCATGGTGTGCCTCCAATGCCAACTAGCCCCAACTGGCCAGAATTGCTCAGAAATAGTTTTTTTCAGGGGTAGGGCAAGCTATATCAGTGGACCCTGTCAAAATATTGTGCCCTTAACAAATGCCTAGGGGAACCAAATGAAGCAAAATTATATAGACTAATCCAAAGAGTCATGAATCTAAATTAAGGTCTGGATGCCTATAGCCCAGCCTGGTCTTCTTGGCTCTTATGGTGGCCTGTCAAGCTTGATTAAAATCTGTTTGCTCCAGGGTAGT
Source organism: Anolis apletophallus (assembly GCA_030556195.1). NCBI lineage: Eukaryota > Metazoa > Chordata > Lepidosauria > Squamata > Anolidae > Anolis > Anolis apletophallus. The sequence goes on along the minus strand of JARBWK010000008.1, from coordinate 32,991,908 downwards.
GTAACTTGTCACAAAGGCAACTTTGTTTTTCAGCTTTGCAATCTGGTAGCAGATAGTGTTTCAGAATCAGGTGTATCAAGAGCAGCGGGACTGTCTCCTGAACACTTTGAATTATTCCATGAGTCAGGAAGCCTATCCTGTCTCATCAGAGTCAAATGTTTCAAGAGCAGATGTTCTCTTGGGCACATCAGAACAAGATTACCTATTTCTTTATAGACCAAACACAAGACCTTGACCACTCACTCCCTGAATTATAGGCATCTGTAGTCAGTTTAATGTTTTGGTGAACAGTCCTGATAATTCACAAGCCTGTCAGGAAGTCCATGGACTCTAAAAGTTTGACTTTGTAAATGTAACTATAATCAGTCAAGTATGATACTTGTCCTTGCAGAGATCACTTATTTTTTGCAGATGAAAGGACAGGTAGAATGCTAATGCTGTGATGATGAGTTTGAACTAACTGGCCTGATATCGATCTTCTCAGCCTTTTTGAAATAGCATTGTGCTCTGCAAAATATGGTTTTCATAACTTCTAACCTATGTAGACACAAACTAAATATAATTTAAAATGCCATCAAGATCTAGTAAATAAATGAACATCCTGCATTTGTTTTAAATTACTCTCCTTGTTACACACATACATAGGAGCTCAGGAACCAAAGATTAACTCTTTGAGGTTTCTACCAACAACAAAGGTAAAAAGTTTAATTTAGACTACTGTTGGCAATCTGAAGGGTTTTTTTTCCAGATGTAACAGAAACTTGAGACATGCAATGTTGTCTTCCTAAAAGGGGGGCAGTGGACATAGTTTGCTGGATCTGAGTGAAAGTTATTTTACGACTGTAAATTGATTTGAAAATATATTTTCTATGTCTTCCTGTCCATTGTCCTAGTCTCCCCATGGCCAAAACATGGGGCGCTTCCACACAGGGGAAAAATCCACAATGAAGTGGGTTTAAAAAACCTGCTTCGGCATGGGTTTTTGTCCCCACACCTCCTCCCAAAACTCAGGCTTTCTCGGGGGCTGTTGAGAAGAGCACCTAGACCCCCCCCCCCCCAAGCCCTTAAATTTTTTTAAAAACTTACCAGGCCACCATTAAGCTGCTCCAGCACTCCATTAAGCTACTCTGGCAATTTTGCTACCCCACCCTCCACCCCTGGCCCGGCCTCCTGGTGCATCTCTTCTATGTACACAAAAGTGCAAGGCAGGGGTGCTTGCACAATACAAAAAGACTAGTAGTGAAAGCAAACCACAAAATTCAAAAAGTACATGCACACTTAATCTGAGTGGATACAGTTGTAGTAAACTGATAGTGAAATCACTATATTAGGATAAAGGTTGCACACCCACACTAGTCAAAGCTTATAATACATATCATGAATGAATTGGGAGAAGCCAATCAATTATATTTAAAGCATTTATCAAAAAGACACACGTATATACAACTATTATGGGAGTACTCCAATAGTATAAAACTAGAACATGGTGTATAACATATATGTATGAGCAAAAGCTGGCATAATGAATGCTAAACACATTATTAGAAACACACAGTAATATTAGCATGTACTCTTAACATATATCATGCAGGTTCTACAGGAATACAAAGGTACATCACTACATACAGCGCATAAATACCAGCAATAGATGCTAACATTCATTAAACAAAGTGTGTCTCAATGCAAACCGCAAAGTCAATGCCTGGGAATGCAAAGCGGCGAAGCCGTGGCTTCTCCTGCGCTGGTTTCGGGTTTTTAATAAAAAAAACAGACAGGGAATGGGACACAGTCAATATTTGGGTGTATCAAGTGTCTGCTGCATAAATTGGGGGGTTCGCATTCCAGTGTGGGTACTCAGACTGAGGGACACGCGGGGCAACTTGAGCGGACCGCGGTGTCCCGGGCAAAGTTCAGTAGGCGTATAGCCGTAAAGCAAACGTCGCAAGCTGCTGCAAACAGGAATCTTGTTGCAAGGATGGCGCGAGGTTTCCCCGTAGTGGCAGGGAACCTCTGCCAGAGAATGTAGCACAACACAAAGGGCAAAGCTGCTTCACACCGATGGTGGAAGCCTTGCCAAACGTCGCAAGCTGCAGCAAACAGGAATCTTGTTGCAAGGATGGCGCGAGGTTTCCCCGTAGTGGCAGGGAACCTCTACCAGAGAATGTAGCACACCACAAAGAGCAAAGCTGCTTCACACCGATGGTGGAAGCCTTGCCAATGGCTTAAAGTGTTGTGGCACCATAGCGTTTCACCGTTTCGCGGGTATCTCGCTTCGTCAGGGCTAGAATAAGATTGCTACATGGGCGTCAAGCAGCGGAGCGTTCCGTGGTAGTTTTTCAACAGGGCTTCACAAATGGAAGATCCGGTATGAAGTTTTTTAATTTTAAGGGCTGGGGGGGGGGAAGGGGGTGCCATCTCGCACCTTTGGGCTCTAGAAGCCCAAAAGTGCGAGATGGCTGTGGGGGAAAATATGGTTGTGGGGTAAATGTGAGTCTGCATTGATATTCTTCCAGATCAGAGGTCCTAAACTTAGGCCTGCAGCTCTCCATGGTCATTCAACTAATCCCTGCCCTAAACTTTTGACTTAGTCTGAAATGACCTAAAGGCATACAACAATAACAACCCTAATTAACTTGACTGTCTCATCAGCCAAATGCAGGCCCACACTTTCATAGAAACACTAATAAATTTATGTTGGCTAAAATTGTTCTTCATTTTAAATATTGTATTGTTCTTTCAATTTTTTTTACACTACAAATAAGATATATGCAGTATGCATAGGAATTTGGTCATGCTGTTCCCAAATTATAGTCTAGCCGCCCAACAATCTGAGGGATCATGAACTGGCCCTCTGCTTAAAAGGTTTGAGAACTCCTTCTCCATATCATCTTAAATGAAATCAGAAATGACATCTGAGACAAAATGCAAGCCGGTAGTCTCATCAGTTTTCTTGTCCTTAATTATATTTATTCAGAACTTGAAACTGGCCCTATGAGGTTTCACCAAATACTTGCAAAATGTCAATTAGCTTTTCTTTTCTTATGTTATCATAGTACCTATGAGGATATCCAGTAGGCATGGTTTCGAACCAAAAAATCGTGATTCTAAAATCAAATTGGGGGATTTTTTTGATTAGTAATAGATTTACAAAAACTTTTCCAAAAATTTCTAAAATGTAATGTAATAACTAACGAAATTCGTTAGTAGTTCGTATGCCAGCGCATGCGCATTCCAGATGGTTTTGGCCTACAACTCCCAGAAATCCTAACAGCTGGTAAATTGGCTGGGATTTCTGGGAGTTGTAGGCCAAAACTTGAATAAATCACACTGAATTCTATGTTGGACTCTCCAAATAGGAGGAGGGAGGGAGGGGGTATTCTATTCTTGGAAGCAGCAAACAAAAGGAGGAGGAGGCCCCCTCGCTCCTCGCTGCCTCTCTCTCACCCCGATCCTGAGGGAGCGAGGAGCCCAAGTTTGCCCAGGCTGGTCATATACCTACATTCCATGCACATGCAATAATACAGCAGTAATAACAATGGGTATAAGAAGAGGTAAAATTCAAACCGAAGTATTCTGACTGTGGTCCCTCCTCAAGCTGTGAAAACTGCAAAGGCTCTTCTCTATGAGCCCAGACAAGCCAAAAGCTCGAGCACAGCATTTGCTGCCTGGGTGCACACACATACATATTCTTTGGGGGGGGGGATTTGCTGCAGAATCCCGGGCTCATAGAGAAGATTCTGCAGCAAATCCCCCAAAGAATATGTATGTGTGTGCACTCAGGCAGCAAACGCTGTGCCCGGGCTTTTGGCTTTTCAGGCTCATAGAGAAGAGCCTTTGCAGTTTGCACCGCTTGAGGAGGACCACAGTCAGAATACTCAGTTTGAATTTTACCTCTTCTTATACCCATTGTTATTACTGCTGTATTATTGCATGTGCATGGAATGTAGGTATGACCAGTTGGATTACTTATAATATTAGGCACTTACAGTAGCATTCATTCTATTATACATTAGGTTGGTTTCTCACCCCAATACTCTTTGATGCTTTAGATCCTGGCAGGTAGGGAGGCAGGGAAGCCTGGAAAAATGTAAACAGAGAGGTTTACTCAGTAAATCCACAAGGAGGGCACTTCATCCAAAGTGCCCTCCTTTGCAGATTTACTTCTGAGTAACCTCTCTGTTTACCTTTTTTCCAGGCTTCCAGCCGAAAGAAGGAGCGAGTTTAGGGCTTGCCTTGCCATAATACTTATTGGCAAGGGAGGCGGGGGTGGTGAGAGAGAAGGAGGGTGCCCCCTTACGACCTAATAACGACACTTAAGAAAATCCTGGCCCCGAAGTTCTATAAAGAAAGTCCACTTCCTGGTTGGCGTTCCAGATGCGGAAATACTCAAAAGTAGCATTTCTTACGAATTTCTTACGAATCATTTCATTTTCATAACTTTTTTCTCATGCCTAATATCCAGTGTTATATAGTGGTTTCATTTTTGGACTAGGACACTGGAGAACAAGGTTCAAATCTCTGTTTGGCCATGAAAACCTACTGGGTGACCTTGTCTAGTAGACGTATTCTCCCGGCGTCAGAGGAAGCCAATGGCAAGCCCCCTCTAAACAAATCTTTCCCCACCCCCACCTTGTGATAGGTTCACTGTGGGGTTTCCACAAGTCAGAAATTACTTGAACATACAGAATGAGAATAAATTGAGAAATCACTGGTTCATCTCATCCTCAGTGAAGCAATCTTCAGCAGTATTCATTCAGTTTCAGTTTCTTTTGCCTGCTCTCATATAACCATAATGCTGCCATCCATTGTGTGGTGGAAGTACTGTAAGGATTGTTGAAATAACACCCAATCTGTCAAGATTGTGAGAAAAGCTGTTTTTCCTGTTGTTTTTTAGGCCTAGCATGTGAGAACGTGTATGAGTAGGGAAAGAGAACTATTTGCATGGAGAGAAGCATTCAAATCCCATTGATCGCTAAACATCATGTGTCTCAGAATAAGACTACAGTATGGAATAATAATTATGCTTCCCAACTCCAGTTCATATCTTGGGCAGGTAAATTTTGCCCACTGCTTTAAACACTCAAAAATACGTTTTCAGTTACAATGAAGATGGTGGTGGATTATTTCCATCATCATCCTTACCATTGTTACCACATTTGGCTGTGGACATTGTTTGAGTACCTAGATGAAAACACAAAGAAAAGGAAACAATGACAGACACAATAATCACATGACTGCAGTCACTTCTGGGGGTCCATTAAAAACAGAGAACATGTTGAAAGGAGAAAGTGCATTGGATTCTACTGTAACATTATCTTTTCTTTCTCTCTAGGGGATTACTGTTCTTGGAAGCTTGCCTAGAAATGAATCCCAGCAATAATGAGAAGTCATTGGGCTCTACTAAGCGCAAATAGGAATGTCTTCTTTAGCAAACACTCAGCTATCTGTTGTTAACCTGGAGGGTTGTGTTTAACAGGATGTAATTTACCAGTATTGATAAGGCATTTAGGGTCAACTTAGTCTTCAATAGCGTGCCAACCTCGATCATGACTTCATTGCTTTGGTTCCCAGTGAAGGCATACATTGTCAGAGAAACCTGCCAATGAGGAGTTCAACTTACTTTGACCAGTGGTTACCTCCAATTCCTACAGTCCAAGTAGATTTTTTTGCATTTGTACTTCCAGTATAATTCTTCATAGTATCTTGTTAAAAGGTAGAAAAAGAAGTCCGTGCAATATAATTTCCATTGTTTATTCCTTTTTTTCTGAAACATAACATCAAACAAACTATCTATAAAATATGTCTAATATAAACCATTGTCCAAAGTCTTATGAAACTGCCCTGGTGCCTGATGTGCTTTGAGCATAGCCTATTATTTGAGGATCATATGACAGTACAGGACAACAACTTCATTGAAATCATTTTCTATATTTTTCTGTTCACAAGCCCTCCAGGACCAGCATTTTAAATGCACTGGAAATTCAGACTATTTCAATAAATGTTCAAGTGTTTTTATTATTGTCAAAGCTCAGTTTTGCCCTCTAGTTAATACGCAATATGTCCTGGGCATTATCAGAAGAAGTTTAAGAATGCAATGACATTTAAGACATGGCAACCAAAAATTGGAACCAAGGTGTTGATATTCCTTAAGTGACATTGTATTTTTAAAAAATAGTACAGAATCCAAAGTATGAATTTTCCCAAGAAAATGTAAGTTTAAGGGCATTTTCAAAGAAACAATATATTGTGTTTGGTTGAGTGTAATACACACATTTTTGGGCTAACTCACTTAGCCAAAAGTGAGGTCCACTACACTTGAGTAAATGCAATCGGAGACATTGTTTTCATCTGCTATCTGGTTCACTTCATTGTCACCTGCCTTACCTAGAGCTTTTCACTCCCTGGTAGAGCAGAAGAGACAGCAATTAATATAGGAAGGAGATAGAGGCACAAAGAGGGATTCTCCCTTTTGTAGACGCCTGTAGAGTAAGAGAAGGGAAAAAAGAAAGAGAAAAAACTGGATGGAGGGAGGTCCCCCCCCCTATACCTTTTCTCCATCCCATCCACACAGTTTTACATCTTGAGGACTTTGTGCCCTCTTTTTTGGGCAACGTGGTTTGAACCTGGAAGTAACAATCATACCATCCTCCAACTATGGTAGCCATTTTACCATTTTTGTTGATGCTGCTTGGATGGAGCCTTTCAGGCTTACTTAAGGATACTGTAGTCATCTATATATTTCCCCATATTACGCATCTATATTAGGCCTCCATATTAGGCATCTACAAGTATTATATTCATAGTGGGAGAGTGTGGGTCATGTTTGAAGTATGAGTCTTTTTTGAGGTTGTTGGATTGACGTTTTTAATTGGGTTACTATATATTGTTCTATGGCTGAATTCGTGGACAGGGATTTAATCCAACTTCTCTTGCAGTTCTCCCCTTTTGCTCCCCCCCCCCCAAACTTTTAATATAGATGTAATTAAGGTAATGTCACTTTCCTTCTAAATATCCGATGTCTGAAAACATACTGTGTTTAATTTCCATTGTTTAGTATTCCCACAATGGCTAGATTGTGGCTACTGTAGTATAAATGCAAAGCCTAATCATCTATTGGAAACTATGGAGGAAATCAAATGATAAAAGTGTTCTAAGAGCCAGGTTCAAAATCCATATTACTGGCAAAAATTCATCTCAGGCCAGTGATTTTCGCTAGAATGACTTCTCCTTTCAGGTTTCATGAGGATAAAATAGAAGGGAAAGCACTATTTTCCCCAGAGGTTCTTGGAAGAAAGATTATGCAAAATGTAATTTGTAAAATGGTGTTGCAGCTCTTTCAAAAGAAAGCTATCCCTGCCAGTTTGCCATTTCATAATGCAGAGAATTTTATTGCATCTTCCCTTAGCGCTAAGCTATTTTCTGCATTAAAGAAGGGCAAATTGATCACCATACCACACTAAATACCTGTCCTAGGATGGAAAATTCTGATTCTGAAAGAAACTTGAGGTGTTCATTATCGAATGAAGGTAACAATTTGCAGAGGTGTAATTAGAAAGGAAGGAAAGAAGGAAGTATTTATTGCTTCACTTTTGGGGACTGAATTCTAATAAATGAACTGACAACCTCATTCATGCCTTGCAATGAAACATGTTATTATCCTAATATTGTCTAAACTGAAATGTTTCATTTGTATGAGAGATAAATGTTTATTCCTTCCTTTGTGTTCATAAAACCAAATTGTACCACAGCACATGTCTAGGTCAGCCTAAAAGGTATAACAAATTCATCCCAAAATTTAATGTTACAGGAACTACTGAATCATTAATGTTCATGAAATATTATAATGAGAAGTGCAAGTAATAAAAATGAGTCTTTATTCTGTTAATTGTTTACTAGCTGACAACTCAACACCGCTATATCTGAAAAGACATCTTAAGTATTCTGTAAGCCTAGAATATTGCTACTGATTTCTAAGGGTTTAGCTTTAAACCGAATTAATGATGGGGAGGATTTGATCAACTATCAATTTTTTTTCTGTGCGCCTTTTTGCCTTTATTTAAATTGACCTCTCAATCCTAAACACATTAATTTTGATGTGGTAATTGATTTCGTCCTGAAGGGAGAAAATGATTCCAATAAGGTTTTGAAATAAGGTTTGAATCAAAAACTTCATCTCTATGTAAGCTGACCCCAATTAAATTCCTCTTCTAAAGTGTAGAATGTCAAAAAAGCATAAATATTTAGGCCCTAATTCTGCCAAAGATTTAAGCACTCTTGTTAGTCAAGGTAATGAGTCTCTCTTTCCCATCTTCCCCAGAAGAAAGAAATGCCACATTGACTTGCTGTGACTATATAGTGAATTTAGGCTGCAGTCCCATGCCATCACCTGAAACAAACCCAACTGAGGTCAAAGGTCTTATTTCTGAGAGGATTCAGCTATACACTCTTAAAGAATTGATCCTCTTCTTTAAGAATAATACCACTAATATATGTTACAGAACAACACTGGAAAATGAACGGGTTAATAAGTCATAACTCATTAAGTTAAGTGGGAAAACTGCCTTCCACTTTACAGAGCATTATTGTTATTTTAGGAAGTCATGTCAAATTATGTGTTATTATATGTCCAAAGCAATGATAGCTTCAATTTCACTGTGTTGGTTTCTAAAAAGAGTTGATGTTTAATGTGCTCTGGGACCCATTTATTTATGTTTCTGATAATTCATGTTACCTGTAGAACCATCCCCTATCATTAAGTATCAACAGTATGGGTAGTCTAAAGACTGAGGTTAATGTTCATATCACTCTAAGATTTCAGCTAAAGAGTGTCCTAAAACTTCCTAAAAGCAATACCAAAAAGGTGCACATCAAATGATAAGGTAAGGATGTTTTTGGTTGGTAATGGAATTGCTATACTGAAATGATCTCCTTGTTGTATCCTTCTAGGACCAATTACATCACAACCTCCAGCCTGTAGCAGTGACCAGTTCACTTGCACATATGTTAAGCAGTGTGTGCCCCTTTCTTCAAAATGCAACCTAGTAGAAGATTGTGCTGATGGGAGTGATGAAATGGCGTGCCCTACAGAAAAACCTAACACAGATTCTCCAAGACTTTGCAAGGAAACAGAATTCATGTGTGCAAACCAGTCATGCATCCCATCACTCTTGAGATGTGATGGTGTGGCTGACTGCAGGTTCAGTGAAGACGAAGCCAATTGTCGTAAGTCATGTGCTCTTATGCTGCTCAACTTGCATTATTTTTCTTCATGTTCTTTGTGGCAAAAACCTTGAGTCCCAAATAAATGTAGATCTGAATAGGCAACCCAACCTATTTCAAAGTAATTTGTAATACAACCCCCATGAAACCCAACTGACATGGGCAATGATAAAGGAATATGGAATTTCCAGGACCGGACGGGGTGATTTTAGCATCCACCTCGTCTGGAGAACTGATGGGCTTCCTGCCCATCTGATGATGCAAGGGAGCTTCTGGTGGAAGCTCTACCCCCAACTGGGATAAAAGCATTACCAGATGTTTCCCCAGCAGCAGAGCCACCATGCAATAGCGATTCTTTCCCCATGTGATGGGAAAAGCATTGCTGAGAGAGAGCTGCACATAGGGTGAAAGATTTGCCCTACAACTCCCACTTTCCGTCTCAGAAGCCCAGCAAAGCAGGACATTTCACTAGAAATTTATGATTAGGTCATTTAGTTATGGTGCATCTCAATCTATCTGATGACAGAATTACATTTTTTTCCTGATGTGGTAGCATCTGCTGCCATATTTATGCCCATAAGTTTCAATTGTTTCTTTCTTTCCTTGTCAGGAGCCAGCAGCCAATGGCTCATAAACTGGTACCAGACCATGGACCACCACTTTTAAGTAGCACTGTTCTAAAACATGTGAAAATTCCCTTCCTGAAGTAGAATATTATGATAACAGAGATAAATTTTATTTTAATCTTTTTAAATCAAATACAGTTTCACATGGGAGATTTTTCATATTTCTAACTAAGTGTCAAAGTCAAGAACCAAAGGTCTTTTAGAACCTAAAAAGTTGAAATAGGTTACTTTTAACTGTAAATTAATCTATAGGCAATGTAGAGGGATGAAGAATGACAAGGATTATAGTCCAGAAACATTTGTAGCACATGTGATGCTTGCCCTGCTATGGGGTCATTTCTACTCAATACCTCGGCTATAGGTTTAAATAATTATAATATACTTAAATAATCATAACAAATTATAACAAATTTAAATAATTGACTGATGGAAGTTTCCAAATAAGAGAAACTTCATGAGCATCCTGGTTACTTGAAAAGTCCCAATGGAGGCATATAAGGCTCCTAGATGGGATAATTGACTTGTAGATAAATTTTCTTTGAAATATTGGCCTGAACTAAATATATTTTAAGTATCCCATTTATAATTGATGACTACTTTATTATGGTAATGCAGGAGTAGATGTTTTGTGTGGAAGCCTGTGAACTCCATTCCGTTTTTCCATTTATACAATAAATTCCAGGACTCATCATTTTTAATTTCAAGTGTATGTATTTTGCACTAGTTGCCATTGAATGACATTAGTAAAAAAGAAAGAAAGAAGAAGTAGATACGTATTTCAAGCTTGAAATACTGCCACCCCATTCAGTTTCTCTATATTTGCCATATTGTACCCTGTATTAAAATTTGGTGCTCTTGGAGGTCTCTCATCCATATGGTCATTAAAAGTTGAAGCTGATTTGAAGACAAATAACATCATCACAAGCACGGATTGTTTTCAAGGTGCTGGTATTGACCTTTAAGGCCTTGTATGGTCTAGGGCCGGCGTACCTGAGGGACCGCCTCACCCCGTATATTCCCTCGAGATCACTGCGCTCAGAAGAGCAGAACCTCCCCTTAGACCCATCGATCCACTCCTGTAGGCTGTCCACTACAAGATCAAGGGCCTTCTTTGTGGCTGCACCAACTCCATGGAACTCTATGCCAGTCGAAGTCCGTACCATCAAACAACTGGCCCCTTTCAGGAGAGCTTGCAAAACAGCCTTGTTCAGACAAGCTTTCAACTTGACTGCCCCCTAAGCATTTATGCCAAGCCTAGAATCCAACGGCAGTTATCCTGTAGTTGCTTGCCCTTGCATTGTTGATGTGTTTTTATGCTTTTATGTTTTTTATGCTTTTAGTATTGTGTATTAAATTGTGCTGTGATTGTTTTATATGCCTTGTGTAAACCACCCCGAGCCTGCTGGAAGGAGTGGTATATAAAAGTGAACAATAAATAAATAAAATAAATATTAATTAAAACTTGGGTAATATTTTGGAAGTTTGAGATAATTATATTTCTATATGAATTTCAAATTCAAATAATAAATCCTTGGATTTTTAAAAAGTGTTAAGAAAAAATTTGCCAACCAAGCAGATCAAAAACATGCAAAGGTGAGTAGACCAATAGGTACCACTTCTGCAGGAAGGTAACGGCATTTTATGCTGTCAAGCTGGCCACATGACCTTGGAAGTGTCTATGAATGCCAGCTCTTCAGCCTAGAAGTTGAGATGAGCACCACCCCGCAGAGTTGCACATGACTAGACTTAATGTCAGGGGAAACTTGTACCTTTACCTAATTAGAAAGGCATGTGATTAAAACAAAATACACATTTTTCCCTATGCACATTAGCTTACCCTAAACCTCTATTACAGGTTGCCAAGATTCTTTTTTGGGATTTAAGCCCCAAAACTTATTAACTAAAAACTCTTTTCATAGAGAAAAAGCTAGATGAGGGGTAGAGATAATCTGTGAAGACCATACAAATTCACAATGAAAAAATGAAGCATTTGTAAAATTGGCCACTCATCTCTTTGAAACCCTTCATCTTTGCCATTACTGCCACAAGAAAATTCTTGCCATTTAAGTTTTAAAGATTTGGGTAAACAGGAGGTTTTCTGCAATACTACATAAAAAAGCTTGATAGTATGGCATATATATTAGTGTTGCATTATAGCTATTAACATAGAGGATTTATTTCCTGTTTCGACTTGCAGAAGCATAAAATTACTGTTTATTGTTACAGATGCTGTACTTAGCCAGCCCTTCTGCTATTCTCAGTCTCATAGCAATACCAAAGAAAATCTAATCTCATTTTTAAAAGGAAATGGGAATAATTTAAACTAAAAAAAATAGTAAAAAAAAAAGAATGTTGCTGAGTTGCTTGCGGCTATGTGCGAGAAATTATTTTTTAGTCTTTCAGTCTGCCTTTAGAAGGATCCAGATTGTATCCCTATAAACCTTTAAAGACAGACAAAATGTAAAGGGATAAATTTTTACTGTACTGAGATATTTCCCTCCCTGTGGTACAAACAAGAGTAGCAGCACCTGTAAAAACTTCATTAACATTCACGATCCTCCATATATTTAATATCAGCATCATGAAACATTCATAAGCTGGTGTTAATTGTCCCTTACAAAAGTCAGTTTTAACTATCAGAAACCCTGGGCCGCATGTAATATTCATTAACTGCAAAGCAGTAAATGCAACTTAAGAAAAAAGATAAACATTAAAATGGTTGAAGAACTCCAAGAGTTATAGTTAAGTCTTTGCCTAAAGCTTAACTATATGCAGAGAATAATAAATACTTGGGCCTCAATCTTGCAGAATCTCTCACTCTTAAGAGTCACAGTGACAGAATGAGGTGCTGAATTCATTGCCAGCAATCTGTGTTTCTTTACATAGAAAAAGTTGTATCAGAAGTGTCCAGAGCTGAGAAATCTACTTTAAAAAGCAATTTGTTGGAGCACTTTATGTTCCAAGGCCCAGAAAAAGTGTATAGTTACTGTAATAGCTACCATTTTTAAAAGTAACTTTTACTTTCCCATTTCACAAAAGCACCTGAAATAGTTTATTTATAGTTACCTTTTTTTAAAGTTAGAAGACTGCAAGCCTGTGGTATAAAACACATCTAACTAGCCTAAGTTAACAAAATGAATACAAACAGAAGACAGAATAACAAAAAGTACTCTATTTCTTTGATTCTAAGAGCTGCTTTTTCCTCCATATAATAATCTCTAAAAAATGGGGTGCATCTTAGAATTGCAGGTGTTGTGTGTGTATTTCTCATAATCGATGGCATCTTAGAATATAATAAATACAGTATATTCACAGGAGAATTGTGTTCCTTCATCTACAGGCCTATATTTTTGCAAAAATGTATTTTTGTTTAAAAAGGCAAAACACGATATAGAAAGGGTGTCAATAAAGTGTTGCCAAAATAACTTCTGCAGGGCTACTATCTTCTGGTGAAATGGTGAAAAGCAGGACAGTGCCATACTAGTTTATGCATATTTGCTCAAAAGTAAAAAGAAAAAAGGCTGAATTGCTCAAGAGTAAACATAGGTCGCAAATACAGAAAGCACAAAAGACCCATGCTTTCTGTACACTAGCAATCGTCTTTCACACACCCATAGAAAATAGTCTTTTTCAAGCATATTCTTATGTGTGTGTTCCACAGCCACAAGAGGAAAGCAACAATGGATATTTGTTAAGTAAAAACGTAACTGAGTTACTAATAAGTCATGTCATGCATTCAGCCATCTCTTAGTTCTGTGTGGGTGGTGGAGTTGTTGGTAGTAACCATGTGAATTTCTTTATAGCAGCCAATCCTTGTCTCATCATATGAACAGTTAGTTAAAATATGATGCAGTCAGGCCGCCATGTCCATGGATTTTGCTTCCACGAATACAATCCTTGATTTTACTATTTTAAATAAGGGACACCATTTTTCTACACCATAGTATCTAACAGCACTTGAGCATCCAAAGATTTTGGAAGAACTCTGGAAGAGAACTTGGGGATTCCAAGGGCTTACTATATATATATATGTCTTACATATACCCCCATTATTTATTATATGTATTTATATGCCATTTTCCACTGCTGAAGGAGACTGTTGCATAGAACCTACATGTTTCAGTTGGTTCCAATTATTTTGACAATTACTAGATAAAAGATTCCATATTTCAGAGGTATATCACACCAAATGCTATGGAATTAACATATTTTAAGAAAGAAATTACTAACATGTCACATGCCAAAGCTTTTATTATGCAGTAAGCTTTCATAGTCCACTCTAATTGTTATTTTGCTATGTTCTGGTCTTTAAGGTGCTGCAAAACTTTTCATGGTTTTTCCTGTGACAAACTAACGTGGTTATATCTCTGGAACTCTATAAATTAAACATTCCAAAATTCATGCTGACTGAACTAGTGGAAGTAAACAGAAAAGTCAACCGTTTTGATAAAATTGAGCTAATTGAACTAATCCTATTCAGGGTTGAAGTACCCACACTAATAAAGTCAACATAATTAGTTTATGAAATTCTATAGTATGCTCTCAAATCCCTAAACTCAGTCAAGTGAAAGGATCTGATTTGTCTATACTATGTGTGGGATCTTTCTGAAAACTCTTTAAGATGTGACATTATGGAATGACACATATTATGGGTAGAAGATTAAAAGATTATTAGTCACAAAGTTCATGCTCACTAATTATCTACAATAAGTTCACACATACATACATGTATATGGACATTTTGCACATTAATTTGAATGCTTGTCTTGTATGTAGAATATTCATTCTGGTTCATTTTGATTAAAAGGGTAATTTTTAAAAGGACAATTAAAAGTCATGTCTTCTATGAGTCACTGTCTTGTCATTTAGGAAATGTAAAGTGTGAAATGGAGCTGAATTAATTTGCCAAATGCCTCTTTCAATGATTTTCCAAATGCCTATTATGCTGTAATGGAACTAGATTGATGGAAGTCCTTCTCAGGTGTAGTGGTTTCAGTGTTGAGCTAGGACTTCAGGAGACTAGGGTTCAAATCCCACTTCAATCATAGAAAGCCACTGGGTGATTTTGGTCAAGTCATTCTCTTCCATCCTCAGAAGAAGGCAATGGCAAATGTCCAAATGTGAGTATGAAAACTCCACCATATATCAAAAACAACTTGGAGCCCCACAGCTACAAAGCTGGAAGGAAGGGAGCACATGCCTCAGTTTCCACTTGTGAAGAACAACAGTCTCTCTCATGACTTTACAGGATTTCAAAATATGTGGAGAACCTCTAAAATTAGAGGAAGTTCCATTCTTTAAAAATCATTTTTCACAAGAGGAGAGCTATTTATTTATTTTATTTATTACTTCGTACTTATCTGTCCCGTCTCGTCCCCGTCCCGTCCCGCCCCCCCATGGCTATGGTATGGTAGAAATGACTATGGTATGGCAGAAATGCTTCCCTTTTTGTGTCCAGTTATTCTGGACAGGGCCAAAGTTGTCCTCTTCCATTCAGCAGTTATTTGTAAACACAGATTTTATCATGTACAAGCAGAGCTCTCTACCTTTAAATAGTTCCCTATTAATTTTTAGACATGTGAGAATCAGTATGCTTAGGGCCTGGGAATTTAGGCATATTCTAATCTTTATAATTTTAACTGGAGAGGTTTAAGTATGTGTTCAATTTTCCTTGAAAATGCTTTGCTTGGGCTTGATTTTATTAAACGATTTTTCTCATGTATTTGCTTCCATTACTTTTGCACCACTGAAGTTACATGTAATCAAACAGTATTGTTGGACTTCAATTCCTAACATAGCTGTTTGTTTTTAGATATGGCTATAATGTTGTTGATTTTTATTATGTTTTATACTGTTGTTGTATATTTTAGCGTGTTATATTTTAACGGTGTTGTTCGGGCTAGACCTCATGTAAGCCACCCCGAGTCCCTTCGGGGAGATGGAAGGGTACAAAAATAAAGTTGTTGTTGTTGCCAATGAAGCATAGCCAATGACGAATTGAATTTTAGTGTAAACATCTCTGAAGATCGATACAATTCCTACATTTCAATTAGGCCAAAGTGTGTGAGTTTTATACCAGAATTGTAATATATTTTCATCCAGGACCAAAGTTTCAGTACTAAACTGAATGCAAAGATCACACTGTATGTGATTTCAAATATTAAAATGTGTTGCTATTGTGCATACTTTAAGTAGCTCATTAAATATTGGTTATTTCCAGTTGTCCATATCCTTGCTCTTTTTAATAATACTGTGTTCAGAATGTAAAATTACTCAAAAAAATTCCAAATTGATCAGAAGGAAAAGTCAGATCATAGGTTCTTGAGCAAGAAGGATGAATAGAAATAATCTCAGACAATGCTAGACAGTGTTTCATTAGTTAAAGTAAATCTTCTAATGACTGGGTGTTTTGAGGTTCTGGAAGAGTAAGCACAGTCATTCAGGTCACATCCCATAGATCAGTGATCCCATCATGAATTAGTTAGAGGCTAATACTTTCTCCCCCAAGATTATCCCTTTAGAGTTCCTTGAGGTTAGATGATGTGAGAGATTATAACTGAAATTTACAGCCTGATGATAATCTGCTTGAAAAATTACATATATTACAGGCACAGTATATTTTGTTTTTTGCTATAACATATTGGGAGAGTATATTGTTGGTATGCTGATAACTATTCCATTTTATATCTATTGAATAGCTTCAAGAGAACGTTTGTACTTTACATTTATATAAATGTTCCATTGTGTGACTATTGTATGACTTCAATGCTTGTGCTTTACATTGGTATAATACCAAATTTTCATCCAGTGATATAGTGTTAGTAGTACTAAATTTAATTCCTATACTAAATTATAGTATATGCACCTCTTGTTTTGAAATCCAGAGTATTGTCTTATTTGTTTGGCTTTTTTCTTTGTACTTTTAAAAATGCAGAAAGCAACGACACACAAAACAAAATAGATATCTTGTCAATCAACATGGATATTTCCGTTCCCCCAAATATCACGGATAGGTTATAAAGCTATAGAAATGTATGTTTACTAATATATAGGTTTTATTGGGATATCTCTTTAAGCATGTCAAACTAATTTTCATATTGGGTCATCAGTCAAATTATTTTGTGGAATTAGGAATCCAGTCTTGCTTCTCTTTGCAGCCTGAATGCGGGAACAACATGATGCAAAGAGGTTGCTACAATTATATCTGATCATGCATTGAAAATATGAATAGAAATCTCCCCCCTATCCCACAAGCCTGGAGGATGAGAGGGTTAGTTGTTCCTTGGCAAAATTAGAAAATTCAATTGAGCATATTCAGAAACAAACTTTCTACACATTCATGGAAAGATTAAAACCCAAGGTGAATAGAAAAATGAGGAGAAACAAGAACTCTCTCCAAAGCCCTGTATATAGTGATAATTAGCTATAAATCTTAGTGGCATGTTGTGTCACCAAATAACAAGAACTTCTAACTTTCTTCTTTTTCTTTCTTTCTTTCACTTAGCTATTAAAGATTGCTTCAATGGATCTTTGTTGTGTCCATCGACTAATAGCTGTATTCCAGTCTCCCAGCGTTGTGATGGAATTGTAGATTGCATTGATTTTGCTCCTGATGAATCTAGTTGTTCAGGTAGTCTGGCCATTTTAAATCAAATTTTCATTTACAATAAAAGGTACCATTTTATTTAGCAGGGACAAAATATATAACATATGCAGGATTGGTGGTGACATAATTTATTTGAATCTCTTCAGAAGACCATTTGTGTGTGTGTGTGTGTGCACGCACTCACACTGTTTTCACTGCCCAATATATTAGTCTTTTAGCAGATTTTATATAGAGGATTCTTCCCGTGTGAAATGGAATTACACTTAATGCAAGTGGGTCATGTCATATAAAACTGAGAGCATTTTAAAATCACTTCTATGGTGGCTTGCCTGAGGATAGAATTCATCTCGTCTCAAGGTTGAGTTGCAGTTTGTAGATATCTCAATACCACAAGGCATTGATGCTGTCTCCCACTAATAGTCTTTCTTCCATCCAGCACCTCTGTTTGCTATATAGCAAGGTCCTTGGTGGTACAATAAAGGCAAAGGAGAAATGAGAAACAGATCACTAAAGGGTGACAAGGGTAGACTTATCTCCCAGTTTAATGGCAGATGTCAAATGTAGGGTTGTCTTGTTTGCAATCAGACAACTTCAGTTAGTACTGTTAAATGTTATGTCATATTTCATTTCTTTGCCTCTTTGCAGAAAATGAGAAAGAGGAAAGAAAAGAAAAAATGTGGGAATACATACAATATATTCATTGTTTGGCCACATAAATGATCATAAGTGGATCAATTGGTATCAATAACCATTTTTAAATTTATGTTATTTTTTTTAAAAAAAATAACAATTTCTTCAATGCCAATAGCAGGGAATTATTTCATATGTGTGCATCTAGTTATCTTACCACTGCAATCATATATTGCAGTAAAATTTCATAGTTCTTTTGTGATTACTTATCCATAAGCACCCCCCCAAAGAAGTCCAGATTTTAAATGAATATTAACATTTAAGATTCTCTGTATTAAAGTACATACTTGAATTCAGAACTTTTTAGTCTTTTCACATATGATAAATCTTCCATGTTGTTCACAATTTCTAGTGAAATGTTGGTTTACCACATTGAATGTGACATATTGAAATAATATTTAACAGTGTGTTAAAATATGACCTAAATGTACTTGTTTACCCCAACTAAACTAGAAACTAGATCTTTTATTTAGAGCAATGGAGTTACATGCGGGTTGACTTAGCAAGTCAACAGTTGGATCTACTCTAGTTCCATACCGCCATCATTTTATTTACATCTTGCCTTTTTCCCAGGCTCAGATTCAGGGCTATTTACAAAAAGGCAGAAATACAATAAAACACATAGTTTAAAACAGACAAAATGGAAGTAACAACTGGATTTAGACTTGTATACGTGAATTTAGATACAAAGGAGAAGTTGTTTAGCTATTTATTCATATGATGCATGTGTCTTTAAGCTGCCTATTGACATGAGGTGGCCCTATTTCTTTAATATGGTTTTCTTACACAAAAAGACATATTAATTATAAAGAAGTGTATTATGAAGTGACTAATGAACAATTATTCTCTAAGGGCCCTTAATGCAGGCCCTTTCAGACATTTACCTGAGGCACCCAAATGATGCCTCAGGTAAAAGAGAATTAATCAAATACCCCATTAGACCCATGCCTTCCTGAAAGGCCTGGGTCTAATGGAGTATGAATCCTGTAAGGACTGCCTCCTGGGTAAACGCACTCTACATGGGGATGCCTTTGAAGACGGTTTGGAAACTGCAGTTAGTCCAACGGGTGGCAGCCAGGCTGCTAACAGCAGCTACATACAGGGAGCATACCACTCCCCTGATGTGTCAGCTCCACTGGCTGTCTGTCCATTTCCGAGCTCAATTCAAATGGCTGGTTTTGACCAATAAAGCTCTATACGGTTCTGGCCCAGCTTATCTGTCCAAACGGATCTGCCTCTATGTCCCACCTCATAATTTAAGATTGTCTGGGGAGGCTCTGCTTTCGCTCCCACCAGCACCCCAAATTTGGCTGGTGGGGACGAGGGACAGGGTCTTCTCAGTGGTGGCTCCCTCTGGAAAGCACTTCTGGATCAAGCCCTCCTGGCTTTCAGGAAAAAGTGATGAGGATGATTTATAAAGCATGAAATGGACTTGATGTTTTTATTGTTTTTATTGATGATTAATGTTTTATAGAATGTGGAATGTAATTTATATATTTTTGTATTTTAATGATTATTGATTATGTATGATGGTTTTAACTGTTTGTATAATGGCATCGAATTGCTGCCTATGTAAGCCATCCTGAGTCCCTCTTTTGGGGTTGAGAAAGAGATGGGGTATAAATGCTATAAATAATAAATAATAATCCTGGGGGCAAGTCCCCACACCCATCTCACTTCTTTGGACTTCCAAGTCCCCTTCCAACCCCCCAAACCCTTAAACAAAAATAAAAAAAATTACTAGGCTGCCATGCCTTTCCTCCAGGAAGGCATGTGGACACACAACAGAAAAGGCCCAGGTGTTGTGTTTTTTTGGGGCGGGGGAGTTTGGTGACAAAAATGTGCACCAATGCAGGTCTGGAAGAGCCCTATATCAGAACTTGGGAGATATGTTGCCTTTCATGGTGAACTCCAGACCCTAGTCTGGCTAATGCTGATGTATGATGAGAATAACCTACATGTAGAAGATCAGATGTTGTCCACTTCTACTCTAAATGAGCTACCTGACTGCATTTTTCTAACACTAATCAAGATTTATTGTAATGTTTACTTATTCAAGTGTCCTTGACAATTACTCTTTTAAACAATATTGTTTCTAGATTGCCCTGAAGCCTACTGCAAAAATGGAGGGACATGCAACAAAGAATTAGTTCCTGTCTGTCAGTAAGTTTGATACTGTTTTCTGGGGCCAAAAAAGGATAATTAATCCTATATTAGTATTGTGGAAATGCCTTAAATCTAATATTCTAGATTATGTTTCCATGGCAAACTTTTTTTAGGTTATGTTTGCACCCCAGCCAATGTAATGCCTTCACTGCAGTCCTTCTGGAGCTTTTAGTTGTAATTTGTTATTACAACTTATTAATTAATAATTTATTTTTAATATATTGTAGTTTTCATTTTGTTCTGCTAAGTACTTGACTCATATGTGTGCTATAAATTGCCTCAAAATTGATTTCCCAGTAATAAACATTACAAACATTTAAGAATAATAAAAATATGTACATGTAACTTGTTGAAGATGGCACCTATAAAGTTACATGAAGTCCGCTGTGTATAGATCCATTGGATGTCTTTCTGTTTTTCCTTCTTCACTCTTCCAAAACTAGGGCAGCATGGATGCTATTTAAAGTTGAATTTTCTTGGCTTGATTACAAACCTGGATGAGGTTAAAATGTCAGTTCTGAAAGAAAAGAAAGCCAGCAAAAATATTGATGGAAAACTTCAGCGGCTGATATTTTGTGTAGAAATAAATATATAATTTCTTATTTTTTCATTGCTTTTTGCATGAGGAAAATATGCACAGATGCAGGATATTGGTTTTCTACTTAAGTATTCATGTATTCTCACTGTTATGTCTTACCTGAAATCATTATGCTTCATCTACTTTACACTCAAAATGTCTGACATTACAAAACAAAAATTGAAAAGTAAGTTGCAGTAATCAGCAGAAAATGTGAGTGGTCAACTTCCTTTTTAATGATAGTTTAATAAAGAATGTGGACCAGGCAGAAGAAAGTATAATATATAAGGTTTATGAGTGCTATTCTATAATACAGTGATGCCTCTGTGTTTATCAATACCTTAGCAGGCTTTCCCTTGCATTTTCCTTGTAGTATTGAGGTTTCTGAAAAACTTTATGTTTGTAAATCTGGGTCTAAATAAGAGAAAGATGAGACCAGTATGGCATAGTGGTTTGAGTGTTATGCTACTACTTTGAAGTCGGGAGTTCAATTTTCCGCTTAGACATGGAAACTCACTGAATGACCTAGTGTAAGTTATATACTCTCAGCTCCAGAAAACCCTGTGAAAGGGTCACCATAAGTTGGACATTACTTGAAGGTATGTAATAAAAATAAAGATGCAGATACTATTATTGATCCAAAGAAGGTATCCATTTCCTTTGTGATTGGAATTGCCTGAAGCTGGATTTCTCAAGGGTTAGTCAATAAGTAGCCCCACAGCAAATAAGGATGTGGAAATCCAAGGAGCGTGTGATGAAAATTCAGTTTTTCAGGAGACATGGACAGAATCAGAGAACTGAGTTTGCGACTCTGAAACTCTGAAAGAGCTGACGGCACTTGAGGGAATGCATATCTCCCTGGAGATGCTTTGAGTACAGCAGAGTATTTCTGTCTGTTGAAGTGTTTATTTGTGTCCCAGCTATGCTTAACCTACACATGTTTAAATCAGCTGAAATATCTGAAAATATAAATGAACTTCCACTGACCTCCTTCCAAAGAAAAAATGGATCTAATAAGCACTGCATCCCTGCAACTATCTACCATTCGGAGTATTGGGGTAACAGTATTTTAAATGCCTATCCCACATTATAGTTTACTAATTTTCATCAAAATAAGACATTATAAATGTTTAATTTTTAAAAATAAATATTACAGTGGCTCTATGTTTTATTTTACCTTACTCCTTACCAGAATTTGTGATGCATAATCCCAGTGAAATTAGTGGGTCGTTTTTCTAAAAATGTGCTCAGGGCACTAGACTGTGATACACAAAATTGCGCTTAATGATAGATAAGTGCTACTATTGTTAAAAGATGTGATGAGACATTCCTGATGTTAAATATCAGTGCCATTTCTCTGTTACTACGCTAAAATATGGTGAACAGTGAGCAGTAACTGCCTGTGAAATACATTTCAACTCGAGCAATCATTCCATATAATCATTTTTTTTAAATGCACAGAGAGGATCATTGAATGAATTCAAATAATGACACAGGATAGCCAAATTGGGGGTCATTAAACTGTATTTAAAATGTGTGCTGCCTTTATAGGGACTTGGAGTTCTAAATTTTAAAATCACCTGAGATTTGCCCCATCATGTACATTTTTTCACAACTTGTTTGTTGTTTTTATTTTGTAACTAAATTTTCTTCAGAGAGTAAAGAGTAAACAGTAAGAAAACACTTGAAGTCATCTAATGGACTTTCTAAACATTTTCATTTGCTCATGTGAAACACAAAATCCATTCAAAAGCATTAAAAGAAATGTCACTGGAATATTAGAATCTACATTTAGTCACAACTGAATTGCTAAAAATACCAAATTTGTGGAAGAACTGTTTCTGGTACAACATTTTTATTGCATTTTTTGTTACAGCACCGAAACATACATTAAAACAGCAACAATATTTGGGGGGGGGGAATTCAGCAGGACCCTGTGTGGTTAAACTGAGGAAGAGATAAAAGAGATATTGACAAACTGTAAAGTGTCCAAAGGAGGGCAACTAAAATGATCAAAAGTCTGGAGACCATGAATCCCTATGAGAAGCATCTTAAAAAGCTGGGTCTGTTTAGCCTGCAGAAGAGAAAGTTGAGAGGAGACCTGATAGCCATGTATAAATGTGTGAAAGGATGCCATAAAGAAAAGGGAGCAGGCTTGTTTTCTGCTGCCCTGGAAACTAGAACTCGGAGCAATGGGTTCGAATTACAGGAAAGGAGATTCCAATTGAATATTAGAGAGAATTTCCTGACTGTAAGGGCTGTTCAACAGTAGAACTCTCTGCCTAGGAGCGTGGTGGAAGCTCCTTCCTTGAAGGCTTTTAAACAGAAGCTGGATGGTCATCTGCCAGGGGTACTATGATTGTGCTTTTCCTGCATGGCAAGGGGTTGGACTAGATGGCCCATCCAGTCTCTTCCAGCTCTAAGATTCTAGGATTCTTTCTTCAGATTTATGATTCACAAAAAAGCAAGATATATATTTTTAGTTGGAAACACATTTACTTCAATCCTCTTAATTGAGTGTGTTTTTACAGGAAATTCAATTGGTAGAGGGAAAAGTCAATAGAAGTTGTCAAAGATTATCATTTTCATTAATACCCCTACCATTAAACCTTTCAAGATTTGAACTAATACGCCTCATTTTATCCTGTTCGTTTATATTTCATGCCTGCTCATCCAGTTCTTCTTTTTCTTTCTTTTTTTTTGCAATAATGGGAGAAGTATGTGGAGGACCTGAAGTATCCTTGAGGTCTCAAGTCTCAAGATATGCAGTAGGCTAGTGCATTTCAGCTGAATCTTGAGCCATTTCCACTTTCCAGATTCTTGGGGGGACGGGACACGCAGATCCATTTTTGTGTCCCTCCCAAAAACGGGTGGGTGCCTGAATAGCTTTTGGTCCACAGCCACAAAATGCAGTTTGATCCAGCCCACTGGAGACAGTGGGGTGCTTTACAGACTCCCCTTCCTGACATTTTTAGGGCATCAACAATTCTTCATATTGCTATGTGCCTTCAAGTTGTTTCCATGAAGACCCCCAAGGCAAATTTATCATTGGATTTTCTTAGCAAGATTTGTACAATGATGGTTTGCCTTAGCCTTCCTCTGGGGCTGAGAGAGGTGACTTACACATGGTCTCCCAGTGGGCCTCAGGTATTCAAACACTGGTCTCCCAGAATCATGGTTCAAACCTCAAACCACTATATGATGCTGGTTTTCTTCTGAAATTGGAAAGAAACAATATTCCAGATCCTTCATAGTAATTGTATTCCAGACCATCCAACTCACTGTGTTTTCTACATTTCTAAAACTAGAATAGTGAAAAAGCCAATATATTTTAGGATATGGAATGCTATTGTTCTGAAGGTCTCCCAGGTGACCTCTTCTTCCCTTTTAGGGTGGCATTTTTAACCCAAATTTACCCAGAGACAGTGCTTTGCCCCAGATATGTTCCACCTTTGGTTGGTAGATGGGTGAATTCCTCTGTAGAAAGAAGTAGAAGAAAGTTCTGTCTTTCTGGAGAAGTTTCAAAGTCAAGCTCAGCAGCTGATGAAAGAGATGGGTATCTTTTTATATAGGATTTTGAAGCTGAGAGGGAGAAGCACTAACCCCTGTTCGGAGAGTAACCATAGCAGCACATTCTAAATATTTCCTTAGGCACTCCTGCTTGTATTTTATCAGCCCTGTCGGATTATGCGGTATCAGAGCTGGAGTTATTTTTAGAACCTGATCCAAATAATTGAATCCTTAATGCAAAAGTCGTGCAAGCCTGTTCGACAAGGAAAGGAAAACAGTAGAGAACAGGGGAAGTGAGAGAGTCAAAAGACTTGAAAGATGACTGAGAATGAATTCATCTTGGAGGGCTGAGGTTCGCAAATCCTTTACATGAGTTGGCTATATCAGTATTTCAGATGCTGAAAGCATAGTAGGGGTTGTTTGAAAAATTGCCTGCATTTTTGCTTCAATTCTCACAATTTTAAATTGTGCCCAATGAAGCAAAAACACAGGCCTATTTATGGGATGGCGGGCTTCTACTGGAAGGAGGCAGATGCCTGCAAGCAATGGAAGAGACAGAACTTGAGTTCTGTGACCCATTAGATCAAAAGGCTGTCTTCCCGTGATGTCTTGCATCTTTGTTCACTACAATTAAGGTGCAAGTCAATGAGATTTAAGAAGAGAAGAGATGTTCTAAGGGAACAGATTGCAAATGCAAGTTTAATTGCAAAAGCTATGTCTTATGAAGCCTTCCTTTTATCTGTAAGAGAAAAATTGTTGAAGATGACATAGAGGCTGGTTTTCTGAAAGGAGATGGGTGGGTTGTTCTTGAAAAAGAGAAGCTTAATTCATCACTTGCTATAGTTCTTATTTTGCAGCTATAGGAGACTGTCGATGTGAGTATTTAAAGGGAAATTGTAGATGTATATGCAAAATGCCATTTTCATTTCTTTCCCCTAAACCCCACCGTGTTTTCATCCTATTGAAGTGTCAGATTGCCAATTTCCCTTCTTTTCCTGTATATGACTCCATGCACATTTTGATATACATGTCTCCTACTGTACAGGATTTTAAACATGTTTCTTAATGTGCATTTTAATGTATTTTCCTCATTGACTGAAGTGTGCTTGCATGCATTTGTTTTTCAAAGCAATGCAATTTTGGCCATGTCCATTTATGTGCATATAATTAGAAAGTTGGGAGGGAAGAGAAATCTGGAATAAAGAGTTTTTTCCCAATGACAGAAAATTAAGAGATCTGGACAAATCATTAAGGCAAATCAATGACCACCATGAAGGCAACTTTTCACATCTCTATAAACCATACAAATGATGTTTGTGGGACTATGAGAAGTGTCCCTTTTGAGGATCTAAGGGTCTGGGCAAGTCAAACAGTGAAATGGTCTAGCCTGAGGCTGAGCCCAGCCCTGCCACATGAGTTTCCAAACTCAAGTGTGGTCGATTCAGTCCAAGGTTATATTTGTTATCATTCATGCAACCTGCAAAATTATCCAACATGGGGCTTCCACATTTGGAACTCACTGTGGAATACTAACCAGAGAAGGAAAACAAGTGGTTAGTGTGGTGTGTAGTGGTTTGCGCATTGGACTATGATGCTGGAGACCAGGATGTGAATCTTTACTGAGCCATGGAAATGTTGATCAAGTCACTCTCTCTCAGTTTCAGAGGAAGGCAAAGGCATACCCTCTCTAAACAAATCTTGCTGAGAAAACCTAGCTTCACCTTAAGGTCCTCATAATTTAGAAATAATGTGAAGGCACAACCAACCAACCATAGAAGGAGGGGGTTAAAGTCACTCTAAAATCAGTACGTCTGCCGTCTGAGGGCTCGCACTAAGACTCTAAACTATCTAGTCCGTGAGCTGCTTTTTGCTGACATTGCTGCCCTTGTCGCCCATTCAGAAGCAACCCTACACCACCTAACATCCTGCTTTGCAGCAGCTGCAGAGCTGTTTGGGCTGGAAGTCAGCCTGAAGAAAACAGAAGTTCTCTACCAGCCCGCACCACAGGAAGAACACCATCATCCCCACATCAGCATAGGCGAATCTGTGCTTAAGTCCGTTCAGCAGTTCACCTACCTGGGAAGCATCATCTCTTCAGACGCCAAGATTGACAAAGAGATAGATCACAGATTAGCAAAAGCATATAGTGCATTTGGAAGGCTTCACAAAAGAGTCTGGAGCAACAAGCACCTGAGGCAAAGCACCAAAATAAGTTTGTACAGAGCTATCGTACTGTCTATTCTACTCTATGGGTCTGAAACATGGGTCACCTATTGCCAACACCTACAACTCCTCGAACATTTTCATCAGCGCTGTCTTCGCTCAATCCTAAATATACACTGGACTGACTATGTGACGAATGTTGCTGTCCTTGAGCAAGCAGGGATCACCAGCATTGAGGCCATGCTATTGAGAACACAGCTGCGCTGGGCAGGGCACATCTCTAGGATGGAGGATCACCACCTCCCAAAGATACTACTTTATGGTGAACTCACCACGGGTCAGCGCAAGAGAGGCACCCCCAAAAAGAGATATAAGGACTCCCTGAAACAACATCTCAGGCTCGGCCAGATTGATCACCAACAATGGTCCACCCTGGCCTCACATCGGGAGGCATGGAGACGCACTATCCACAATGCTGTGGCCTTTTTCAAGAAGACGCGCCGAATGGGTCTCGAAGAGAAACGACAATGCAGAAATAACCGCAACTTGGAAACAACATCACCCAAGGAGACTTTCTGCTGTGCTTTCTGCAACCAAACTTGCCTATCCCAGATTGGCCATTTTAGTCATCAATGCGCTTGTAAAAAGTGTGGGATGAGTCCTTCCTAATAATCTTCATTCACGAAGTAATCCCGAGAGAGAGAAAATCAGTAGATGCCTGTGAAACTCTTCAGGCATAATGAGTTCAGCAGAGCTTAAACCCATTTAGCTTCTTGTGGTTGTAACTGTAATTTTCCAGATTTTAGTTACACTGTGGGCCCTCAATATCTGCTGGGATTTGGTTCTGAGCTAAAATTTATGGATGCTAAAGTCCCATTATATATAATGGCATGTCTTATTTAAAATGGTGAACAACTTGAGACCAACAATGGCAAGAACCTGAAGTTCTGTGAATTGGCAGAAGGGTATGCGTAAATCTTAACATGCAACCAATTCAAGATTTGCTTTTTGTAGTCTTTTATTATTATTATTACTTTCGAGCTGTGATTGGTTGTGTCTGTGGATGTAAAGCCCATGGATATGGAGGGCTGGCTGTAATTATTTCATGGAAGGCAAAGTGAAAGGCTTTCTGCAGATTTATGATAAGGCCATTTGTTTTCACATGAATCAATAAACAATGATGGTTTTGATTTTGACCATATAGGAAATCTGTCATATTCATGTAGATTTATAGAAATGACATTTCTCATTTTAAAAGAAGAGACGATTTCAGGAGTTTTTACAAAAACTGCCTAGCTTAGTCTTCAAACAGAAGAAAATGCTAAGTGTGTTTACAAGTCTATATAAAGCAATGAGTGATCAATAATTTGATTTAATGTCATACAGTTTAATGCCAGTGTACAATATTAAACTGTCCTTAACACGGTCTAAATAGCTCTAGCTATAATTTTTTCAAAAAATTCACTTGCTGTTGGGAAGAGAAAGTGAAGATTTGTACCAAGAAAGAAATGTATTATCTTCTGCTCTGTACTTCTGGCTCAGCAGGCTGACCTCTGACCAGCCCATCTGGCCCTATTAGACTCCCTGTTGGTTCAAGAGCTGCAGGCTTCCTTGCGTTTCTCTGATCGTACTTTGCCAATTCTTCCTGCTCAACCAGCATGAACGCAGCTCTCTGAAAATTAAACTCTTTATGCTGTTGCTAGGTGGCAGAGGCACTGCTTAACACATGCAAAATCTAGCAAATTAAGTAGAACTTCTTGAACTTTTCCTTCCAGATTATATTGTTGACAGACTGGTACAGCTCCTTGAATTTTAATTTCACCCACTCACCCCATCACATATTCCCACACACAAAAGCAGGAAAGTTTCCCATTACAGCACTTGGAAGTGCTGTTTTATGTTTGCAGTACTGCTACTCGGAGACCAGTCTGAATCTCTGCTAGTACGTAGAGCTGTAACCATGAATTATTCCCGCATTTTCTTTTCTCAGAAACAAATTCACCAGTGGTGTCATATTTGATCTTACATCTTAAAAAATGTATACCCTAGGGGAAAATGTGTGCACAGTAGTCTACAGATCTCATTTTGGAGTTCGGGTTTTTGCTTGCAAACAGAAATATGCATGAACCAGTGTAACAGCAGAGGAATTATGCACCAACAGTAGCTGATCTAAAGTTACTTGTCAAATTGCATTGTAACACTTACTTCTTGTCAGCTAGAGAAAAATGGTATAGAATTTATATGGTACTTAGCTTACAGCTATCCAGCTTCAGGGCAATTGCATACCCTTTCCTCACAAATTTCTGAAAACATTGCCAAAATCTAGAATTCGGGTCTGATTTATGTCAGGTAATGGAAGTAAAAAAAACAAATGCTAAATCAGATTAAATGTGATATACAGTTTGTGATTGCTAGGTGGTCTCACGTCCATATAACTTTCATGGTTAACAAGCACTAGAGACTCAAATGGTGAAAATAATGACACTTGAATTTTCAGGTAACAGCTAACCTCATATGTTTTGAGCAGGCTTGTGTAATATATACCAAAAAGGCTCAGAGAATGTGAAAAGACATCAAGCTTCCATGTAGTCTTTTTATGCACTGTCCAAGTAGGACATGACTGTCAAAAATATAGTCCTGTCATTTTTGCTTCTTAGTCTTACATTCCTGTGTAACAGAATGGTAGGCCATCCTATAAGGAATATATCCCTCTAATCCCTGTTGATCCTTCAGTTAGAAAGACTGCAAAACTTCAGTGAAATTGTGAATAAATGTGGGTGCATATCCCAAACACCTCCTTTATTTCATATAGCAGATGGTTTACATTGTGTGGATATTTAGTGTGTTGTATGCTACCTTGATTATTTTGAAATTAAATGGCATGTGTGGGTGTGTTAAAAATCTTTTATATATTTATATTATTAAGCTTTACACTGTAGTCCCCTTCTCAGAATTCGTGCAAACAAGATCCATTGGAAATTTGGTATCCACATTGCACATTTCATAATTCTAACTCCTATAGAGCCAACAGATCAACAGAGGATGCTATAGCCATCATGTTCCACATTGCCCTGACCCACCGGAAGGATGGGGGGTTATGTGAGGATGCTTTTTGCAGACTTTAGTTCTGCATTTAACCCAATCCTCCTATACAGACTGGTGTCTACATTTATGAATTTGGATTGTCATATTCAATCTGCTCTTGGATTATGGACTTCATGTCTGGACATTCCCAGAGGGCTAGATCCATATCTCTTCAGCTCTCACTCTCAGCACTGGGATGCCACAGGGCTGTGTGTTCAGTCCTCTGCTTTACACTTTGTACACATATGATTGCACCCTTGTCTAACATAGCAATATCATTATCAAATTTGTGGATGATACAACTGTAGCGAACCTTATCTCTGAAGAGGATGAGTCTGCCTAATGAGTTGAGGTGAGTCAACTGTTCTCGTGGTGCAGGGACAGTAATCTAGTTCTTAACATCAATAAGACCAAGGTGTTTATAATGGGCTGCAGAAAGATCAGACCGGAAATCCAACTCTTGGTCATACATGGAGACCAAGTGGAGCAGGTGGTCAGTTTTAAGTTCATGGGTGTCAATGTTAAGGAGGATCTTACCTGGGGTACCCATACAGTAGTGTTGGCTAAGAGGGTCCAGAAGAGATTGTACTATCTGAGATTTGTAAGGAACCAACAATTAAACCAAAAACTCCTGATTACTTTGTATTGCTGTGCTGTAGAGATTGTCCTAACTGACTGCATCTGAGCATGGTTTGATAACTGAACAGTGGCAGATAGGAAGGTGTTCCAAAGTGTCACAACTACTGCACAGAGAATCATTGGTTGCCCTCTCACCCTCTTTGGAAAAAATTCTTAAGGATCCATCTCACCCATCTCATTTGTAAATACAGTAATTACTCGTAATATTACAGTGTGTTGAACTGCTTTTTCTATCAATTGGTTGTAAAACATGATATTTTGGTGCTTAATTTATAAAATCATTAAATAATTTGATGTTTAATAGGCTTTTCTTTACCCCTCCTTATTATCCAACATTTTTGCTTATCCAACTTTCTGCTGGCCCGTTTATGTTGGATAAGCAAGATTCTACTGTGTGTTTGTGTGTGTGTGTATCAACATTTCTTGGGGCTTCAAAAAGTACTCCGCAGCTGAAAATGTTTGAGAACCCCTGCTCTATTGCATCATATTGTGCTCTTTCCATTGATGGTTTGTCATAATGAATCCATTCCCTGCTTTTGACTGGAAAACTGATCAATAGTCACAGATTGTACCATGTTGCCATCACTTACCTGGTGAACTGAGACCATTCTGCTTCAGTGTTGGCAAACCAGTTCAAAAGTGACATCAGAGGGACAGCTTTCTTCTCCTCCCACACTCTCCCCACTCCCTCTCTCTAATCCCAAGGGAATAATTAATTAATTATTAATTTGAAGCTTTTTAAAAACTAACTTTAGATGTAATTGTGAAATTGTTTATGGGCTAGCAGACCTGTGTTGTAATGTTATAGGATTAAGCAGAAATTAGATGTAGGAAGACGGATTGGTGAATCAGCACAGTACCATAAATGCCAGGAGGTGAAATAGTAAGGAAACTTATCCTAGTATGTTGCCGCTATCAATGATCATGCAATTGCTGTGGGATAATGGCTTCATGAGATAATTATTTTTGCTCAGCAATGTTAGTGCTTGGCAAAAAGAAACTATGCTGAAGAGGTAAAGTGCATTTTTTGAGTAGGTCACAGAAAAGCAAAAAGTGTTTTGTTCCACTGTGGATCCAAACTCATCATCCAGTCGTTCCATGTTGCTATATTTGTTACACTGCCTTTTCGAATGCCTGCTCGAACAACCAGGTCTTAACTTTCCTACGAAATGCAAACAAAGAGGGGGCTGATCTAATGTCTCTAGGAAGGGCGTTCCGTAGCCGAGGGGCCACCACTGAGAAAGCCCTGTCTCTTGACCCCGCCAAACGTATTTGATTGTGTGTGTGTTTTTTCATGGGAGGGGATTGGCCTGCATGGCTGTTGTGTTCTCTTACAACTTTATGCTTCTATGGTCCTCTCTCTGGACATTGAGAAAACAGCTGCCTGTTTCTGAACACAGAAAGGAATGCAAACAAATATATCAATGAATAAAAAGCCTGAGCTCTTCCTGCTTTGCCAAACCATGGAAAAAATGAGAAGGCAAGGCTGTGAGGAGATATCCCATGGGAAGAGTGGGCAGGATGGTCTATGAGGTTTGGTAGACCAGATCTAAAGTCCATAGTTTCTCCACTGCTGCTTTACAAGGATTCCTGAAACAATGCTCTGCTTCAGGGACCCAGGAGAAATTGTGTGGGGCATATGGTGAAGCTTTAAAATCATAGAAACACAAAGTTGTGAGAGACTGCAAGGGCTGTCCAATCCAACCCCCTAGCACAGAAAAACAATGAAAGCTCTCCTGACATAAGGTCATCCAGTCTGTTTAAAACACCCAGTGTTGTTTTTACAGAGTGCTAAACTAGTGTCTGTATTTCGAAGGTTTATAACCCTAGCTTTCCAGAATGTCTCACTGCTGTTGTCTTGTTGACATGCCAGTTTTTATACAAGGTGAGAATAATGGCTCAGCATTATATCCATGAGAGTTTCCAAAATCAAAAGCATCTTTTTCAGCCAGGTATTCAGGTGGTGAGTGTTCAAGCAAACGTGGGAATCTGCCCACTAAAATTGTACTCTGGGACAGCAACTATTTCCTCAGTCTCACCACTAAAAGACTTCACTTTACATTATAACCTTTAAAATTTAGCATTCTGCATCTGTATCATTTTGCTGGAAAATCTAATGTATGCCTAGGCTAGGACTCATCAAAGAGCGGAAATTAATTCCATGTTTTTTGGCATGTCTTTCCAAAACAGCAGCCATTTATGCTACATGGTGGCAAACTGCATTTTGAAGCCAAACGTATAAAGCTGTTTCTTCCTAGACCCATTATGTTTCACTATGAATGTGGATATATCCCCATAATATATGAGGTCCCTTCTACACAGCCATATAAAATCCACATTATCCGCTTTGAACTGGATTATGTGAGTCTATACTGATATATAATCCAGTTCAAAGCAGATAATGTGGATTTTATATGGCTGTGTAGAAGAGACCTCATATATCATGGGGATATATCCACATTCATAGGAAAACATAATGGGTCTAGGAAGTATATAATTCTGTCATGTACGATTGTCGAACTTCAATCCATAATTTTGATTCTCAGTGTATTTATACAAAAATTTGTTTTTATTCCATACTTAAATATTGCTACTCAGGTAGAAAAAGAAAAGGAGATGTAATTGGTACATGTTAAGCGTGTACCAGTGTAACAGCAACTCCCAAAATTCTCCAGCTGGCATGGGAATCCAAACAAGTATCTCTTCCAGACCTTGTATAAAATATGTTTGCAATCAAGTGAAACAAATAGCATTATAAAAATGTTTTAAAATCCTCAGTTATAGAAACAGAGATAAAGGGAGCTTTATTGATTAAAGGTCACATTTTCTTCAAGCACTGGAGGTCTACAAATTTCTAGTGCTTTTAGCAATTAACTTCTTTCTGAAGGAAGCTGAAAACCAATTTTAGTGAAAGCCTATGTACTTTTCCTAAGAAGTTCACACTGTTTGAGGCAGCAATATTTTTATAGTCTACAACTCCCACAACCCCCTGATAGGATGAATAGTAAACAGTTGGATATAGGAAAATATGTGACTATAATAAATAAATAGTGGGAGGAAATGGTGAGGCAGGTGAAAAGGGAGAAAAGATTAATGTCTTTGTGTCTGTTCATATGTGTGTATGTGTGTGAATGAAGGAGGGCTCAGCAATTTTACTTTTCTAGAACACAATTGGCCATGCTGAGTGGAGGAATGTGAGGAATTGTAGTCCAATAAGGTAATTCTCCAAACTCTCTTTAGTAGTGTCATAGAAATAGCTCCTATCAGTAGGCAAATGTCTTAGTTGAGCCCTGATTCATGTTCCAGGCAGCTGTGAAAATTGACAAGAAGTAGAATGAATTTCCCTTGTCCTAGGCAAATGTGTAAAGAGATCAGTTCAATCACAGTATAAATAATCCTGTAATTTAATATTCAGTCCAATTTCCTTTGTTCTGTGTAGAAAGGGTGCAGGGAAAGATTAGTTCAAACAAAGCGTAAATGAATTTGATATGTAGGCCAAAAATGATCAATTTATTTTAGGTGTTTGAAACCATCTTACCTCCACTGCTTAAGAGTTTGCCTTGTAATTGCACTTTCATCTCCCTTTTCCAACATTTAGACATTTATACCAGGAGAGATGATGAAAAGTCATCTACTCCATGGTTCTTTCTCACTTATTCCACATTGGAAAGTGCAGAGATCTTCCTCATCCACATTATATTTACAGTCCAGGTGCTCAATCAAAAGAGGTAGTAAATGTATCTAATATGGTATCTAATATGCAGCACTGCAACATTGCCCTCTTCTGTTTGAAATGGGACTTACTCCAGTGGCTTTTATGAGGATTCAAGTACTTGAACTTGGGTGGAAAGGTTCGAATGAAATTTCAGATACATTTTTCCTCTAAATGCTTCACATAATGTCCAAAGTGCTATTTAATATGGAGATGAACAGTTTATTGTGTAAAAACACAGCAGAGAAATAAATAAATAAATACATTTTCAGAGAAAACATTCACAATAATAGTAATCAACTAAAATATATATTTTCTTCTGGGCTTGTTCCTTTCATTTAGTGTTGTTCCTCTTCACTTCTCATATAGATACAGAGACTGGAATTGTAAATAAAGTTGGAAATGGTATCGCATTTTGTAATCTGCATTAATGTAAAAATTCTAATCCCAATTTTGAGAAGTACCAAACTGTTACTGATTTCATATGAACATTTATTCAACTGTACCACATTTTGGAATGGGAATTTATATAAATATTCTAATCCAAGATTAACAATCTCCTTAAATTGACTCTGCCAAACTGTTATTGATTTAAATTCACATTTTTCCATTATTTCCCAGTATTGGTATATAGGTTATCACAAAATCTCTATAGAAAAGTTACGTGAATTTGCTGGTCCTTGAGTATCATCTGCAGTCTAGAGAATGCAAACAAATGATTTGGGAGGAATGAAAATAATTTTCAGTACTTCCCTCTCCCACACACACTCATAACACTTATCATTTTCAACACCAACATTTGAAAAGCAACTGGGATCTTTGGTGTGACAGCTGATTAAAGAAAACTTAGAATAAAATAAAACATGTGTATTGGGTTTAGTGCTTTATAAATAGACTGTAACCCATCTCTCAATGTTTGGTATTTCAAAATGGAGCTTGAAGATTCAATAGAGATATAGCTCACACAGAACATCTAAAAAATTAAGTACTTGATAGCTGGATTACTCCTCCTCTTTTAAGAATTCAATGGCAAAAGACTATTATTCTATGAAAGATAGCCAAATCTTTTCAATTATTATCTCTTTATGTCGGATTCATCTAGTCATTCTATTGTACACTTAGGACTTCAGCCAATTGGGGGGGGGGGGGGGCTTCACATTACCGGTGCATTATGTCCCATAGTGTTAGAAAACAAAGCGTATCATTTCTCATTTCCCATACCACATTGTTGTTTCTAGCTCTGTCTTCCAAAATGATCAGTCTTCAGATTTATCACACGAGCAGTTCTCGTCCCCTCCCTTTAAAAGACCCGTGAGATCTTCAACATCATGAAGGATAGAAATTTCACAGGCTTTCAGGTTGCAGAACTTTGAGATGCCAAAGTAGGAATCTCCTGAAGTAGCACCGTTTCTAATGAATACATAAAATAAAAAATGCAGTGCCAGGCAAGGAGCAAGTGGAGGGATTTTGGAAGGCTACTGAAACATCACTGCTCCATATGACACTGCCCATAAGAATGCCCATTTACCCATGTCACCAGATCGATTAAATTTGGGTGAATCTGATAGATCCCAATTCTAGTCCCATCCCGTCCCCCCACACACACTTTCTCCTGTTTCATAGCAATCCCTGAGCACAGGAGAATATTTCTGCCCATCTCTCCCCCCTCCCAGTTTCTTAATACTTCCAAAACACTTCAGTAACAGAGCATGATGGATGTTGGAAGTATCTCTCTGAGTCACCCGATGGACTCCAATAATGTTTTTCAAATGTTTTAGGAATATTAAGAAACTATGTGGAGGATGCGTGGTATAATGTTCTTAATATGCAGTAAACTTGTTGCACAGCAAGGCTGGGGATTGCACCTTTGAGCCTGTAACCACAACAATGTTCTTTATAAGCAAAGCAGTTTATTGAAGAATAATATAGCAATAGCCAAAAAAGGTAAAAAGCATTCAAACAAGTAATAGCAAAATGTCCATAGAGTAGTCAATTGAGCAATGCAATAATCCAGTCAATATCCAAGACAGGAAACAGGAGTGTCCCAATATTCAATAGACAAGTCTCTCAGTTCCAAAAGCTTTCCAGAATACTAAGTCCCTTGAAGAAACAGAAGCAAACTTGAACCAGTAAATCCAAAGGCAGGAACTTGAAACCAAGGCTAGGAGCATACAGGAATCTCAGAATGAACATGAAGACGTGGATACAAGGCATTAAGCAAATACATGGTTGTACATGAAAACCAAACGTTGGACTCACTGAAGACTATAGATTCACAGGTCCTATATTTATTCACAAAGCCATAGCAAAAGCATTCCCTTTCCCTTGGGAAACCTCTCCCTGACCCCTCTTCTCTCTCAATCTTGCAGAGCGCCTCCTCCCTAATTCCAGGTGGCAATCCTGATAAATCTGACTCCTTCGGTCAAAAACTTGCCAATTAGTGCATTCCTTTCGCTATCTGATCTTGACTGTTCAACATTTTCCTCGGCTTCCTTTTCTGCCTGCACAGAAGAATCTTTGGCCTGCTGGCCAGCTATCCCAGAATCCTCAGTTTCACTTGGGCTAACAGTACTCTCTTGACCATCATCTCCATTCTCAAACCCCTGAGAGTCAGCAGGAATCTTATCATTTAACTCATACATTGAAACCTCTGCAGACTCAGACATAGAATCCTGTGCAAAACCTTGATCATTTTCCTCAGAAGCCTGAGGCAAAGAAACAATTGCAGGCTGAACACCTATAAAACTCTTAACTACTTAAAAGTTTGCAGAATTAACAAGCAAGCTAATAAGAACTGATTTGGTTATTCATGTGGATGTACTTTAGGTTAACATATGTGGAGTTTAGTGGAGTGAGTAGAGGATACAAAACTGTGCATTCTTGGGTCTTCTTCTTCTCAGATTTTATAGGCAAGCAAGCCCAAAAGGTCTAATTCCTTTCCGTGGTGACCACAAATGAAATTTAGTAAAATTCTACATTTTACAAAATTGGACCACTTCCATTTTACTTAAAACAGCTGTGGCAACATTCTGTGGAATCCTGTGGTTTCCAATTTGTTGAAGTACTTGAACTCTTTGGCACAGGATTCCAATAGACCAACAGAACTACAAATTCCAAGCTTCTATAGGAAGAAGCCATGGTAGTGAATGTGGTATCCAAGTGCTATAATTGAGTAATGTGATAAAGAAATTCATTGCGAATCAAAGTCTCACTGATTTACTCAAAAATAGTTATGCATGGATTTCTGCTACATATGTTTTGCATTTATTCAAGGAAAAAACTTGTTTATAATCCATTGGTTTTATCACTGATTTGAAATGCAAAAAGAATGTAGTGTACACATTCTAGTGAATGGAATGTGCAGTTTTCTTAAAGCTTGTGTTTTGTCCAGTTTTAAAGGTATAGCCACAGACATTATTGTGTGATGCTGTGGTCTGTGGGAGTAGACGAATTTACATTTGCGGGGCATGACAAAGTGATTTATTTTCTCCAATATATACTACAATCCACCTGGCAGGAGTAATGTCCTATGCTGGCAAGTTCCAATTGAAACAGGCTATTTCAGCTGATAAGGACACCATACTGATTTTTTTTCTTAAGGGGAAAAAGCTTAGCATTTTATCACATAAATGTTTTTTTCCAAGATATGTGATATAATTCCTACAATGAAAAAGCATCATTGTTCCACCCTATAAAATGCCTGTTTAATTTTATCAAAGCTTTGCAGATTCATTCACAGAAAGGATATTCAGAAGGTAAACAACACTGGGAAGCAGACAGACAGTGTTCATGGACTGGGAGGAATGGTCAATCTATTTTCTAACACACAAAAATATCTAAATAATGCAGTATCCTATCTGCAGGTCCAGTTCTTTTTGAAGGCTATAGAGTCGTGATAATTGGAAAAAATATATTACTACTGAAACCTTGACTTTTAGCACAACTGATTTCAATTAACTTTTTAAAAACCAGAAGAACGCCAACTTATAGATCTAGCTAAAGTAAAAATTGTGGCACCTTCTAACTGAGACCATTAATGAGATATGAGGCTTTGGCACTAGTTCAAGACAAGAAAGAACTTGTTGTGCTGATTCCATTACATGCAAAATGGGTAAACAAAGGCTCAGCTGACCAGGATACAGTGGGTGGCTTGCTGGTTCAGTCGTTTGTTTTGATTCTCATTTCGGGAGAATCAAAACAAACAACCACCTACCACTTGCTAGCTAATTCATTGTTTCCAGATTTTTCATAACATGAATAAAGCCTGAGATATATGAATGTTAGAATTGTGGGATAGAATACGATTTCAGTTTAAAAACATCAAAAGTAGAGATAATTATTTAACAAACATTGATTTGTCTGTCTGGTTGCCTGTCTATATAATAATTTATATCTACACCAGAGGAGAGAATAATCAGTTGGTAAATCTAACCCTGTCCATCAAGGATTTTGGTTAAGCCCACCTAGGATAAAAGTACTTACCCTCCCCTTTTGAAAATACATCTTCCACTTGAAGAAAAAATGCCCCAGTATCTCCAACTTCCAGGAAAATGTATTGTCGAAGGCTTACATGTATGGAATCATTGGGTTGTTGTAGGTTTTTCGGGCTATATGGCCATGTTCTAGAAGCATTATCTCCTGACGTTTCGCCTGCATCTATGGCAAGCATCCTCAGAGGTTGTGAGAAAACTTCCAGGAAACTCTCTCATTCTCCTCTTCTCAGAGGGAAGGAGGTAGCTGAGCAGAACAAAGCCACTCCGAAACTCCTAGAAGCAACTGCTTCACTTCTGCATCTTTAAGCACCTGCAAGAGGAAGAGGGTGGTGATGTGAAACTTGCTTCATGGCTGAAGCAACTGGTAGAACAGCTCTAGATAGACTTTAGATGAGAACCTGATGACCATGCTTTTGATGTCACCCAGTTGGCATGGAATGGATCCAGACTAAAAGAATGAGGATCTTTTCATACAGCATGATAATTGATTATAGTACAACCTCATGACCATGGGACACAAAATATATGCTTGCTATGATTTTTCTAGTTCCCCATGTGATTCTATTCATGTATCTACCAGAGGTTGCCATAGAGTTGCACTGGAGGAGCTAGCAAATTCCTAGAGGATCCCTGATCAGCACAGGAAAAGAGTGATGTTGGTGGTCTCCATCTGTACAGAGGATTGGGTTGAATCAGACTGCCCCAAAACTCAGGGACACTTCAGAGTTTCAAGCAAAGTCCAAAGTATCCCCTGAGGCAAAGTCAGAGCACAGTAAAAAAAACCCCAAAAAACAGCAACCTGGGATTTCCACTAGATGCACTGTGTGCCATGAAGATTTTCAGCAATCCATTGGCAGTGAGAATAGGTTTTTTTGTTCATTGCATAGCATTGAGCTGTGGTAATTGAAATAGATGTGACATCAGTCAAATATGAGCTCCAGTGCTCCTGAAGTAGGTTCCCCTTTTGCTTTGGCTCAGCACCAAGGTTACTATATTACGCAAATCTAATGCACATGGTAATTTTGGGAAGGTAATTTATTAACTGTGATATTGGAGGAAAGTTCTGAGAGTGCCTTAGACCACAAGAAGATCCAACCAGTCCATACTTCAGGAAATAAAGCCCGGCTGCTCATTGGAGGGAAGGATAGTAGAGGCAAAGATGAAGTACTTTGGCCACATCATGAGAAGAAAGGAAAGCTTAGAGAAGACAGTGATGCTGGGGAAAATGGAAGGAAAAGGGAAGAGGGGCTGACCAAGGGCAAGATGGATGGATGGTATCCTTGAAGTGACTGGCTTGAAGTGAAGGAGCTAGGGGAGGTGACGGCCGACACGGAGCTATGGTGTGGGATGGTCCATGAGGTCACAAAGAGTCAGAAGCAACTGAACAAATGAACAACAATAATTTATCCATAAACAGTGAGCATTTGATTCGACTAAATGCAGTAAATTGCAGGAGTGTGTGCATAACCGGGTTTACTGATTTTATGCTTTCAATTTGAGGAGGAGAAGGAAGAATAGAATTGGGTCCTAGCAAATGTAAACTGATTTTGTGTGTTGCTCATCATCCAGTTTGAATACTGAATGTCTTTTAAACAGAATCCATGCAGACCCTGCTATGCTATCACTCTTCTATGTGAATAGCATAGATGGCAGATGCTATCACTGATCAGAGATAATGATCTATCGCTGTTATGGCAGACAGGGCTTAGGTCGACTGGGGGGCTGAGTGGGGAACCTTCATTGGGCAGGTTCAAGCCCTCTAATAAATGTAAGTCTAAGGGCTCCCATCCACTCAAAACATGCCTGGCAAGATGAAGAAGTGTTTTGCATGTATAAATGGTTATCTCTCTACTACAGATTGCTAATGGATTTTATTTTTTATAATAAAACAAAGTTACAGAAATGTGCTGCTGCTAGTTAGTCATGGAGCAATTAGTCCAGGCAAATTAATCACTCGCATTTAATGTGGAAATTTTAGAGCTGTGCGGCCTAAGGGATTTCCTTGAGAACTTCTGACAATTGCCTGTCTTCAGAATAAATTGGACTCTGCCAGGGAAGCTTATTAAGGAATCTTTCCTTTCTCTCTTAGTGTAGAATTAAGAAATCCCACAGAGGGGACATATTTGATCACTTCCCTGGAAGGTCTTTATTCCACAGGGCTATTTGTGCACCATCAAGCTGCAACCCAAAATGCTGACTGTGAGAGAAAGCACCCGAGGTGGGGGGGGGGGGACCTAGCTCACTTTCATTTTCTTTTTTTCATAGTTATTTTCCAAAGTATATTTAGTTTTTTATACAGCCCAACCCTGACAAAGAGAGAGAAAGGGGAGGTTATTTTTCCTACCTGATGGCTTGAAGGTCTCTGTGTTTATAGGGATGTGCAATCTATTTTTAAAAATGGTTCAAAGGTCATTGCAAAACTGGGGTGTGCTGGCACTTTGTTTCTAAAGTGTTTCTATAGTTTGTGAAAAACTTTTTACTATAACACTCCTAGTGTTTTATGAACTACTAATATTGTTGCACATAGATGCTCCCAAATTATGGAATTGTGTTTCTGGCTGTAAATAGCATAGTCATAAAATAAATACTTTGTCAGATAAATCAATATTATGCACAGATGCCAGGTGATAAAATGCACCTAAAAAGAGTGAATTACACAAGGAAAACTCATGGTTGATATGAGATTAAGATTATGGTCTGTTTTATTATGGCATTCATGGTTAAAGCACTATTCTCAAACTACCATGTTTGTGTTTTGTTGTGTGCCTTCAAATACTTTTCAATTTATGTTAGCCCTAAGGCAAACCTTTTACAGGGCTTTTTTTAAGGGCTGAGAGTATGTGACTTGCTAAGGGTCAGGGGTTTTATGGCTGAGCAGGGATTTGAACCCTGTTCTCCAAAATTGTAATCCAACACTCACACCTCTGTGCCATGCATGTTTTCTTTTACTCATTTATTTTTGTTATATTTGCATCCTGCTTGTCCTCTAATGTGCTCAATGTTGCATGGTTTGTGGGGGTCCATTTTCCACTTTATCCTGATAACAACCACATTGTGTAAATTAGGCTGAGAACAAATGGCTTGACCATCATTTTGTATGTACCGGTATTTGTTTCTGGATCCCTCCAAACCCAGTGCTGTCAACAGTGCCCTGGACTACTTTGGGCATATTCTCCATCACTGAAAGCTTTTAAATGGAGGGTGGTTTGTCAGCTGTAATGCATGCTGCAGTTATAGATTCCCTGCACTGGCAAGATTTAGACAACATAATTCCTGGAATTGTTTCTAATCCCCTGAAGTGTATATCTCTTGTACTGCTTAACCACTATTTCACACTGGATGCTGGCTGTTTTTTCTCAGGTTGGTTTTGTGTTTCAGATTTCTCTCAGAAAGATGTTTGAAACATATCTCTTTTCCACATTTTAAAACTCTAGGGATATTTCTATTGAAAAAGAAGATGCAGTGTTGTTGTTATTGCAGTTGCGGCTGCTTTTCACTGCAGCTGAATGCACTGAATTATTTGCACTTGGAATACATAATGATGTGGATGTACTATCTTGTAATGGTTGTGGGGGTTTTCACGGTGAATTCTCTCATGAGAAATGCCTGATCAGAGTTTGTGATTTCAAAAAAGAATAATAACTCATGGAAATAGATGGCCCAAGCATACCAATTTGTTTCTTCTTCAAGAAACCAGTAGTTCAGACTTTGTTTCTTAACACAGATGTCTCTGCTGAATATAGAGAAATGCCAAAAAGGAGGAAAGTTGTCAGCAAAAAATATATGGTATATCTGTATATACATCAGTATCTATGGACTTGGAATGGCACTGGGGAGAAAAGGAACACCTTGCATTCCTCACTGCTTTCTCCCCCGATTTAGCTATTAAAGTTGTCACTGGTGACAGTGCTACACCAACCAGACACTATAGTGATATAGAAAGCTCTGGGGAAAATAGGCCATTAGCACTTGAGCAACCTTTCCTAGAAAGCTTGTAGCTGATTATATAAGCCGTCTGTGC
This sequence comes from Anolis apletophallus, assembly GCA_030556195.1. Lineage (NCBI taxonomy): Eukaryota > Metazoa > Chordata > Lepidosauria > Squamata > Anolidae > Anolis > Anolis apletophallus. The sequence goes on along the minus strand of JARBWK010000008.1, from coordinate 32,949,402 downwards.
CTACACGGCTTGTATTTTAAAGAAAGGGAAAGACGGGTCCATTTGTGCCGTTGGGGATAGTGGTGGAATGTGCAATGTGAAAATGTTCTCTCTTGTTCCTGGAGGAAGGAATGACCATGGACATCATTACCTGGAGGAGAAAGGAACTATTTTCATATTGCAAAAGAAGAAACTAGTTGCAAGTAAAATGTTATATTTTAACTCATTACAGTGTTCCCTCTCTACTTCATGGTTCACTTATTGCAGGCTCGCTGTTTTGCGGATTTCAAAAACTATTGATTTAAAATATATAAGATATTATTTTTGTGGGGGTTTTCCGCCACCGCACTCCAAGGAGCTTTCCCGCCTTAGTCCTCCCTCCCTCCAGCCTTGAAGGGCCTTTCCTTCCCTTCACTTTATTTTAAGTTTATAAAGACTTGAAATAGTGTATAGCTACTAAAATAATGTATAAATATTAAAATAAATAGAGTATCCCTACATCTCAGTTTTTCACTTATTGCAGGACGCCCTGGAACCTAACCCCAGCAATAAGTGAGGGAACACTGTAGTTGCAAGTTCAGCTAGCTATGTCTCCATCTAGAACTAGGTTGGCCAACCCATGACACTTCAAATGTTACTGGACTGCAGCTCCCATGATCCTATAACCCTTCATCATTCTCAGTGAAATAACTGGAGATTTCTGGTTGTGGAAGTGGAATGCAATTCATCAGACACAACTTTAGCAAAGGACCACATCTCTTTGGTTAAACTGGGCCTTATGCTCTTCATTTAAAACAAGCAATATTGTAATAATACACTGTCTATATCAAGCTGCTGCTTTATTTTATGCAAACCCAGGGATGATCATTGGAAATCTTCCTGTTTGGATACTTAATCCCAACAGTAATCATGCCATTTTCCCACCCCAATTTTTAAAAATCACAAGTGTTTTGCCCTTCTTCATTGTTGATATATCCCATATCTGCATCTTTCCTCTCCTCCCAGCTTTGTCTGTGATTCTTTTCCAGATTTCATCTTTGTTCCACCCAGTCTCTTGAGATCCCATTTCCTTGCTTCTCTTGCCAATTTCCAGAACAGTGACTTTTTTTGTTGCTTTCTTAATCTTTAAGCTTTGTATTTCTATTTTCTGTAAATTTCCCCTTTGCTGAGAAGGAATGAGTAATAATGAATTCTTCTTTTCATATTAAAAATGTTGTTCTGAAACCACTCTGGCATCACATCAGCATCTACCTTTGGCATAGAGAAGCAACTGCTTGCAAAAAAACATTGCTAAGAAGAGTTCTGAAATAATTTAGCACAGAAATGGGAACCTTACGTTAGCATTCCAGCCCACTATAGTGGAAGTATGGAGATCATGCTCACTTCCTCCCTGTCTCTTCACCCTCATGCTCATGTAGCCCAGGTTGCATGATCTGAACTTGGAACAATAGGGCTTGAAATCATCTGAAGAGCTTCCACAGATTAGAGAGCTCTCCAGGAATTCACGTCCAGATATAAAGGGAAAGGTAAAAAGCAACAAGGACTGAAACCTGTGCATTCTTCCTTCTCACTTACAGAGAGATGCAGATCTTAGAAGGTTACTTTAAAAAGTGGTGGGTTGTTATAAGAAGGGCAGACACATCTCTATTAAGGAGACAAAAACTGAATTGTTTTGCTTTTTTAATCTGAAATTAGAGATATGTCTGAATTAGGCATAGAAGAAAACAGTGGATGAGGGGCTTTCCCCCCTCTCAACACTAGAATCAGAAGCAGCAAAATACAGATATACTTCAGTTACCAAAGTTTATTTATTTATTTATTTCATATCAACAGTATTGCATAAATTAGCATGAAACTGATAAAAGTAGAAGGAGTGCAGGTGGCGATTTTTAAAAACCAAAAATGGGCAACAACAATGGCATTGTCTGCAGCCTCCAACAATTCTTTCTCTGTACATGAGGCAGGGCATAGTGGACAAGCATACAGATGCTATGTTCACCTGATTTGCGTGGGCAGACTTATGCCAAACAGGACAGGCATACTCAGCAGTTGAGTAAGACAAGGCCAGGGCTGATGTTCTTACTAATTTTGGGTCTGCACCCCATGTGCTGCCAGTAAGTTTCTGCAGGATGTGATTGTTTGCAGCAACTTTGTGCTTGGTGTTCAAGCAGTGTTTCCTATATGCTAGTCTTCGATCTAAGGTGACACCGAAATATTTAGGATGGAAACAATGTTGACCTTCCCAAGTGACTTTCAATTTCCTGCTGGCTTTATGGTTGCGTAGGTGGAAAGCACACACTTGTGTCTTGGCAGGGTTAGGCTTCAGGTGGTTATCTTTGTAGTAGCTGGAGATCTTTCAAGGCATTAGTAAGTTGGATTTCAAGGCATTAGTAAGTTGGATTTCAGCCTTGAAGATCTTTTCACAGCTTCTACAAAAAGTTCATAGCCTTCTATAGATCGTTCTATATCAGACATACCTGCTTCCAAGTTCTCTGTAAACTTTGACCAGTTAGCTTTATTGAAATTATATCTTCTGCAGAAAGGGACATTTTGTGGTCTTACAGTCACATATGTTTGGCAGCATATTGGTCTGTGTTGAGTATTAGGTATTGGGTTTAATACCCTTTTAATGCATTGGTGGACTATGCTGTCACTTATAAAAAATCAGATCAGGGTTATAACCACACTTCCATCGGCCACTATTAAATGATGGTGGTAATTTACTGTCATGGAGGAGGCTCATTTTACTATTGTTGGCCCACATTAGAACTGCTTCATCATTCCTATCATCTTCATCATAGCCCCAGACACAGCTATGGCTATTGAAATCTCCCACAATAAAGTGGGCTTGATGGTTGTGGAAATTGGTTGGGGGCATAAAATAGAAATCAACCCGAGGTAGTTTATAGAGTGATGATATAATGCAGCTATAGAGTTCTATAGATAGGATTTCAGTGTTGCTCACTTCTGTGAGAGAGGTTGCAGAGATTGCTACACCAGATCGTACACCAGTTACCAAAGTAGAAGTGTTCCTCTATATACATTGTTCCATAGAACCAATCTAAGAGGTGCCAAACTGTACTAATTCTGGCATAGGTGAAAGCAAGATATATACGCAGGTCTATCACCTCTCTGGCATCGTTGAAGTCAAAGAGAACAAGGTTGTTAAGATTTGGCCGATTTAAACAATGTTAGATTTGACTGAGCCAATGTTTCTTTGAGATTATCACTGTCTGTGTATTTGCTTATCTGCTGTCACACCTGGGCCATGAAATCGGATGAAACCTCTGAGGTGGAGGGTTTCTTTTTTCAGTTGTCTCCAGAATATACTGGAATAAAGTGAAGTTGCTGTAATCTGACAGGCAGGCCATGGGTAGCATTAAAGAAAAAACAATACCTATCATAAGCAGAGCCTGCGGTGTTATGAACTCTGACTAGTTTCCCACCTGGCTGAATGGGAAATCTTCCAGGGTGACAGCAACTGGCTGGCCGTATTTGTCTCTTGGCTTCCCCTTTACTACTGCATTTCAAGGGGGCAAGAGTGGCATTTGGTGACATCTCCTCTAAGGTGTCATCTTGTTCTGAGATCATCCACAGGCCAGTTGTGTGATATCTGTCATCTCATGCTCAGTCATGAAGAGCATATTACAAAAATATGTTCATGGGCACCTAGAAAAACCTATTTGCACAAGCCTCCTTTAATTTCTTTAATGTAAATATTTAAATTCCAGATCTAATTTTTGTATCTGGTTTTGAACAGCAGATAAAATATTGTAAAAACAGCACATAAAATCGCAGATGTCAGGAGGAACATAGCAGAGCATGGCATTTTCCATCTTTTCTATTCTTTTTGGATATTTAGATGACTACATTTGTGCTGAATTCCAAGGCAATTTAATACACTTGCTTACATTAATATGGCCAGAATGTAGATTATGTATCTTATTACACTATATTCCTCCTATTACGTAATTATGCTGTGTATGCTGTAAATAGTTATAGATTATTTTCTCACATATCTCAATATTCTCCTCTCCCCTTTGTCATCAGATGTGGAAAAGAGTGGAAGGGCAACCGTTGCAACATGAAAGCTGAGACTTCTGGTCCCCTTCAGAATGGTGGGTCCAATGAAATGAATAAACTTTAGGCAATTTTGTAAAAATGTTTGTTTTGCGTATTTATCTCACCCCCTTGCTTGTCTCTGCAGATACTTGGACTGGGCTGAGTATTGGATTAGCTTTCCTGTTGATTGAAATTGCAGCCACTGTTTCATGCCTCCTTTCAAAGAGGAAATTGGCAAGAACGTGAGTGAATCCTTTCATTGTTTACAAAGAAAATCAGGCCTTGGAGTGAAACAAGGCAAGGGGAATATGGTCCATTTTCTTGGTTCAGCTTTCAAGTCTCACCTTGAGTTGTTTATCAACAGGAAAACAAACATTTTCAACCCTAAATGACTTTAAATAGATATGTAGGTCTCAAAAGACAGTAGGGTGCAACTGGATTGCTTAAGCATTGTGCGCGGTTCAAGTGACAATATAAATCCCACAAATTCAGCAACATTAATTTAATGTAGCTATGGAGAGAGAAGTATCCAGAAGGAACAGTGTCCTTCTTAAGGACAAATGTATTATCAAATCAATACAAGCTTTCACTGGAATACCTTTGAGAGTTCATGTAATCATAGAATTATAGAATCGACCTTACCCCTGTGTAACTCTAAGGCTAAAAGGCCTGCGTTGTGTTTATGTATATGCTTATGTACTGGTATATGTTGTTTTTGTTTGACTACAATAAAATTTATTTTTAAATTTTAAAAAATTTAAAAAAGAATTATAGAATAATAGAATCATTGAGTTGGAAGAGAGCTCGTGGGCCATCCAGTCCAACCCCCTGCCAAGAAGCATGAAAATCACATTCAAAGTTCCTCATACCTTTAAGTACAAAATTAAGTACATACCTTTAAGACTCAAGTACAAATATGTTTTCTATATGCAAAAATAGCTTTTATACATTACAAACTTTTATGTTTATAAAACTTAGTTTCTATACATCAATAGATACAAGTGCCGAATTAGGTCTTTCATGGGCAAAACAATTAACTAGGACCTTTTCTACACTGCCATATAACATCCAGATTATCTTCTTTGAACTGGATTCTATCACAGTGTAGACTCACATAATCCAGTTAAAACCAATTAATGTAGATTATCCACTTTGATAATCTGGATTATATGGCAGTGTAGAAGGGGCCTAGGATACATACCTTCATCGTCTGATTTTTGGGGCTACGCAGCTAATCATACATTCTGGAGTGGGTCCATGTATAGACCCCCATGTGGGATGGTCATCCTCACAGTCTTACTTTGACAGTTCCAGATCACTTTTGTATTGCTGAATCCAAACAGAACAACTGCTGTAATGACTGTAGAGGCCATTCTGGCTTTTTGATCCTCATTGACTGTTTCACTGAACTGACAGATCACTCAGGGTTCTGTTTGAATGAGATAATTACAAAATATGTAGACAGAAATCTAAATGTTATTATTAATTTCAACTAGAGTAGATCAATTAAGTCTTTAGGGACTTACCAATCCAAGATTTAGGTGATTTCCATTGTTTCAGTAGGTTTACACTAGTTGGGTAAAATTCAGGACTGAAAGATGTGGTAGTGTTAGTCTTTGCGTTTCAAATCTGATCTATGGGTTTACTCTATAACCCTGTTCAGACATAGGACTTGGTCCACTGGCCCTGAAAATGTTTTCTAAGACTTTACACAGATGTGCATGGCTATTTCAAAAGAATCAGTATGATCATCAAGTGTATACTTTGAAGATCCTCATAATATAGTTGCTGATAGAGAGACTAAATTGCCATTTCCTATTACATGAAGGTCTGCTGCTGACAATGTGCCTGCTTGCCTATAATGTAGAAAAAACCCCTGTACTCTTTCATAGGTACAGTGAGTCAAACAGACAACATTTTTGAAGATTTGCTTGCAAGGTGGTTCTTTGGACGTTCATTCAGTTTAAAAAAAAACCCATGGCTTTTACCTGACAGTTTTAAAGAAATCTGGGATATTTTTTGGCATGTCACCCTTCAGGCAACATTGCAAATTCTTGTATATCAGTGGAGACAAATCCACTAAATGCCACATATGTCATAGTTATTGGAAGAGTCATATTTCCAAGAAGATGTCTTTTTTGTCTTGTTGGGGTGTAATATCACATTTTCAGTTCCTCATCTGCAAAGCCCTTGCATGACTGAAACTCTTACTGAAAAGGGAGACATAGCTCAACCACAACCAACTGTGTGGTTTGGCATAAGGTTGTAGCATTGCTACCATGAATGATTCCATTGCCTCCAGTCAGCACTGTGATAAATGTTTTGTACAGAATTTTCGCAAGTGCTAGAACCATGAAGGCTTTGCATATTAATAGTGCTTAAACTCCAGAGGTTCCTTTTAGAGCAAAGGACCAGAAAATAGCTGGGAGCCAGTGCCAGTTTCACTCTGTCATTGGCAAATCTCCTCCTTGACTGAATAAGGGCAAATCATGATAAACATCTTCAGGTGACTAGTGTGTAGTCGGTTATATATGATTGTTCTGGTTTCATTTTATGTCATTATTGACGGATACTTAGAGAAGCCAGAACAAATACATTTAATCCAATTTAGCTGTACTGGTTTATTAAAGCAAATTACTATTGAACTTATAAACCCACTTTTTTCTGCCAGGTCAGTAAATCAAATTCAAAGTACTCAAACCACATGCAGACCATGGTGTAAGATATACATTGTAGCTTACGTTATTGATGTTAAACAACAAATTACAGTTCAAACCTGAGTCAACTCTGACATGAATCTCATTGGGCTTGATGGAATTTACTGTAAGTTCCAGACAAATGAACATCATGGGACTATCATTCTGTGTTGGTGAGATTTTATACGTCTTTGAGGTAAAAGGTAGTAATGCTTCTTGTAGAGTCTTCTATGTCAGGCAGGCCTTTACTGAAGAGCCAGACTAAATGTGTCAAAAAGATATTGACCAGTAAGATAATGGGGAAAATACTGGTTGAGGATCTCTCAGAGACAACGGTGTTAGTTCTGCACAGAAAGGGACAGTGGTAAGCTGATTCTGAAGCTTTCTATCTTGAAAACCCTATGATGGGACAACACAAAATGAAACAGACATTGCCAGTATAAGTCAGAAGTCATTGATCAAACAACTAAAGAAGAGCAGAGGACAAGAGCCAGATCTCTGAGGCCACCTCAGACTGCAATCTCATGTTTTCCATACAATCAGGAGTTTCGCTATGGGCAGGTGGGCAAAATGTGATCAGTGTCACACCCCCACCCCCACCCCCTGCTGCCGCCAAAAAAAAGAGCTTTCCCCATGAAATGTTATGTCAATGTCTAAATTACTAACATTAAAGTACATTTCGGTTGAGCATTTTGAAATCTAATTAAGGCATCCAAAGAATAGGGACAGAGAATGCTGCCAAGAGAATGCAAATACAGCAAATAAAAAGTTTTATATGTCTGAATCTACAAATGTGATGACTGAAGGAAATGTTTATCGAGGAGGCAGAATTCTTGTTGAGACATTTTCCTTTCCTTTAATTACTTCCCTGCATGAAAATGAAATAATTTTCCCTAAAACCCAGTTAGAAATACCAAATCATCATCCAGTTTGACAATCTCTGATTTATTCTAGTGTTAATTCTCTTCACAAAGCACACTACCAACGTACATCATAATGTAACATGCAACTGAATACCAAAAAATAGGGTGAGATGTTATTTTGGCTTTTCAAAGAAAACAAAGTCATTTATATCCTGAGATGGAGCTGGGCGTAACAGTGATGAGAAGTATGAAGACCCTATTAGAAATAATGTGAAGGGGCAGAAAATGCCTGAGAAGGAGATGAGTGCAGAACTAGGTAGACTTGGGCTGTGTATTAAGAGCCTAATCAAGCAAGGAAACATAATAGTTCAGGAATTCTCAGCCAATCAATAAAGGCACCACTTGACTATCACTAGAGTTCATCTTGACATATGAGGCATCTGCTGAATGGAAAGAATAAGCTCCATTTTCCCTAATCAATGGGACATGATGCCAATTAAAAGAAAAATAAATGACATCTTACACAGTTCTGACAGCTATTCAAACTTCCCGCTCTATCCCCTGATTGCCTGAAAAGAGAGGCAGGCTAGGATCCATGCCCAAATTAGCCGGAGGTTACCTTGATGCCACAGCCTGCAGGAGGAAATTCTTGTGGTGGGAAGAAGGATGGCAGGTGGTTGCAAAGATGTTCCTTGGGGGCACAATCCAGGAGGAAATGGTGACATGGATATGCTTATGAGTCCCTGATTAACTCAAGTGTCCAGTTCTGTATGAAACAAAAGTGTAAGACCCAAAATAGAAAGGTGGTAATTCCAGACAATCAAGGGTATGGCTGTCTGTTTAGAGAATTCATGCATTCATTTCTGCTGATCCCCCTCTTTTGTGAGAATGACAAACTCTCAGCCTCAAATTAAACAAACAAACATCCAGAGCTTGTTCCACTGACAAAGACGAACATCTATACACATATACACACAAACGTTCTGATATTGATTGGCTTGAAAATAGTTTAAGGGACCCTGACTGTGATTTCTTTCCCCAAGGATTTATGCAAACTGAGGGCATGGAAAGGTAGCTGCCTCCCAGATATGTTTGGATACATTTCATTTGGTAGAGTTTATACTTTTAGGAATTGACACAGTACACAAAATATGCACATTACACAAAAGCTATCAAGTTTATTATTATTATTTACTTTATTTATATTCCCCTCTTCTCACCCTCAAGGGGACTCAGAGCGGATTACAGTACACATACTTGCAGACAATCCCTGCAGTTCAACATATATAGACAACATATGTGACATATATAGACATATATAGATGAACAAAGGCAAACTTCTGGCCACCAGGAGGAGCTGACGTACTCCTCATCTCTCTCAGCATTTTCCAGCGTCCCTTTGTTGTTCTTCCACATTCCTCAGCAAATCCTGGAGTTCTTTATGGCCTCATAAATCAGTCAAAATTTGCCTCCCCACTTAATGTGGTACCTTTATCTCCTACTTGACAAACGAACTGTCTTTCGAGCTGCAAAGGTCGAGCACCCACCTCGACCCAGGCAGGCCTCGAACTCATGACCTACTGGTCAGAAAGATCTTATGCAGCTGACACTTAGCCAGCTGTGCCACATTCCCCGTGCTATGTTTGATACGTTTTATTGAAGAGTTAGATATGATAGAGGTTTTAGGGTTCTGCTGCTGCTAGGTCCATTCTAAAACCTCTAGCACTTCAGTATTTTTCAACTTCAGACACTCAGAAATTCTTTTAATAATACAAAAAATCATATATCTTGCATGGAAGATCTATAAATCTTTGGGGAGGGGGTGTCATGGCTCAACAACACCAGGACTGAGAAAATATGACTTGCTTCAGCCTGGCATTACAACTACTCATCTGCAAAATAATTTTTCAAACTCTGAAATATATTCATGAAAGAATTATTTGTGACATTTCTTGCTAGTCTTCAGGAAGTGATTATAAAATATTACAGTACTGATACATGACATTGGCAAAACTAAACAAAACTTCTATTAGGTTAAGCTGCTCTTATTGGAACCAGTCTAAATAAGAGTATTATCATATGTGAAGGGCCATTTGTGTTAAAATGGCATAAATTAGCAGGGAAGTTTTTGAAATAGCTTTTCCTCTTAATACATTGGTTTTCTTGTTTAGTTAAGTGAAACACAATAAAGACCAAGTTTAACACGAATTAATCATTACCTTAATAGTGAAAGCAACAATACTTGCAAATGGAAAATGGTTGAGTGTCCAATAATATTATAGAGAATTGTTTGCAGAGGATTTGGTGGTTACAGAAGATCTGATCCATGCTCTTAAAATTACTCATTCGGTTTATAGTGGAAAAGGAAAAAAGTAATTTTAAGTCCTTCACAGAGAGTCTTTTTTAAAAAAAACTTTTAAATTTGAATGTTCCTTTGGAATCACAGATAATATTATTATGCCACATAATCCCGAGGGATAGTTAAAAAACATAATTTACAAAAACACAAAAAGAAATTTTGATGCTATAATTGCAATAGGAGAACAGATCATTTTCAGAGGAGGCAGGTATTAAAACAGTGCTTAAAGAAATTGACTATGCTGGAGTTGTAGTAAAAAAAAACCCCAGACTTTCTCAAGCCCTGTGTATTTGTCTGCAGCAATAAAACCAACAATTTCTTAAATCAACTAGTCCCAAATTGAGTAGCCAAATCAGAATAAGTTATGTAAATGCTGATTTACCAGATTCTCACTGATTTAATATAGGACTGAGAATCATGTAACCTTTAAGATCTTGTGCAACTCCTATCATCCTTAATTAGTACAGCCAGTGGTTAAGCCAACCCGAGTCCCCTTTGGAGAGACGGTGGCGGTGTATAAATAAAGATGATGATGATGATTATGTCCATTAAGAGGATGCTGATGATATTCAACTCTGTTTTGCCTTATCATTTGTGTCAGTTTGGACTGTGCTGTACCAGTACATTTGGACTGTGCTGAACCAGTACATGGATACTTTTACAGCAGGCCTGCACAATCTGTGGTCCTTCAGGTGTTTTTTATCTTCAAATTCCAGAATTCCTGGCCACTGGAACAGCTGGCTAGAACTTTTGGGAGTTGGAGGCCCAAACTGCTGAAGGCTGCAGATTGTGCAGGCCTACTTTTGTGGACTGGATTAGGGCCAGTAAACTGAAGATGATTACCAAGAAGTTGGAGGCTTAATGGACTGGTAGCTCTTGGGTCTGGGAATGGGGTAAATACTTTACTTGTTTTGTATGGGGTTACTCTTTTCCTACAGGAACAGGGATGTAACTCGGCAGTGTTTCTAGCCCAAACCCTACAGAGCCCAAGCTATTCTATATTTCAGAATACTTGGTGCTAGCTTCAGTTGATGCACCAGCTATGTTTTTCTTCTTGGAAATAAATCACCTAGCCACAGTCCATGCACTGGCAATCTCCCAATTAGATCACTGAAATGCACTCTACATAGGGCCATCCTTCAAGAAGACTCCGAGGTGTAGCTAGCGCAAAATGCAGCAGCTCTGCTGGAATATCATACATAGTATGTAATGTCATTCTTTTACAAATGCACTGGTTGGCAGTACATTTCTTCACATTGAACACCTTAAAATGCTTGGGAGGTTCATGCTTGAGGGAACAACTTTCTATGTACCTGCCTGAGGATTAAGATCTGCTAGGGGAGCCTCCTCCATGTCCCACCAGTTAGATCAATGCACTGTTTTTGTTGCTGTGTTTGTTTGCCATTAAGGAATGTCCTATTAATGGTGATAATGTGTGACCATATGTGAACCAAACCTATCACAGGATTTTCACAGCAAGACTGGCTCAGAGGGCATTTGCCATTGCCTTCCTCTGGGATAGAGAGTGAATGACTTGCTCAAGGTCAGTGTGTTTCCATGGTTGAGCAGGCATTTGAACTTCCAGAGTCCTAGTCCAACATTCAAACCACTACACAATGTTGGCTCTCAGTGATAGGTATAAAAATGAACAATATCAGTTATATTCCTCACTATGTAATTCTGATTACTATGGTGTCATCAGCCAACAAACTTTGGTTTTTATTTTTCCTTTGTCTCATTGAGTTATAACCCAAAGCAACATACACATGCAATACCCTTTAACTCACTATTTCTTTAACAATGTGTATTTTTACAGAAAATCTGAAGAGAACTTCAATACAGCATTTGACAACCCACTTTATGAGGCTCAAAGTGTAAAGGTAGGTGGAAATGTTTGACATAAACATTGGGAAGTAGATGATATAAAGCTGCAATTGTTTTCCAAGGATATTGCTCATCAAAAGCATTGTGAGCATCCCTCAGCGAAGATATTTCAATGAAGAGGGCAACTCTTGCAAAAGTAGAACAACCTTAATAGCAATTGAGGAAAGATTTCTATAACAATGTACTCTCAGGACACTAGTAAACTCCACTTTGATATCAATTCAGTGCTAAGAATATCTCTGCTGCCATAGTTATGTTCATTGAAGGTTGGTAAAGAAGAAAGATGCTGACAGGAGTTGCTAATCATATTATTGCATTTAGTAAACAACAGTGTTTCAATTCAAAGAAGTTTGCACAATGCGCAAGGTTGCCTGTGCATCCCTTAAGGCAGGGCTAGTGGTGTTGCTAGGGTTGGTGTTACCCAATGCAGTAACTCATGGTGTGTGTACATTGTTCTCTTTAATTCTGTAATGTCACAGTGTGCACGATAGTAAAATTGTACTGAGGCCAAACCAAATTTAGCAGAAAACATACTCATTCCATTGAGCTCTCTGAATCCCATTTGCAGACGCCAAATTAAAGTGTTTATTGTTCTTATCTGTGGAAAACCTACAAATGGAATTAAACATCCATTTAGGGTGTATAGCTTTCAGGCATTATAAAAATGTGAATTCAGGGCAAACATTGAAAAATGTTCAGGGCCAGGGAAACACTACTTTGTGTTAAATCTCCACAGCATTCCCCTGATTGTACTTACCATTACTTTGCAATTGTCTTATGACAGCTATTAACTCTATTTATTAAACACAACTAATCAAAGGGGTTTTATTGAGAAAGATTTGGAATCAAAGGAGCAAATTAAGCTTACTGCATCTTTCCTGCCCAGCTCTCATCAGCATTGCAGCACAAGATAGCTGTGGCAAATAACATTTTCTTTATCTTTTCATGAATATGCAATAAAGTTCATGGGCTCTTAAGTAAAATTAACCATGGCATGGCACTTACTTCCAGTAAAAAGCTTCTCACATCTGATTTGAGATCAGATTCATTCAGTGGCAATTTTGTCATTCACTAGTAAGAGGGTTATGTTTGAAAGAATTATCTTCTTGCACTCTTCCCATTTCAGCTGTACATTCCTATGTTCGTTCAAATATATTTGAGCAGGATTCATTTAGGGCCCTTTCACACAGACCCAAAACCCATGACAGGTTTTGCATTAACCAGAGGTGTCCCAATGACACCTCAAATTAATCTGGATTAATCCAGAATAAACTAGGATTTCTCAATTTATTCTGGACTTTAAAAGCACCTGAAAAGATCCAGACCTTGTAGCACCTCTTCAGGTGCTGGGCCTGTGGGGATTGACTCTCGGGATTGCCTTCCAGGATCCTGGGGGCTAATACCCATTGCCATTCTGGTTCTTCAGTCCGTAAGAGCCTGGAAGGAGTGTGGTGGCACCTCCCTTATATTTCTTTAAGATTGATAATTGATTGATTGATTAATATCTCACTTTACCTTCCAACCCCCGAAATAATGAGACAGACAACAATAATTAGATTCAAATTTGGCAACCTTTATTTAAAGTTACCTATTTAACTTTAACCTAACTGAATTTTGGTGTCAAGGGAACAAGGTGTGGCCAGGCCGAGGTAGCGACCACGAGCGGTCGACCCCTCGACTACACTGTGAGACTCCCCTGAGTCCCCAATAACACAGAACTGGGCAAACTCCCAGGAAACAACATCTCTGAAATACCATACTCTCAAATTTCTGAGTCAATGGTATCCCCCTTACCCTTCAACTGCCGTCCAGGTAAGTGTATTTGTGCATCGGCCCAAACAACTTTGAGGAGTGCATGAGTGTATATGGATCAATTGGATTTCCCTAAACTATTTATGTTGGCCTATTTAAAACCGCCATCCCAGCTAGCCCCTAATAACAGTATAGGTAGGTGGAAAAAAACCCTAGAACATAAGGGGGGGATTCCTACCCGGCCCCTATTGCGACCACTATACTATCAAACTGGGCGGGAGTGGCGGGTCAACATTTCCAGAAGACCAGTTGCCAGCCTCCGCCCATTCCTCTGGAAAATTCCACGAAGGCAACCAATCGCCTCTGTCTTCGTGGGAGGAGGTAATTACCTTTCCCCACCCACTGCGCAGGCAGGGAAAGGGCATTTCTTTCAGAAGAGAAAACAGTACAATTTAAAGAATATTGGAAGTTCAGTCTTCTGTGCACTTTTCTTTTTGTTGGGTTGTTTCATCCCTGGACTGCACAAGTCTCTTGTGTCATCAAGTCTGCAGTCCTCAATGCGTAGCGAGGCTAGAGATAAGATTAGAGTGAGGGATCCCCCCACACACACACACACACACAAACACACACACACATTCATATGGATGCTTTCTTTCCCAGAAAGGGCTTTGTTTTTACTCATCCTCCTCGTCACTATCTCCTCCCCCTTTGAAGATGTAGCAATGGAAACTCTGTGAGATAACATCCTCCATTATATCTTCTGCCTTTTACTTCTTCCCAGTGAAGACACATTTTGCCCCTCTCTCTAGGCAAAATGTAGTTGTGTAGATATTTTGACCTTTTATCCTTTTACCTTTCTTAGAAGATGAGATTTAGTAAGCTAGTGAGCTCCAAAACCTTTTCTATCTAGAATGTATTTATTTTACTTGAATAAATAGTTTTGAATTCTGCAATCCTGTGCCATCCTAAGAATAGAAGCTTATCTCAGCTTCACCACAGATAAGTTTCTGCTGGTTATGAAGTGTACTTCTGGTACTCTGCTATATTTATGGTGGATTCACCCCAACTGAGGATTATTTTTGAGCCTAACAGCTCGGATTCCCCTACAGTTTTGAACCATAAATTCTACTACACACAATATGAGTTCCAAGTGAACATCCATAAGGGTCAGTCTACTTGCAGTGAGAATTAACATGCATTATAAATCAGCAGAAAAGGGAGACTGGTCTTCATGTGCTTATTTATGGTCTGAATTTATTCTTTTTAAAAGCCCAATGCATTTCGGCACGTACATAAATTGATTGGCCTTCTTTTGGGCTTACATTAAAAATAAACAGAAATACAGTACATATATTACCTTAAATTCTTTCTTACAAGAGCAATATATAAATAAAATATTACATTTATAAATTACCATAATAAAACATACCAGTTTTGTGTTCAATTACATACATACCATTAATTAAATCAACAACAGCAATGTCTGGACTTGCAAATATAGTTTCTACACTAAATAGACTGATACAAGAGGAAAATGATATTATTATTAATAATAATACATTTTGACAGATAGGCAGAAATAATGCGGGGTCCTAGAGAATGTGGTTTAATCAGCTTTAGGGACATCTAAAGCTGATCTTGCTGAAAAGCTACAAATTTTGTGTTTGTTTTTATATGTGGGTGGAGTAATATTCGATCAATAATAGATCTAGATCTTTATTGACATGTCCTGGTGTCAAAGATTTCAGCTTTAAAATTGATTCCACTTTCTTTCTCATCAGAACTTTTTCATAATCATCCGTTCTTTTATACATTTTCAAAGGTGAGCAAAGGAGCTCCCATTTAATTTTGTTGTGGCAGTTGTTCGTTAGGTGGCCTTGTTTGTTTGTTTGTTTTTGATGTCCTCTCGCATACAGGATCTTGATGTCCTCTCACATACAGGATTTTTTTTTGCACCTGGACTGAATGGCACATATTACAAAACCTTTTCTACAAGTGTTGAAATGAGTCAAAATATATCTCTATCGATCATTATGATTTATAAATTCAGTCATTTGGAGATATGAGTGGTGTCTTCTGGGACTTGCTGCATCCATTATGGTATTTTTGGTGTTTGTTTAGACCAGTGATTCCCAAGCTGTGTGCCGTGGACCACCAGTGGTCCACAAGAACTAAAAATATGACCCGCAGCCTCACCGTTACTACACCGTTGCAACAGTAGCAACTAGTCTTGTGTAACCCTCTTACAGTGCCAAAGCTTATTAAATAATAGTTTTCTGTGGGCGGGCAGATGGCGATTACTGGATGGCATATGTTCTGTATCAGAAACTAGAGCCAATGTGGTCTAACCAATGCAATTTTCTGAATCAGCACCCCAAATAACAAAACTGAATCTAAAGTTGACCAAAAATTGATTTCTAATGCTGGAGAGTGGTTCCTGATCAAATGGTCCCTGGTCAAAAAAAAAGTTGGGAACCACTTACTTACTCTCTGAAAACAGTATTTACCACAACATCTCTGATGTTTCTTGTTATTTTAAAGATGTCTGGCATTTTCTTACACCCTGAGTTTTTTCCATTATAAAGCAATAGGTTTTTTTTGGTTTGTTTTTTTAAAACAACCCCGAAGCCCTGTATATTTTAAAATTGTGATTGAATGCATGAGAGCAACGGAGATGGTTGGTTTGTGGCCTGTACTGGTTTTGTAACAATTCCAAACCAGCTCACACAACAAATCTTTTGGATACCATATGCCATGGATACCATATGCCATGGATACCCACAGTTGGCTGTAGGGGAAATTGTGCCTCATTGCTTTGAGATGTGACCTATCCAATCTGATATAGGTGTTGCCATCAGTGGGTTTTCTCTATATGGAGGGAATGAGATCCTTTCTTTTTATACTGACAGATCTCGAAAAATAAATTTTGCTTTGCTAACATGAAAATCAAAATTAATGGAATTGATTGTATTGTGAAATTGTTCAAGATCTACTTCATTAACTCTTCAAATATAGAAAACACCATTCAGGAATCTAGAACCAAATATTAGTTTATCATTATATTCTCTATTGGGAATTATTATTTCTTTTTCAAACTCTCTATATAAATTAGTAATTTTGGGAGCCATGGGACATCCTATGGCTACTCCCTTGATATGCCAATACAAATTGTGATTTAATATGATATAATTCTTTTAAGGCTATTTCTGCCAGGGAGAGTATGATTTAAAAAGGAGGGTGTTTTTCTTCTCTCCTGTCCAATGTGGTTTCTAGGACCTCCTCCATGGGTATATTGGTGTGTAATGACCTCCCATCCATGGTGCCTAATCTCCATTCTGCAGCCTCCAGCACTGGAAATAGTAGCAAAATTTGTAGACTTTTTAAAAAAAAAAATTCATACCTTTGGTTTCATTCTATATAAAGGCATCAAATTTTATAAATAAAGCAGCACCACAAGGATTGAAAGGGGGAGGTTTATTAGGTCACTTTTGCATTTATTTTACCAATGAGCATAGAAATCAATTAAGTTTGGGGATTGTGCAGACCTGTGTTAGAGGAATTGACTCTCCTGATTAGTGAAACATTCATTCTGCAAGCTGACCTGGCTTGTGATACTTGACTGGCATTTTTATAAAGCCACTAGAGTCCCAATGCAGCTTATGATATTATGAGATGAGTATTTTCTTTTTCCATCCTCACTTCCTTTCTTCATCCTCCTCATCCTCCTTATTGTTTGAACCTGTAAGCTTTTGGATTTATAGAGCTGGCCTGGCAACATTACTGTTGTTCTCTTGAGTCCTGAATAAGATTGCCCTGAAGCCAATGTTTTTCTCTTTTGTAGTCTACAGAGTGTTCTGCCTCACTGGGAGCTCGGATCAGTGTTTCTCCATGGCAGGCACAGCAGGAGGTATGTGGGAATAGTTTTCTTTTAAAAATGCTTTTGGGGGGGAAATGTATGTCCTGGGGTGGATTTTTTAATTGATTCCATTCTATTACTAGTAGGTGTGGAACTGCCCTTTTTAAACTCATCTTTATGTTTACAAATAATGTTTTACTCAAGTTTGCTAATTGTTCCTGGAATACTAATGCAGTGGCCCAGTTTAATGAGCTGCTTTACTAAGAAAGTAATTTAGAAAATTAAGAAAGAGGATCCAAGCAATAGCATGAAAACAACCTTGCTAGTTCTAGAAGAGGCCTTCCCAGGCGTTTGTGCCACCAAATCCCAGAAGCCTTAGTCAGCTTGTCCAATGGTCAGGAATTCTGGGAGCTGAAGTCCAAAAACACCTGGAGGGCCACAGATTGTGCAGACCTGTGTTAGAGGAATAGATATTTTTGACATTGATTGTGTGTGTGTGTGTGTGCCTTCAAGTCACTTGTCAATTTATAGTGACCCCATGAATTTCTTTGGGTTCTTGTGCAAATAATACTCAGGGGTATTTTTGTCAGCTCCTCCCTCTAAATTATAGCCCACAATATCTGGTATTCATTGATGGTCACCCATTCAAGTACTAACTGCAGTTAACCCTACTTAATTTCCAAGTCTGGATGCGTTCAGGTGCCTTTAAAATATTTAGGTTTACTGATGTTGTTGATGAGAATATGGTGACGATGCCTTCAAGTAGTTTCTTATCTATGAAGACTCTAAGGCAAACTTATCGCAGAGCTATTTTGGGAAGGTTTGTTCAGAAGAGGGTTTTTTTTTCATCTGAAGCCAAGAGAGTGTTATTTGCCCAGAGTCACCCAGTGGGCATCTGAACCCTGGTCTTCTAACCGTTTTACCACACCAGCTCCCACTGATACTATACAAGGACAATATTTCTTTTCCTTGACCTTTCTCCCTTCTGGTGGAAAGATTTGTGACATTGCCCCCTTTCCTTCTCAGTTCAAAAGCCCCAGGCCCCCTTCCTTCACCACTTTTTCCCCCAAATGTCTTGCTCTGAATATCTTCGATCCAAGCAAGGTATTTTGGGTGGTGTGACATTGAAGAATACCTGTGCCACTGCAGCCCTGGCAATCTAAGGCTCTAACACCTTGCTTTGAAGATCACTCTGAGTAAAGTATTGGGGTTCTAACAGGCTTTGCTGTGGCATTCCTTTTCTAGACAATTAGCAGAACCAGCTCTTTTAAGCCCATCTGTATCCTATACCGAAAAGCCTCCTTGTCCACTTACTGTTTTAGACACCTCTGGAAAATAGGCAATGTGGTTCTTTTGAGCAGTGGTCTTTCCATCCTTTCACTGTACTGCACTGCCTTGTACTACGTAATGGGAAGAGCAGCTCTAGTATGAAAGGAGAAGAGATTAGGGATTACCTTGGTTCCTAGGGTCCATTTATCAATCTTTGAAAAAGTACCTATAGCATGGAGTCATATATAACCTCAATATGAGAGCACTGGGCATATCTATGCCTAAGGGTCCAATTGTAGATTCTATTATTTTACTCCAATAGATGTTGCATCAAGTGCATTAATTGTTGATTGGAGTCAGGCTATTAATCACACTTAATTCCCATTTAAACCCATATTGATTTCAGTCAGATATAAAGGTGCCTAACTTAACCCAGATCCAACCCTACTGCTTTTTAAATGGTCAATAGAACCATAGTTTTTTTTCTATAACAAGCATTTAGTATATGCACATGGATTTTAACTGAATTTTTAAAATACTGTTTATATTTTTGTTTTAATGTTTGCATATTTGTATATTTTAAAATGCATGCTAATGCTTTTATATCAAGGTGCTTTGAGTCTCCTGTGGGAGAGATAAAGCAGGATAATAATAAGGCTCTGGCATAAATCAATACAGGTGGTCCCAGTAGTCATTGGCACACTGGGTGCTGTGCCAAAAAATCTCAGCCGGCATTTGGAAACAATAAACATTGACAAAATCATGATCTGTCAACTGCAAAAGGCCATCTTACTTGGATCTGAACGCATCATTCGAAAATACATCACACAGTCCTAGACTCTTGGGAAGTGTTCGACTTGTGATTTTGTGATATGAAATCCAGCATATACATCCCATTTGCTGTGACATACTGTGGTTTTGTGCCAGTAATAATAATAATAATAATAATAATAATATCACACAGTCCTAGATGCTTGGAAGTGTTTGACTTGTGATTTTGTGGTACAAAATCCAACATATAGATCTCATTTGCTGTGACATACTGTGTTTTTGTGTCAGTAAAATAATAATAATAATAAATTTCAGAAAACAGCACTCAAAAAATCAAGTGACCATTGAGTTTTCACTTAAATTTATGTAATCTTATAGTTTCCTCTAAAGTAGTCTGGCAGCCAAATTCCATAAGCTTCACCATAAACTGGGCAATCTACAGTTACATCAGTCCATGTTATCCAGCAAGAAGTCCAGCCCTTTATCCGTGAGGCAGTTGGTTTTAGAAACTGTCTGGAATGACAAAAAGCACAGAGTCCATTGCCTGGAGGTTGACATTTATCTTCTTTTTCCTTAAGTAAATGTGCACAGTGTGGGCTTTCTTCCATACACCTGTGTAAAACCCTATCATATATCAATAATCTTACCAAGGATTTAGTAATTGAGATCCGGAACTGTGTCCCATGAGCCACATTACCAAGAATGTTCATTTTGTAACCATATAAAATCTGAAATACATCCGTGCTGCCTGAATATCACAATCTATGCTTCAGTAGTATAACCCAGCTCAGTATTCAATTCCCTGTTGGTCCTGCCCCCCATTTGCATAGACAGAAGCACCCCTGGCATTACAATTAATGGGACAGGTAATGCATGAGAATTTCTATATGCACCCCAGGCATTTGGTTTGAGGCCACAGAAATATGATATAATCTGTAAGAAAAAGAGAGTTTATTTCTAAGGCACTCCCATATGGCAGCTTCCTTACCAGGAAAAGGTCAAAGACAACTTCTATACCCCATGGGATTGGAAACAGATAGTGTCATTTACTACATCTGACAAAATATGACCTCCCAGGAAGTGTTCTAGGTCTTCTAGGTGATTTTATGACATGTTTCTGTTGAAAATGACCATAGAGTTTTAATGGGAATCTAGAAAATTCCTAGAATGATCCCATCTCATATTTCCACCATCCATATTTGTGAAGGTGGTGAAAACAAGAGAAAGAGATACAAGACAAGCTGTATGCCACACATACAGCTCTATCACCCAACTCCCTTAAACACTATATGCCAGCCGAAGAATTTCTTTTTCCCCTTACTATTGGTAAGATTACCTCTATAGGAAATTATTCAGAGAAACAGTTCAGAGGAGAAAGGTTGGCCTTTCTATTGCTAATTTGATACCATAATTGCCATAACCTACATACTGAAGGTTTCGGATAATTTGGACTCATAGCAATCAGCACTAGGATTGATGGAGCCTTTTCATATATATTGTGGATATAACCTCTTCAGAACATGAAAGTCACTGTATTGTGGTGTATGAATGCTTTAATTGCTGCAGATATCATCAGCAATCACGTGTCTTGTTTTAAAAAGTGGCATAGAAAGTGTTGATTTCCAAACTACCCTCTAATCTTTTTTTAAAAAAATGATGAGGTGGGTATGCTAGTGCATTGCAGTAAAATCAAGTCTTCTAGAAATTTTAAAGTACCACAAAACTTTACACTATTTTTAAAACACCTTTAGCAATGTTGTAGCTTTTATTAACATAGTGAAGCCCCCCAGATCCTGGATCAGTGCCTGGCTACTGTGATGGATTGGATGAGGGCCAACAAAATGCAGCTCAATCCAGATGAGACGGAGGTCCTTCTGGTCAATTGTGAGGTCGATTGGGATATAGGGTGGGAACCTGTGGTCAATGGAGTTACACTCCCCCTAAGGACACAGTTCTGCAGTCTGGGGGTCCTCTTGGATTCAGCGCTAACACTTGATGCTCGGGTATCGGCGGTGGCCTGGAGGGTCTTTGCACAGTTTAAACTTGTGCGCCAGCTGCAACTATACTTTGAGAAGCCTGACTTGGCCACTGTGGTCCACACCTTTGTTACATCTAGACTGGATTGCTGCACTGCAGTCTACATGGGGCTACCTTTGAAGATAGCCTGGAAACTGCAACTGGTGCAAAGGTCGGCAGCCAGGTTGCTAACTGGAGCTAATTATAGGGAATGGACGACACCCCTATTAAAGCAGCTCCACTGGCTGCTGATAAGTTTCCAGTCCCAATTCAAAGTGCAGGTTATCACCTACAAAACCCTAAACTGTTCAGTTCCTGCCTATCTTCACGACCATATTTTCCTTTCTGAACTGGCTCAGGCCTTAAGATCTGCTGGGGAGGCCTTTGTCTTGCTTCTGCCACCATCACAAACATAGTTGGTGGGGAGGAGGGAGAGGGCCTTCTCAGTGATGGCCTCTCAGCTCTGGAAGTCCCTTCCTAGGGAGATTGGGCTAGTTCCTACTCTGTCCGCCTTCCGCAAGGACCTGAAAACCTGGATGTTCCAGTGTGCATTTGATGATGATTAGGCCCCTGTTCATGAATGCCCAGCGGTAATTGATTGATAGATTGTACTCAGCACTTTACCCCCAGCCCTGACCCTATAGTCTGCTTTTTGCACAAGTCCGGGCCCAGCCTTTCTAATTCTGATCATGCCCATCATATTTCTGGTTATTGTTTGATTGATTGTTGTGTTTTGTGTTTTATATATTTTAATGATATTTTTATAACCTTCTGTTTCTAATTGGTTAATTAGATTGTGATATGTTTATTATGTTTTTAACTGTGGTCCAGTTGATAAACTCTATTATAAACCCTGTATCCACCTAGGCTAGAGTTATCTTTTCTTAGATACACTGAAAGACATTCCTCCATTATTCATTTTGAACCAAAATTCACTGTGTAGTTCCAATAGATAATCGTAGCAATTTGATACTATTTTAACTGCCATGGCTTCATCCTACCGAACTTTTGTAATTTGATGAGATACTTAGAATTCTTGAAAGCACTTATAGTTACAGTTATAGATCTTTAGTTTAGAATTCCAAGTATCTTGCAAAGCAAATGATCTGTAAGACAAAGGCAGCACTTAAAGTAAAATTATACTGCTATAATTGTGTGATATAGATATCTCTATAGTTGCCAATGTGGTTGGCTTTCATGTTGGGCGGGCATCATTCTATTCTTCTCAGCATGAGCCAGTCCTGATTTTGATATGATTTTGGTAATCTCTCCCCCCCCCTTTTTTTTTCTATAACTTTATATTTCTATTCCACTCACACCAGGTTTCCTGCAACAATGATGTAATGCCTACATCCTTTGCTAATCCTCTCTATGGCATAACAGAAGGAAAAAGGGAAGACGCCGTGAAACATTAGTAGATGTGGGCACAATACAGGGCGGAAATTTTACTCAACTTTATCTGATGTAATGTGCCTTGCTTTCAAAAAAATAAATTGAATAATGGCATAGCATTAGTAAGCTGAACAAAAATAAGGTGATTTTCACATTAGAAGAATGATGTTCTCCAGATTATACTTCATTCAAAATAGCATCCACCCACATGGGGAGGCAGAGCCTTACATGAAAGTTATGTTGGCAAGCAATATTCTTGGTAACATTTTGTTTTGAATTGACTAGATGGTTGAGTAGCTCAAATTCCAGTGTATTAATAAAGAAAAGTTTTATTTAATCAAAAGCAGGATTGAGGTTTTCTTGGCATTCTAATTTTACTGCCTTTATTGAAAAATGATGACTGAAAAATGTTCATGCTTCTAAATGCAGGCTTAAAAAGTGATATTACACCCAAAAGAACAGCTTCAGCAGAATCCAAGTGATCAGAGTGATTGCAATAACTTTGCTCTTACAATAACGACATAGCATAATGGGTAATTTAGAGAACTCATCCTTTGTTTCATTTTGTCGGATCTACACCAAATGAAACATGGTTTCGAAGATACCACCATCTTGCCTCATGATCTCCCTAGCCATGTTGGTGGGGATAGGCCAGAAGGCAACTTTTCTAAATTGTAGGCAAATGTACCAAGTATGCTACCATTAATTCAATTTTAAAATGGCGAGGTGTACATCATTTTAAAAATTCTAACAACATACAGTATGTTTGTGATCTCACAGAGTCTAGACATTGTTAAATGATTCTTAAATATTTGGCGAATGTATTTACTTTTAGGAGGTACTCCACACCATGTGAGCAGGGGTTTAACAGTAGTCAATGTATTTTAATAATGGAGGCTATAGAACAGGCATGGGCAAACTTTCTAATGCAGGGGCCACATGGTGACGTGGAGAAGGGTGGGTGGGCCAGCAGGAAGGGGGTTCTCCCAAGTCCCCTCTCTGCTCTTCCCTCCTATTCCTCTTCTCTTCTGGAGGCATCCAGTGAAAAAAGACAGGAAACATTTGGATTCCAAAAGGGTTGACCTTGGTCAGGATGAGATGGTGGACAGGAGAGAAAAAGGATATCCATGAGACCTCATATTTCCTCCTCCTGATATAGAATCCTAGAGCTGGAAGAGACCCTCTGAGCTATCCAGTCCAACCCCCTGTCATGCAGGGAGGCACAATCAAAGCACTCCTGATAGAAAGTTTCCAGAGAAGGAGACTCCACCACACTCCCAGGCAGCCTATGCCACTCTCCAACAGCTCTTACTCTCGGGAAGTTTGTCCAAATCTTTTCAGTCAAATCTCTTTCCTTTCCATTTGAACCCATTGCTTCCTTGTGCCCTGGTCTCTAGAGCAGCAGAAAGTCAGTTTCCTCTTCCTCAATGGGACATCCTTTCAAATCTTGAAACATGGTTCTCATATTCCCTCTCAACCTTCTTTTCTCCCAGCTAAACATCCCCCAGGAAGAAAAAAGGGAAGGATGAAAGGGTGGAAGGAGCAAGGAAAGAGAGAAGGAAGGAAGGATAGGATGGTGAGAGAAAGGAAGGCCTGGGAAAAGAGCCCAAGGGGCCACATCTGGCCCCCGGACCTAGGTTTGCCCATACCTGCTATAGAACCACGGCGTGGTATTAATACTGTTGAACAGCTTATACCATAAACCTGCACTGTACACTGTACAGAGGCAATGCAAAAGATATTTCCATGTAACCATTTGATTTAATATAGAAACTGTATGAAGGGTTGAATGTGCTATTTTTATAGCTGTTTCCATCACAGAATATGAGTTCTGTCACTCTCTGGACTCTCCTTGCAGCAAGGTGGGGCTTTTACCTAAAATCTTCTTCAGATTTTTGCATTTAGATAGCATTTTTAACAGAAATATGATAGATGCTGTCTCCTGTTCATCTCACCCATCCTGTAATCATCGCTCAATGCACTTATTGCACAAAGAACAAAATCTGCATTTATTTTTCCAGAATTACAATTGCCTTATGTTTGTCAATCCAGTAACAGTAACCTTTTGAAACAAATGGCTATTGAACTTGAGGAAGCCAAATCTATTTGAACCGAGACCATAGGAGGGTAACGTGAGGCCATAAACCACATGTGACCCTTGAACTACTTAATGCATCCCCCAGTTTACTCCCACATGCACACCTCCAGAACATTTCTGAAGTATTATGTGCTTTTCACAACCTATCTTGTACCACACTGCTAGCATCAAAACACAGGTAGGATGTTGACATTGTGTATATACTGGCTATGACTTAGAATCAAACATCATTTTAAGTGAAGACAAATTGCAAACTGACAGTGTTAGCCCTATCTTCCAAGTCTTGTACTTTTTAACATTTATAATTATGTTTTTAAAAAACTCTCTTTGGAAATTTGTGCTAAAGAATTGTGCTAAGAAAGCTCAAGAAACTCAGACATTACTTAATTTCAATTCAGGTTGAAAGTAAAAGATTGGGAAAAAGGCAATGTAGGGGGAAGTCATTGTCTTCCACCCAATCCTCTGTCCCATTTCCATCTTGCTGGTGCACAACAGCCTTTATTTTTGAAAGTGCGTTTGTGAAAATAATTGCATACTGGTATTAGCACACCTCCATCTACCAACCATTTTGCTTCACTTAATAAGATAGCCTATTGAATCATATATACAAAATACAGACATAAGGATATTTGAATATTTACATTGGGGGGGTGGAGAATGGAGAAGCCACAGCCATGTGAGCAGAAATAATGCAATTATTGCAGGGCTGAATTCAAACAATGAAGTGAGCTTCCATAGGAAAAACTTATGACTGGTAATGCCACTCTCACCTTGACGTAATAAGGATGTGTTAATGCGGTTGAGTCAGGTCAGGAAAATGCAAGTTAAAGCTTTTTTTTTTTGGCCTGTTGCTGTCTTGAACCTGTTCTGTACAAATGAATTTATAACTCTGCCCATGTTTGAAATATGTATAGAAATCGATTAAGAATCTAGGGCATATATGCTCTACAACTTTTTTTTCACACACATACACCCCTTGTCCCAAGGTATTATTAAGCCATTTAGATGGCCACATAGGTCCTGATCCAATTTCTCTGGTAAGTAATGAAAAAATGTCAAGCTAATTCATCAAGTTTCTCTATAGACTCAGAGCTCACTGCAGAGTTTTTCATACTATGCCCTTCCAACCTTCTAAGAAAAAAATCTCTTTGGACTATCAGAAACCATACAAAATAATGTGTGTGTTGTATGGTAAGAATTGGGGTATTTTTATGGGCTTTGCATTTTGATGCCAGATTTATCCTCAGATCAGTATAAAATTGTTATAGTTAGATATCCGTCAATATCTGTGTTTCTTAAAATTTTGAATTATTGTTCCTTCAATGAAGCAAGGCATACATGAGTGGGAAGTATGTATTAAAATAGGCATGTTGGTAAGGGACATGTTTTCCTAAAAAGGTAATAGAAGAAAAAAGTGTTCGTCAAAAATACCATCATTAAACAGAATTTCTTACTAAAATTGTGCACAAAATTCATATGAATTTTCCGATGAAGAGAGCATGTGCAAAATGGTTGGACATTCTGTATGATGAGTAAAAACAAATGACTAAAAACAAACTAAGACTTTGTTCTAAGAACTCCTCCAACAGAAGAAATATCTGTAAGCTTACGAAGAGTTTTAATTTTGGTAGAAGTGAGAGAAGAAGGGGAGGATGGAAGGATAAGGGATGGGAGTCTTTGAATCAATGAACACTACTTAACATTATCACTGCTGCTCTCTGTAATAGATTTTTAACTCCAACATTTTCTGATGTCCTGGTTGATTTTATTTAGTTTTATTTTATTGTGTGTGTTTTAATCTGTATTTTATTGGGCCTGTCCCCTTGTAATCTGCTCTGAGTCCCTTCAGGAAGATGGTGGCTGTGGCCAGGTATAAAAATAAATTTATTATTATCTGTCTTCTATGAAAAACCTGAAGAAAAAAAATCTGAACATTAGAAAAATAAGATCCTAAAATGAATTAAAATTGACAGGTGTGTCCATTCCGAGGTTGTGTCATATTTTGTGTGTTGGATTATGACTTTGAGAGACCAGGGTTTGAATCCCCACTTGGCCATGAAAATCTGCTTGATGAACTTGGGCAAATCACCATCTCTTAGCCCAAAGTAAAGGCAATAATAATTATAATTATAATTATAATTTATTTATACCCCATCACCATCTCCCCAAGGGGACTAAGGGCGGCTTACATGAGGCCAAGCCCAACAATTACAACAGTCCAAATATACAATATAAAATACAACAATACAATATAATGAAAATAAAAATATAAAAAACAATACTAAGTAAACACACAATGCAAATTAAAATCACAATAATTGAACACAGTGGGCAGGGCCATTTGCAAAGTTTAAAAGATTTAAAACACTGGGTGAGATGTGCAATGTAGTGTATCTGGAAGGAGGATCTGATGGGACGAAACAATGGAGTTTAATTGCACTGGAGGATAAAATAAAGTGCATCTGAGGGCAGTTTATGCAGGGTTTGGTCAGGGACAGGGATTGTTGTTCATTCGTTGAAGGCACACTGGAACAATCAAGTTTTTAGGCTTGGCTTCCTTCATCTCAAGCTTCTTCCAGATAAACCTTGCCAAGATAACCTTATGATAGGCAGCCATAAATTTAAGTTGACTTGAAGATATGTAACATTAAAAGCAACACATATGAGAAGGGGACACACATCATATAAAGTCTAAATGTATGAAATACAGCTTTCCCGATCTCCCAGAAAGAACAAAAGGTGTCTGCTCACTTGCATTTGAAATGTGTAAATGTAACATTTGCCCTTATCTAGACATTTCAGTTTTGAACCTGTCAAATGACAGCAAAATTCAATTTCAGCTTCTGCTTTAGAATTGTTAATGATAAAGGTGTGTGATATAACACAAAAACAATTTCTCAACATAAGACAAGCAGGGATCTGCTGCTTTTTACTTACAAAGAGGTGACACTAATCCACAGATTTGGAAGGTGGGGGAAGATGAATTATCGGTGCTATGCAAGAAGAGGAACGTGTGTACAGAATGTAAAAACAGCAAGTACCTGAGTATTCCTGGATGTGGCTTTCATTTTATAGGCATTGGCTGAGATCCTAAATCAGCTTCTTAGGTAAGTATACTTAACCAGTATATGACCTATCAATAAAAATCATTTACAGATTTGTAACTCTAGGTAATGCACTCCTGAGATAGTACACCAACCAATACGTGTTGGCAATCAGTTCTGCGGCATATCCTGAAATCACAAAGTTGTAAGAGACCTTAAAAGTCCTGTTGATGCAGATAGTCTGCTGTTGCATAATTACCATTAAGTCATCCTTTCCTGGTCAAAAAATTATTGTCAAAAGAGAGTCCACCATCCTCTGAGGCTGTCTCTCCCACTGTCAAACTTCTTACATGATCAGAAAACTGTCCTCAGGTTTAGTTTTAAAATATTGTTCTACCTTCTAGAGCAGTGATTCCCAAACTCCAAGTATTTTGGACTTCAATTCCCTGGAGCTTCAATCACTTTGATCAATGACCAGAGATTCTGAGACCTGAAGTCAAAAACACCTGGAGGACCAACATTTTGGAATCTGCTTTAGGGCAACAGAGAATCCATTGTTCCACTTCTGGGACAGATGTTAGGATGCTTGAAGATGGCAATTAAATTAGAACATAAATTATTCTAGATTAGTTCAAAGGCCTATAGTCCATCATTTTTCTCACATAATGATTAACCAATTGCCCAGAACATGAGTACAAGCACATTGTCTTGTCTTCAGAAACTGATATTAGTATTATTTGGGACACTTGAGTTGATCCACTGCTGCTCTCCGCAGTAGCTGTTGATGGCCCTTATCTCCATGAATTTCTCTTATGCCCTGTTTATAACCATAAATATAAATAAAAATATAAATAGACAGCCATCACTACATCTTGTAACAGTAAATTCCACAGCTTAACAATATTCTAGATAAATGTGTATTTCCACTTATCTATACTAAATTTCCAGTCATTCAGCTTTAGTGGTAAACAAGGTGTTAGTATTATGAGACAGGGGGAAAGCACCTCCATATCATGCACTATCTCTTCATCATCTCTTTAAAAAGGTAAAGGTTTCCCCTTGATATTAAGTCTATTCATGTCCGACTCTGAAGTGTGGTGCTCATCCCCATTTCTAAGCTGAAGATCCGGCATTGTTTGTATAATATACACAATGCAATATTACATAAACATAGGACAACATGTTATAGAATCCAATGCACCAGACGTATCATCCAAAGAGCATGACTATCATAGTATTACATTACCAGAAGAATGTTCCAAATTACATAGTCTCTGCAATTATAGTTGTTCAAGGTGTGTTTGGTGTGGTAGTCCAGATAACGTAGTCCCATGTAATGGATCCTGAAGTGTGGAGTAAGAATCACCAGTTGCTGGAGTATCCCCAGGTCAAAATAATAACGGTGAGTAAGGAGTCTGGAACACGCCAGGAATGGCAAAACAGCTCACGTTTGGCTGTAGAAGTGTTGCTGATGGTGGCACAATGTGGGGGTGCCTAAATGGGACCCCAAGGCCTACGGGAATGCGTGATCGGGCCCCTCCTGGTGAAAACATCTTACCACAACCATATATTCTATGGACATTCAAGCCAGGGATCTCTCAGTGATGTCCATAGAATATATCATTGTGATTGCGTATCTTGTGGCTTTGAAAACAGTGCTTTAAGCTCCGGAATTAAATTGAACACATTGCTGTCCTGATGAAGTTCCGACTGTAGGAACGATCATGCATTCCCATAGGCCTTGGGAATACATCCGAATATCGGAATACATCTGATTCAATTCCAATAACATCACTGTAAAAATCGGAAGTGATTCACATCTGAAACAACTTCCGATACGCATTTTTGCGTTTGAAAACAGGCCTGGTAGACACCTCCAAGGTCGTGTGGCCTGCTTGACTGAATGGAGCGCCAATACCATCCCACCGAAGTGGTACCTATTGATCTAGTCACATTTGCATGTTTTTGAACTGCTAGGTTGGCAGAAGCTGGGGCTAACAGTAAGAATTCACTGCTCCCCGGATTAGAACCACGTACAGTACCTCTTGTTCAGCAACTTCAGCAGCTCAGTGGTTTAACCCACTGCACCATCGGAGGCTCCATCATCTCTACTGCAGCCTAAATATATCCAACTCCAATTCATTATTAGTGTCCATGTCCCTTACCATCTTGAACTGATGCCCCAACTGTTCAGGGGTGTTCTAACACTTGATTCAAACCTATACTCCCCATCCAAAGAAGTCTCCCTGCCTGGACTATTTCTTTTCAGAGTGATCTGACAATCGTGGAACTTTTGTCACAATGGAAAAATGTGCTCTGAACCTGCTTTATTGGGCAGCAGCCATTGTGCACAACAGAGATCTGTTCTATCAGTTGGGATGCAACATACTGATATTTCCATCCCATACTCCTGCTAATGATCTCTGGTGCAAGGTAGAATTCCAATAGTGATTATGTTTCTGATTGCTGCAATGGAGATCACTGGAGGGAGGGAAGTAGAAATATCAACAGGAGAACACACTTCCTTATTTTCACCAGTTGTTGCTCAGTAAAGCAGGATGGGAGTGGGGGCAAGTCAGAACAGGAGACACTATGTTGTTAAGTGTCCTTAACTAAGTCACTGATCTACAAGTGTGGTCTAGTTTCCAACAGACCTCACAACCTCTGGGAATGCCTGCCATAGATGTGGGCGAAACGTCAGGAGATAATGCTTCTGGGACATAGCCATACAGCCCAGAAAACTCACAGCAACCCAAGCTTGGCCATTGTCCTTCATTAAGTATCAACGGTCCCTTCACAAAAGTCTTAAAATAATTCTTACTTCTTAAGCTATACCATTCAGTGTTGTGCATGTTATATCAATTTGACCATGTTTCCATGTTTTCGTAATTTAACTCTTCATTTTCCCATGTTAATACAGCATTACTCTTAATCACACGAAGAATAGATTCTTTTCTCAACCTTGTCGACATTGGTTAATTAATTTATTGAAGACATTTACACCTTGTCCAAGGCATCTATAAAAGTAGAGCAGCAACAATAACAAAGGGCACCAGAGATAAGTAGCAAAGAGCCTAAAATAGTAGCGGAAAGACTAGTGCTAATATCTTTGAAAAACAGAGCCATGGCTTTCAAATGTCAAGACAGAACAGATTTAGATTCAAATAGATACTTCAAAAGGGCGAAACAGAAGCTGAATTTGAACAACTCATGCACTGAAGTTCTTTTGAAAGTTATTTTTAAAAGAAGCATCTTAGCGGACAATCCTGCCCTGATCAGTTAGCCAGCTTAGGGGCTTCAAAAGTTTAACTGTGCTGGTGGAGACAAGAGATATGCACTTGGGATGTCACTCCATTGAAGGAGGAGATTATACATATCGGGGTTGAGTGCATTCTAAGCCTCTTTGCTTTCCTGAAATGTCTGAAGAACAATAGAACTCTGAGGCTGGTGTAATTCTTTCCCTTTACAGGGAATGGGACAGGAAAAGAAAGTTGCTAGAAGACAAAGCCT
This sequence comes from Anolis apletophallus, assembly GCA_030556195.1. NCBI lineage: Eukaryota > Metazoa > Chordata > Lepidosauria > Squamata > Anolidae > Anolis > Anolis apletophallus. The sequence goes on along the minus strand of JARBWK010000008.1, from coordinate 32,917,851 downwards.
TTAGATGCTACTCTGCACATGCTGGGTGCTTGAATTTTTTTTTTAAAAAAACTTTTCCAACCTCTGTGAGAAAGAGGGATTGCTCAGTTCAACTTGCAGCAGATAATAGCAGTATTTATTTATTTCATATACTTGTACCCCGTCCTTCTCACCTCTGAGGGGGGACTAAGGGTGGCCTCACAACAAACACTATTCGGTGCCATCATAATGATAAGAACAATCAACAAATTCATTAAAATAAAGCATAAAATAAACAGTTGTTAAAACACCCCAATTAAAATCCAGGTCCAGGTCAATTCATTGTCACTTCGAAATTGCTTATTCTTCTTCATTCAAGCCGCTATTCAATGGTCAAATGCAAGGTCCCACAGCCAAGTCTTGAGTTTCCTTCTAAAGGACAGGAGGGAGGTAGCCAATCTGATTCTTTGGGGAGGGAATTCCACAGAGCCACTGGGAGCCACTGTTGAGAAGGCCCTGTCTGCTCATCTCCACCAATCGCATTTGCGATGGTGGTGGGATTTCAGGAAGAGAACAGGACCTCTCCAGATGACTTTAAACCATGTAGGGTATGAAAGGGATCCTGAGGAGCCTCCGGTGGTGTATTCCTTTAAACAGCTGAGCTGCTAAACTTGTTAACAGAAAGGTCAGCAGTTCAAATCTGGAGAGCAGGGTGAGCTCCCACTGTTAGCCCCAGCTTCTGCCAATCTAGCAGTTCAAAATCATGCAAATATGAGTAGATCAATAGGTACTGCCTTGGTGAAAAGGTAATGGTGCTCCATGACAGTCATGCTTCAGCTTAGAAACTGAGTTGAGCACTAACCCCCACAGCGGACACATGACTAAATGGAGGCATCTACAGACAATGCCAGCTCTTCAGCTTAGAAACGTTAGTAGAGTTGAACACTGACACCACAGGCAAATCGGACACAACTAGACTAAATGCCAATCACCTCTGGGGAAATCTGTAGGTTACCTTTACCTATGAAAGGGATCCTAGCTACATCTGAATATATTATGGTGTTCTTCAGGTCTATTTTTGTAGTCTTTATTTGAAACTTAACAGGTTGTGTACTCATAAAGATTATTCAGTGAGATGAGGGTTACTGGGAAAATACTCCTTTCTGACCCCAAACAAACACACTTTGTGAGTTCTATTTTTGATCCTTTTTGTACTCATAAAGAAGAAAAGGGTTACTGGGAAAAAATTCAAACAAAAATGTTCAACATGTTTTATTTTTATGCACATTTTTCTCTAATTTAACTTTATTTTGTTATAGCTATGTAGCTTGAGTTGAAACTACCCTCTTTAAAATGAACACCTTTCTTCTTAATATATTCAAAGCAATCCGAAAATGCTCCAAATAAGAAAGAATGCCTCCAGTGCTATCAGAGTTGCAGTCTTTCTGTGATGTATCACATAAAAATATTTCATGCAAGTTAAGCCTTTTGAGTGGCAACTGAACTAATAAAACCAGATTTTTGAGGAAAGCAAGCACTATTATCTTTCCCTTTGGGATACACGGTCGTCTTCAAAATAATTTTTCCCTTAAAATATGCTGTGAGTTCTGAAATGCTTTGGGGTTGAATAGCTTAACAGGAAACATTCTTTTAAATTGCAACAAACATTTATATTTTGTCAAAATACAAACCATTTTAAATAGGCTTATTCTTAATATAGAATTTCAGTACACCCATATTCAAGGATTGTGATCCTGAATAACATTGACCTAAAATATCTCAGGCTTGATCTATACATCCAGAAAGACCAGGAATAGGCAAAATTTGCTCCTCCAGGTGTTTTGGACTTTCAACTCCCACAATTCTTAACAGCTTCAGGCCCTTTCCGTTTCCTTTTCCCTTTGCTTTTCTGCTTAAGCGACTGAAGGGGAAAAGGAAGGGGCCTGAGGCTGTTTGGAATTGTGAGAGTTGAAGTCCAAAACACCTTGAAGGCCAAAGTTTGCACATGTCTGAGCAAGACTCTCAAGAGTCCTTTTACACTATATAGTTATAACGTTATATTGTATCCTAAATATCTTAGATCAAACACTAATATATAGGAAACACTGCATGAACACCAAGTAGCTGTGCGCAATAACATCCTGCGGAAAATTATTGGCAGCACATGGGGTGCAGACCCAAAATTAATAAGAACATCAGTCTTGGCCTTGTCTTACTCAACTACAGAGTATGTCTGTCCTGTTTGGCACAAGACTGCCCACACAAAGCAGGTGAACATAGCATTGAACGAAACATGCAGAATAATTACAATATGTCTCAAACCTGCACCTGTTGAAAAACTCTACAAGCTAGCTGGCATTGCGCCCCCTGATGTGTGACAGGAAGTAGCTACTAACTGTGAGAGAAATAAGTTTGAACACTGTGAAAGCCATCCACTGCATGGCTATCGACCTCTCTCATCAATCTCTCCCCTCCCCCTTCGATTCCATACATGTTACAATATTCTGTCTTTTGAAATATATTTTTATACTGATTTCTAATCTAATTTTAAATAACTGCTTACTGGGGAGTTGTCCTTCCCTTCTCAGGGCGCTTGTGCCCACTTTGTGCTGGTCAGTGACCGTAATAAAGTTTTGTTTGTTTGTTTTGCCTGGCTATCAGCCTTCTCCCAGTAGACTCAAATCAAGGAAAAACTTCACGAGAACCACCACTTCTCTTAATGTTCCCCCAGCAACAGCAAGAGTATCCCTCTGGGCAGCTACACCAGGAAACCCCAATTGGATAGCCCCCCACAAGTTTCTTCCTTTAGGGGCAAACCAATAATGGGCAACTTGGAAGTCCCTGAACAGACTCAGAAATGGAGTGGGCAGATCAAAAGACAACTTGGCAAAATGGCACTACCTAAAAGAATCCTCCACCTTGTATGATTGTGGAGCAGAACAGACAACTCTGCATCTGTATGCTTGTCCTCTACATCCTGCCTCATGTACAGAGGAAGAATTTTTGGAGGCTACAGACAATGCAGTTGCTGTTGCCCATTTTTGGTCAAAAGATATTTAGCCACTTGTGCCCCTTCTATTTTTATCAGTTTTATACTAATTTATGCAATGCTTTTGATACAAAATAAATAAACAAACATTATATTACTACTTTGTTTCATTCTATGGAATTATGGAATTTGTAGTTTAAAAGCAAGTACAATGGGCGCTTAGAATTAAACATGGAAGTTTGAATCTGTGAATACATACATAATCCATGGATATGGGGGTTGACTATATCTACAAACCCCAGGTTTCAGTGGGATGTAGCCATGGACATTAAGATGAATCAGAATGCTACAGTAGTGTAGTATAGAAGGACCCTATATCTGGGATAGCCTATGTTCCAAGCAATGGAATGAGTAAAGCCCTGCCTCCTCCCTCCATCCTTGAGCTATTGATGCTCCAAGTATGTAGAGAGACCCACAGGTCTCTGAATAATTGTGAGATTCATCTGCGTTCCTCTGTTGGCCTTTAACATCTGTCTTGATTTCTTCTGCACATTTAATTTTCCTCTCACTTCAGTAGCTTGAAGAGGATACATCTTTGCAGTAGCTCTTTCTTCCTCAGTGGATTCAATGTAAACATCTTTTATTCGTTTTGTTAGAGTCCTTGCTATCTCTAGCCTTTGCTTTCTCACAATGCTCCTTGGTTTCTCAATTTCTCTAGTACCAATCTGTTTCAATATATTTCTCTCTCATGTGCTATTTTTCTATTCTATTTAGTTTGTGTTTGTGCTGTGCTTTGTGTGCCTTGAGCACAGCTGGGAAGTGGGCAGGCTTTCTGGAGAGCTGAGCCAGCTGTTTCCCCGCTGTGGCAATGCTGCAGCAAAGAAAGAGGATAGCTTGCAGCTCTCTGGATTTTGTGCATATATCCTTAAAGTTGCATTTTGATCCCATAAATTTTATAGGGTTTTCTCAAACAAGGAGGTGGTTTTGCCAGTCCTGTCCTCTGTGTGTAAAATATATGCTTGAGGCAAGTCTTGGATTCATCCTCATATCTCCAATGTATATACAGCCTGAACTACATCCATTTTTGAAGAAATTCAGAGTAAAAATTCTCTATGTGGTGATGGTAGACTGCAAATTCAAAGCTTACATTTGATGGAGGTATGATGATCTGTCAACAGATTTATTTGATCAGAGGTAGGGGTAGCTACTGGTAGCTTCCATTACAGTAAGAGAATGGGTCTACTCTGAACTTCCACTTAAAATTAAAAGGAGAGACCTACAGTACTGAACCCTAAGTCACAAAATAGGTTTGTCGCTTTAGTAGCTTTAAGGATTAATCTAATCTCATTGACATGGAAGCTATTAACTACTATAATTCAGATCTTAAGTACCTGAGGAAGGAAAATTATTTTCTATCGTTTAGAATATTATAATGCAAAGAAATCCTGGAGAGAAAAAAGGTCTAGTAACTGGGTTGTTGTAAGTTTTCCGGGCTGTATGGCCATGTTCCAAAAGCATTCTCTCTTGAGAGGTGATTAGCTGTCCCTGATTGTTTCTTGTCTGGAATTCCCCTGTTTTTGAATGTTGTTCTTTATTTACTATTATTAACAGAACTATTTAGGACTTTATAGGCCAAAGCCAGCACTTTGAATTGAGCTCAGTAGCAGACTGGCAGCCAGTGGAGCTGACATAATAGAGGGGCTGTATGCTCCCTGTACGTTGCTCTGGTGAGAAATCTGGCTGCTGCCTGTTGGACTATTTGAAGCTTCTGAGCAGTCTTCAGTGGCAGCCCCATGTAGAACATGTTGCAGTAATCTATTCAAGATGTAATAAGAGCATGGACCACCATGTTTACTAGATAATAGTGTTCACTAGATAATAGTGAACTCTATTGAATTGTAGGACATCTAGCTGAAGTTACATTGGAAGACCTAGAAGATACCTAAAGAGGACATATTTTGTTGAACATGGACAAATGAAACCACAGATATTAGTCTCATGGATATTGGGGCATACTATACTGAACATGAAGAAATTTGCACATTTAAAAAAACCCAACATTTTACATTTTAATTAAAAAAATGGATTAACAAAAAAGTATAGAAGAGAGAGAGGAGAGAGAAAAGAAAAAATAAAAACTGTGCAGAAAATAAGAAGTAACAAAAGAATTCTGTCCTTGACTTCCATCTACTCCTCAGTGGTCCTTTCTATCTTCATTGTCTTGTCTTTCTTCTAGCTCTTTACTTTCCCCAGTTTTACCATTCAATGCCTCAAGAACTTCTGTTTTATATTCCATTCTATATTGCCAATTCTATTTTTAGTTGCTTAAAATAGTCTTTTACTAGGTCCTATTTTGTCTGTTTTTGGGTAACCCTTGTTTTGGTGTTATCCAATATGTGAGTCTAATCATACACATTATTTCTAATACCTTGTTTTGGCAGTCCTCTATCCTAGGTGCTTCCTTAAGCCTCCAATTTGCACATTTTTGATATAGGCTAAAAAAGAGAACCAAAACGTATTTGCACTGTCTCAATTCAATAACACAGCTGATCTTAACAGGGGTTGCCCTGCCTGCCATATAGGTAATAAACATGAGGAACCTCTTACAAGAAAAAGTAAGTGTAAATGAATGCAAGTCTAAACTCTGAATGTTAAGCCTTAAACACTCAAAACCCTAGGCATACATAAAATACGTCAGTTTCACCTTCTTCCACATTTCTTCATTTGCTTTCCTTAACATTTCCCATTCTTTTCATCCTGAATATTAGAAAATGTATAGATTTTGCTTAGAAAATGAACTAAAATGTCTCATCTATCCCTAACTTTAGCAAATATCTATCCAGGTTTTTCCTGAGATTTTTTTTCTGTCAGGTTTCTACTTGCACTGCAGAACCTAAAATAGTTATGAATACTCTTGGGCTGGTCATTAAAACCTAGCTGGTGAAAGCAACATTTCCAGTTTATCATTAAATTTGAAGCATCTAAGTCTCTCCTTTCTTAATTGAATGTAAATAAGTGCTATGATGTACACCACCACAAGGTCAGTGAATGAATAATTAAATGTTTGCATAGGACTTCAGGACTGGATATTTACATTTGTTTTCTGAGCATGCTTGTCGCTATGTTTAACAGAACAGTACTGGTTTCCCATCAAAGTGATGGGTATAATACCAGAGGACTGGGAAGTCTCTCTTCAAAATCTGGAAAAATGTGCTTTTACACATGCTTGGAACCATCTTGAAATCTTCAGGAATCAGATCTTTTCCTATTCATCCACACTGGAATTGTGAAAAGGACAGTTGCTCACATTAACATATAATTTCTTGGTCTGAGTTGGCTTTGTATATTTATTGAGACGAATGTTAAGAAAGCTAAATTTTGTATCAAATTACACTTGTCAAAATACAGCTCATACTCACAGATCTTCAGTATTTCTTCCAAAAAACATTCATTGTGATTTTTTTTTGAAATTTATTTATTTGGAGGTTGTTTTGGGCATCTTTATATGCATACATCACAAAATAAAGAACAGAATTTGGCAATAGATTTTGGTATATAAGGGAAATTCAGTTGCCTAATGAAATCTATTAGGTCCTTCCTCATCCAGGAAAAAAGATCCCTAGAACATTTTACATAGCAATTTAAAAATAAAAAGCTATTCCATTTGCCCAGGACAAAATTACTTGTTCTGTTGCCAGGTCCTTCTATTGTTGAAGTTTGAAAATTTGCACTTACTGAATAGATTTTGAAAAACCAGCACTTCTTATTTCATGAGATTAATCTGAAGACAAGAATTGGGGAAATTGCTTTGAGCATGATCCAAAAAGGCTCCATTGCTTCCACTGGGAGATAATTAAGCACATGCTCAATGAGGCCCATTGCCATTCAAGGGAATGTGCCTGCATTTCCCCCTGTGAAATGTTGGAAGGACTCAGGAATCTGATGCAGCTGCCAGAAGGATGGTATCAGCTGTCTTTCCCCCAAATCCATAACAGCTCTTATACAAGTATTATGCATGGTTGAGAGAAGAAAATATGTGCTGTTATATTTTTAAAATCACACCTTTGCAATATATAGGAACATTTCAGGAGGCAGGGAAAGTGGAAGAAGACATTTTCCTCCTCTCATTTTCCAGGGACATCATCAGGGATGTAAATAAAGGAGAGGTGTGATATTTATCCCCCATACAAGAAGTGTCCATTCGAATGAAGTCTTCTATAATTCTCCAAGTTTCTAGCATTGCAAAGAGTAAGACACTGAAAATTGTATTTCTTTTGGTAATGTAGAGATTACTGAGATTTTTTTTTGCCTGCCTCTGCTGAATTCTTAAATGCTTTCAGTTACTACAGTGCTAGAAATGTGGGGACGGAAGGAAAATTTCAAAGGAAACAGAATTCTCCTATTGGGGGAATTCTTATGCTCTCATTTGCTAATCCGTATAGCTGTTTCTTATATAAATATATAGCATGTCTGTTGATGCTGATCTTTGCCGTCACCTCATGGACCAACCCATGCCAGAGCTCCCTGTTGCTGTCACTACCCCCAGATCCTTCAGAGTCGTCAGTCACTTCAAGGGTACCGTTCATCCATCTTGCCCTTGGTCGGCCCCTCTTTATTTTTCCTCCCCCCCCCAGCTTTTCTGATTTCTCATTATGTGGCCAAAGTACTTCATCTCTGCCTCTAATATCCTTTCCATCCAATGAACAGTCAGGCTTTATTTCCTGAAGTATGGCCCGGTTAGATCTTTTTGTGGTCCAAGGAACTCTCAGAATTTTCCAAAACCACAGTTCAAAAGCATCTATCTTCCTTCACTCAGCCTTCCTTATGGTCCAGCTCCCACATCCAAAGGTTGCTATGGGGAATACCATTGCTTTAACTATGCGGATCTTTATTGCCAGTGTGATGTCTCTACTCTTTACTATTTTATCGAGATTGGTCATTGCTCTCCTCCCAAGAAGTAAACGTCTTCTGGCTGCAGTCTGCATCTGCAGTAATCTTTGCACTTAGAAATACAAATTCTGTCACTGCCTCCACGTTTTCTCCCTCTATTTGCCAGTTATCAATCAGTTTGGTTGTCATAATCTTGTTTTTTTTAATGTTTAACTGCAACCCAGCTTTTGCACTTTTTTCTTTCACCTTGATTAGAAGGCTCCTCAGCTCCTCCTCGCTTTCAGCCATCAAAGTGATATCATTTGCATATCTAAGGTGGTTAATGTTTCTTCCAGCGATTTTACCCCCAGCCTTGCTTTTGTCAAGCCCCACACATTGCATGATGTGTTCTGCATACACTTTTCATCATGACCGAGATACCCTAAAGGCACCAGATCCATTTGATCTTCAAAACTAAGCAGGGTCAGTTAGTACATCAGTGGGAGACCACAAACAAATAATATATAATATAGACCAGTGGTTCTCAACCTGTAGCCCCCCAGGTGTGTTGGCCTACCACTCCCAGAAATCCCAGCCAGTTTACCAGCTGGGTGTTGAAAACCAAAACCTCTGGGAACCCACAGGTTGAGAACCATTGCTATAGACTATATTTTAGAGGAAGGAACTGGCAAAATCACCTCTGTGTATTCCTTGCCTGAAAAAAATCCTATGATATTTACGGGTCGCTAGAGGAAGTATCGCTTCATTTTTGTGGCACTGGAGCTTGAGCACCTCAATGATGCCACGAGGGAAACCTTGAAGGGACACCCAAGATGGGATGGTCATGGCAGAGAGGTCAGACCAAGCACAATCCCTGGGGAAGGCAATGGCAAACCACCCCAGTATTCTTGCCAAGAAAACTAAATGGACCAGTACAACCAGAGATATGTCAGTATGCCATCAGAAGATGGGACTCCCAGGTCAGAAGGTGGTCAAAATGCTACTGGGGAGGAGCAGAGGATAAGTTCAACTAGCCCCAGATGTGATGACGCAGCTAGCTCAAAGCCGAAAGGAAGGCTAGCGGTCGACGGTGCTGGAGGTGAACGATGAATCCGATGCTCTAAAGATCAACACATCATAGGAACCTGGAATGTAAGATCTATGAGCCAGGGCAAACTGGATATTGTTATTGGTGAGATGTTATAAAGGGACACGGTTAATCAGGGGTATTTGAAACCCAAAATCAAGCTGTGATGAGCTGGAATGATCTTCTGGCCGGAAACCCTTTCGAAAGACCACTGGTCACCACCAGACTTATAATCAATATTAAGCCTTTGGCTTACTAGAGGTACCTTAGTAAGCCAGAATGCTCTGTGCATTCAGGCCTGTGCACTGAGGTAATACTGAAGATATTATTTCTTCAAAATGTACACTGCCACCATTAGTCTTTTGATTGCTGCAGGGAACTGCTTTAAAACTCTTTTGACAGAGGCACACGTGAGGCAGATGTGTAGAACAACAAAACAATGAAGTTTATTTAAGAGAACTTACAAAATAGGCATTAAGCTTAGTGGTTAAGAAATATTGGCACAAAAATGTATGGTTCCTTTAAGCAGTTTAAATCTTTGTTACAAAACACCACTCCTTTCTCCCTCCAAGAATTTACTGACAGGATTTCCTCTCTGCCTAGCAAATTTTAAGTCCACTACAGATAGTCCTTCCCTGGATCTATCTCTCCACTCCTCTACCCACTATCTCCCTGATAGCTGTAGAATCTTCTACACTAGCTAACTGTGCTAGCTATCTGACCAATTTTCAGGCTACTTCTCTCTAACACTATCTCCCACAACTGCTCTCTTACACTTCCTCCAAAGAACTGCCTCCCTGAACAGACACCCTCTCCCTCAAAGTTTTTTCAAAACGCCCCCTTTCAAGTCACTTTTTTCTTTTTCTAAGTTAGGCTCCACCCCCTTCTCTACCAGACAATCCTAACTCCCCTCATTTCCTTCCAGGCATACTCTTAGGCACGCCCCCTTTTGGAAATGAGATCCAAGATGGATGCTCCAGGCAACTATCCAAAATGGCTGCCTACTTCTCAAATGTGGCTGGTGGGGACAAGGGATAGGGCCTTCTCGGTGGTGGCTCCCCGCCTGTGGAATGCGCTCCCTATCGATGTACAATCCACCTCATCCCTCCTGGCATTCAGGAAAAAAGTAAAATCCTGGTTGTGGGACCAGGTGTTTGCACACCAGCACAAGGCAGCACTTTAGATGGGATTTTAATGGAAAGTGGATGAATAGGGCCAATGCTTTTATGGACAGAACATTGTTTTAATCTGGAATGAATGTGCATGATGTTCAGGTAATTTTATTTTAATGTATTTTAATTGTTGAAGGGTTCTGGGGTCTTATATTGTTACTGTGGGCATCATTGCGCCTTTCACTCGGGGGTTGAGAAGAGTGGGATAAAATCCTGAAATAAATAAATAAATAAATACATTCTTGGGCCTACTTTTCCTAGGCTTTACCTAGCCTACCAGGTAGGGAATTCATCACAGATGTCAAGACTAAAGATAGACATTCTGGGGGTTCGTGAACTGAAATGGACTGGAATGGGTCATTTCACATCAGATGACCACCAGGTCTACTACTGCGGACAAGAGGAACACCAAAGAAATGGAGTAGCCTTCATAATTAATAAGAAAGTCACTAAAGCAATGCTTTGATGCAATAAAAAAATGACAATGATTTCAATTTGAGTGCAAGGCAAGCCTTTTAACAATACAGTGATCCAATTATACGCCCCAACCACAGCTGCTGAAGAAGCAGAAGTAGATCAGTTCTCTGAGGATCTGCAGCACCTACTGGATAATACAACAAAAGGAGACATTATTTTCATTACAGGAGACTGGAAAGCTAAGGTGGGAAGTCAAATGACAACTGGGATCACAGGCAAGCATGGTCTGGGAAAACAAAATGAAGCCGGGTGTAAACTGATAGAATTTTGCCAGGAAAACTCATTGTGTATAACTAACACTCTCTTCCAACAACCTAAAAGACCTCCCAATACATGGACTTCACCAGATGGGCAACACTTAAATCAGATTGACTACATCCTTTGCAGCACAAGGTGGCGGACATTCATCCAGTCGGTGAAAATAAGGCCTGGGGCTGACTGTAGTTCAGATCATGAACTTTATTGCTCAATTTAGAATAAGACTAAAAAGATCAGGGAAAGCACAAAACAGTTAGATATGATCTCACTAACATTCCTAGCGAATATGCAGTGGAGGTGAAGAACAGATTTAAGGGACTCAATTTAATAAATATAGTCCCAGAAGAACTATGGACAGAAATCTACAACATTGTTCAGGAGGCAGCAACAAAGTACGTTCCAAAGAAGAAAAAAACCCCAAGAAGGCTAAATGGTTGTCTGCTGAGACACTGGAAGTAGCCCAAAAAAGGAGGAAATCAAAAGGAAACAGTGATAAGGGGAAATATGCCCAGTTAAATGCACAATTCCATAGGTTAGCCAGAAGAGATAAGGAACTATTTTTTAACAAGCAATGCATGGAAGTGGAAGAAGACAAGAGATCTCTTCCAGAAAATTAGAAACATTGGAGGTAAATTTCGGGAAAAAGTGGGCATGGTCAAAAATAAAGATAGCAGGGACCTAACAGAAGCTGAAGAGATCAAGAGAAAGTGGCAAGGGTATCCAGAAGATCTGTATAGGAAGGATAATAATATCGAGGATAGTTTTGACAGTGTGGTGAGTGAATTAGAACCAGACATCCTGAGGAGTGAGGTTTAATGGGCCTTAAGAATCATTGCTAACAACAAGGCAGCAGGAGACGACTGGATCCCAGCTGAATTGTTCAAAATCTTGAAAGGTGATGCTGTCAAGATGATGCATGCCATATGTCAGCAAATATGGAAAACACAAGAATGGTCATCAGACTGGAAAAAATAAACTTATATTCCCATACCAAAAAAGGGAAATGCTAAAGAATGCTCAAACTTTCATACAGTGGCTCTTATTTCTCATGCTGGTAAGTAATGCTCAAGATCCTGCAAGGAAGACTCCATCAACACATGGAGAGAGAGAGAGTTGTCAGATGGACAAGCTGGGTTTAGAAAAAGCAGAGGAATGAGAGATCAAAGTGCCAATATCCGCTAGATAATGAAGAAAGGCAGGGAGTTTCAGAAAAACACCTATTTCTGCTTTGTTGACTACTCTAAAGCCTTTGACTGTGTGGATCATAATAAATTGTGGCAAGTTCTTGGTGGTATGGGCATACCAAATTAAAATCACTTTGTCTCTCTTCTGAGGAATCTGTATAATGACCAAGTAGCAATAGTAAGAACTGACCATGGAACAACAGACTGGTTCAAAATCTATCTGAAACCAGATTGAAATGGTTGCAAGAATATGAATTTACCCAGTAACTACATTCAAGAACATCTGAAATCCCCCAGTCATGTAAGATGTAGCCCAGGGCTCCCAGGGCAAAAATACTCGAGCTCTCTCTCTCTCTCTCTCTCTCTCTCTCTCTTTCTTTCTTTCTTTCTTTTTGTATTTTTTCTTTTTGCTCCCAAAATGGTTCTGGGTGTGTCTATGGTTTCCATTTGAAAGTTAGGAGAGGTTTTTTTAAAGGAAACAAAACGTGGTTTTAGAATGCACCTAAAACAATCTGCCTCCTCCAAATGGGACCCCCCCCCCCCAATCTAAGAGACCTTGGACGGGTCTACAGACAACACCAGCTCTTTGTCTTAGAAATGGACAAAGAGTCAGACACAACTAAACTTAATGTCAGGGGAAACATTTACCTTTACAATCCAAAAAGAGATAGTAATGTTTTATGGCACTAATCTATGGGGCTCTGCTACTATAAATATCAAATATTTTATAGGTTTGAGTGTGGCAGCAAGCCTTGAACTTTTATTGAACATTATCTATACAACAGGAGAAAACTGAGCCCTCATGAGCTCTGAACACCACCAGCAATAATACTCTTGTTAGGAGGTGTGGATCCGCCACAGTGTTTTGTCACAGTCACCCCTTGTGTAATTTATTATAACTAAGAACATGACCCAGTTTATAGCACAAACCTAGCCTTGAAGTGTATCCAGTGAAGTTTTGAACTTTTCCTTTATGCTTTTTTTGTCCAGAATCAGATGAGTATAATAGCCGAAAAACAGAACATCATGTCCTCTACACAAAAAAAAACCTAATAAAGCAGCTGTATCCAAAGCGCCTTAAACTTCAGAGCATATTTTGCCGGACAACATTTTGTGAGTCATATTTAGCTATCAAATTGGTAAAACCCATTAACAATTCACTTTAATGGCTAGAAGATTGCAGTTCTTTTTGAAGTGTGTTTGATATAGTTATAAACTGTGGACTGTGAAAATAAGCCTCCCACTCTTCAAAGCGCTGTTTCTTCACAAGGGGGAAAATGGATAAGGCAAAACAGAAGAAAAGGAGAAAGGAGAAAAAGAAATCTGAAAGGGATAAAAAAATTCTTCCCTGGAATCAAGCTTTACTTAGTCTTTTGAGAGCAGAAATATATTTAAGAAGAATCCTTTCAATGTTATGATGATGTGTAAAATCAAAATGGCAAAAATAGTAGATAAAATTAAATATTCATCATGTCATTCATTTTATGTTATTCAGGTGTCCCTTAATTAATTTAGGATAGTAGATGGGCTTCCTATGTGAATATATACAACAAAAGGGTTGCTCATGTTAAACATTATGAGCTTAGTCTTACAGGTTAGTCTCAATTTAGTTGACTCATGGAATAACTTGTTACCTCTTAACATACACAGTTATAGGTTTCTTATTTTCTGGAACCTAGTTAAATCTGGGTATTCAATGAAAGAGATCACTCTGTAGCAGCATTCCCCAACATGGTGCCCTTTAGATATATGGGACTCAAGCACTTCCCTCTGCTTGGTGTTTGTTATGTTATTGTTACATGCCAGGTAAGTAAACTAGGACTTTATCACACTATCCCGTTGTCTTGCAGCAATAACATTGGTGAAGACATTGGAAACATACCAGTATGGAAACTATCCCTTCTTCCCTGACAAAAGTCCATATTCTTCCACTGCTATTCATTAGCAAGGACAAAGGGCATTTCCTTCCATTTTAGTTGGCAATTAAATGTTAGTTAGCTATTGATGCACATCCCATGGTAAATTAGTGGCCAAATAGCAAGAGTTGCACCTGGGAGCCACCCATGAGAAAGGAAGTGTTGTACTCACTCTCTGGAGGACTAACACTCCATCTTGTTGGCATCCGACACCTGTGGTTCTCAAACTGTAGTCCATCAATATTGTTGCAGATTATTTTCCAGAGGTCCAAGCTATCATGGCAAATGGGAAAGGATTCTAGGAGTTAATTGATGCATTTGCTTGGCTTTGACCATTGGAAAGAACTCTGCACTATTTGTATGCTTTTGCCCTTGTTGAACTGCTTGCTGTGGATGACTATGGACTGCAGGCATGTAGCCGGGGGGGGGGGCTAAGGGGGCTTCAGCCCCCCCCCCGAAATTCTCAGGGTGGTCCGTGAAAAGACCTTACTGGTACATTATTTAAACTGTTATGTTTATTTATATCATGATCTGATCACCATACTCATTATATCCCACATTAATGGGGTTATTGGGATAACAATACAAAAGGTTTGCTAGGGTAGACCCTCTTCCACCCAGTCTCAGCCCCGAACCAAACTCAGCCCCGAATCAAAATCCTGGCTACGGCCCTGATGGACTGCCTTTAACTATGAGACAGTGAGTGGCTGCATTAACAGAGATTCTGTGTACAGGTCTTTGACAGTATACTTACACATCAGCAAGGTGCCAGCTGGTATACATTACTACCAGCATTCAAACAGGATCTTGACCTGTACCTGCTCTAAGGTGACTAAGGTGACTGTCCAAACAACAACTAAGCAGTGATTACACTCTCCATTATTCCCTCTAAGTGCTTAAAGATATGAATTCTCTCCTGGCAATTCCACCTGGTATGTATCAATTTCACAGCCATTGTGGTATAGAGTTGGATTACTCTGTGAGACTGAACTTCAGAATGTTGTTTGACCATGGAAACCCAATGGATGACCTTGAGAAAGTTATATTTTCTCAACTTCAGAGGAAGGCAATGACACTCCTCCCATGAACAAATTTTGCAAAGAAACCTACTTGATGTGGCCTGAGAACTTCTAAAAGTAGAAAATAATTTGAAAGCACACAACAATAGCTGGAAGTATTCACACCACAACATCATAGCACTTTGATTCTGCTTTAAAAGCAATGGCTCCATCCTCTGGGAGCTGTAACTTAATGAGGTAATTATAATTCTCTACCACAGAGCTCTAATGCTATATTTCAGGCAGTAGAATAAAGCAGTCTAGCAGGAAATCCAAGGAAGTCACAAAACTATAAATCCCAGGATTACATAGCCAAGGCAGTTAAAATGCCATCAAACTGCTATTATTGTGCAGTGCAAATATGCCCCTGGTGAGTTGCATTACCTTCTGACGCAGTGACTATTGTTTCTCAGAATTATTTCCAGAATACACCAGAGAACAACTCACAAGGGTTTGGTTTTTGTTTTTTTGGTAAGGAAACACAAACACTGGCAAAACCAATTTCTTGTTGTTTGCTGTAGATGGGGAAAAAAACTAAGGGTAAAAATAAAAATGCAGCTTGTCATGGAATGGGTAAGCTATTAAAGTGCAAAATGACACAGCAGAACGAAAATCTGCAGGACACGTGGTGAAACACAGTGAAATTAGTGAGGCAGTCCCTTCCTTCTCCATAATGATTGATGGTGTTCACAGAGAAAGCAAGGAACAATGTAGGAAGCCAGCAACATTTTTTAAAAATCGGCTCAATTGTCAGCATTCCACTTAAGGTTGGAATACTGTATATTACGTAGCATGAAAGGGAGAGAAAGAAGATAACAAGGGCATCCTTCAAAGAGAGATACTAGCACAGTGTGTTGTCATGTTGCTTTTCATATCATGAACATTTCTCCTCTTGTATGCACACACACACACTCACAAAATACATAAAGTAACTTCAACAACTGTCAAAGTATATGTTGTTTGTCCTCATTGCACCAAGAATGTAGAGTTTGTTCCCTTTTTAGCAAATACAAGTTCTAATTGTCTATCATGTGTAGCAGGACTGAAATATACATTTCTGCAGCTTACACATTTTATATTCTTAGATGTACAAGATGTGAAGAAAAATAGTACTCCAGCAGGAGAAATACCCAGGGACTAAGAGATACATGCAGGAAAGATACCAGTCAGACCAAAATGTTCTCAACTCCCATAGGAAATGACAAAGTACATGCAGTATCTGCTTGTTTGCAATTTAATCAGAGGAATGGGGTAAACATCTTTGTAAGCTCTTGTGTTTTCTTTGTTGTTGTTTGTTCATTCAGTCGCTTCCAACTCTTCTAGACCTCATGGACCAGCCCATGCCAGAGCTCCCTGTTGGCCATCACCTCCCTCAGCTCCTTCAGAGTCAAGCCAGTTACTTCAAGGATATTTATTTATTTATTTATTTATTTATTTATTTATGGTATTTGTACCCCGTAGCTTCTCACCCCTGCAGGGGGACAGCACGGCTTACATTTGCAGCACTACAGGCTGCAACACCACAATACAATTTAAAATACACCATATAATCAACATCATTAAAAAGCATTTTAAACATTTTAAAAAACATTACATTAAAAACCACTACATACAACAATAATTAATTAAAGCCATCAAGCGGAACACATTGTCAGTCCAGTCAAGTCCAAAGTGTCAAATCAGTCAAATCCAAAGGTACAATTTACATCTGCTGCCCAAAGGCCTGGTCCCAGAACCACGACTTTAGCTTTTTTCTAAAAGCGAGGAGAGATGGAGTTGATCTTATTTCGTATGGGAGTGCGTTCCATAGGCGAGGGGCCACCGCCGAGAAGGCCCTGTCTCTCGTCCCCACCAGCCGCATTTGCGATACTGGCGGGAGCGAGAGCAAGGCCTCCATCCATCTTGCCCTTGGTCAGCCCCTCTTCCTTTTTCCTTCCATTTTCCCCAGCATCATTGTCTTCTCTAAGCTTTCCTGCTTTCTCATGATATGGCCAAAGTATTTCATCTTTGCCTCTACTATCCTTCCCTCCAATGAGTAGTCGGGCTTTATTTCCTGAAGTATGGACTGGTTGGATCTTCTGGTACAAGGCAGTCTCAGAATTTTCCTCCAACAACACATTAGCATCTATCTTCCTTCGCTCAGCTTTCCTTATGGTCCAGCTCTCACATCCATAAATTACTTCGAGGAATACCACTGCTTTAACTATTTGGATCTTCATTGCTAGTGTGATGTCTGTGTGTTTTCTGGACCTATGTAAAAAAAACCCCACATGCCTGTCACCATCTCTGCTCTGTAAATCCTGTAACCTTTATCTTCCATTTTATTTTATGTTATCCTTTGAAATTTTTGACAGGATGAAAAGATTCTAAATCCTTTAATTTTTTTAAAGAACTATTCTTTTTTTCCAGTGACTGCTGTCCACAACCCGGTGCTATCAAAAATAACACACACACACACACACACACACACATATATATATAACACCATCAAATACCTTTGGGCTCTGGGACATATAGTAAAAAGTAACTTTTCTAAGCATTTCCAATCCATGCCTCTGCTGCTGTTCTGTGCTAAATGCAAATGCCAAATGTGATTCTTGATTCATGTTCATCTTGAACCCACAAAAAGCTCTTGTCTCTGTCATACGCAAGGGCCAATGTATTCAGTAGGATCTGTGACAATATGTGTTTTATGCTTCAATGAAATAAAAAACCCTTTGACATCTTTGGAAGGAGGCGTTTTAATTTTGTGTAACAGGCTTTGAGCTCACTCTTGATCTCAGAATGAGGCTGATTTAATATCAAATAGCCGTAATCTTGCACTGTGTCCATAAAGCATTTGCATGTCTTGCTTCTTCATCTTCTCATTCTTGATGTGAAGTAGATGGATAATTATCCCAGCAGGTGTTCTTCAAACATATCAATCCAATTACCTCCCACTTTAAGAATTTCACTTTTGAAAAGACAAATCTGCTAATGTTGCATTCGCAGACCAAACAGGCTTTAGAAGTATAACAGCTGCTTTCTCCTCCCAGTTCTCTGTCATAATCACACTGAGAAACTAAAAGCTTTGAGGAATATCCCAAGCCACTTAACAATTTCCTTCCTCTCCAATTATAAATAAAACCCACTCCATATTCTGTTTTTGTTTTGAGTGTAAGGACTGTAGGTCTATGTACTAAGCATGGTTAGGTTCGGCCAGAATCTTCGTAATTTGGAATGAATTTGGAAAGACTTGCTTTTTGAAGCAATTTCAACGTTTTTAAGGAAACCGGAAGTCCCTTTGCCCTTCCAAAGCTTTTTCTGCCATTTCTGTTACGTAGCAGTAAGTGAGTCGAAAATGATTCAGCATTTCCCCGCTTCTGGTCCCTGGCCTTGGCTCAAGCCTGGGAAGCCGTTTTAAAGCAGAGTGGATGAATTTCCTCCCTCCCCTCTCCCCTCGCTTCTGTCTGGATCTTGGGAAGCATTTTAAAACAGAGTGGATGAATTTCTTCCCATTTCCTACTTCTGTCTGAAATTGGAAGCGCTTCCCCCTTTTTTTCTGGAGTAAAACAACTACTTTCAAAGTAAAGACCACCCAATGAAACAGGAAATAACACTTTCAAACCGTTAAGGAAAGGATTCAAAAGTCTCGGAAATTTTGAAAAGTTTTGAACATTTTTTTCTGTGAAATTCAGAATTGACTTTAGAATCGAATCACCAGCACCCCCTACATCCGAAACGAGTTTTGAACCATTTTTCCCCCCAAACAAGCCTACTGTGTACCAAAATAAACAATGGCAAAACTGGTTGATATTTCTAGGAGTCACTTTTTTCAAAGCCACGTGATACATCTAAAGGGGAAGCAATCAAAGTAGACCCTGTGTGTTGGCTTTATGGAGAAAGGCTTGCTAGTAGTGGACAACTGAAGGACTGGGAGTTAACTATGCCTAGTAGAAAGGAGCAGGAGAAGGCACGAATAGCAAGAGAAAGTGGGGAAGTTGCTGTTTTCCAAGTCCCAGAATCCCCAATCTGGATAGTTGGTAATAGAGGATTATGGGAGTTCACTACAGGTCTCCTACCCTAGTATAGAACATAAATGTGTGAAAAGAGTTTGTGAGATTGTGCCATTAGAAGTAGACAGGTCTTAGCATCTTCCAAAAAAAGCACTGAAAGACTTTCCTGTTAGATATATGATCCATATTTTAAGCTGCTCTAGATTTTTTTGAAGGTCTATATCTTCTGTATCTCAGTGCAGGAGTTTACCTATGTATAGCAAATACATCAAGAAGCTGTCAAGAACATGCAGGTCAGCTGTACCATCTGGACATCAGCAGATAAACCAGGAAATCTTGATCCTGGCAATTTGCATTGTCAGCTTTAATACGAAGGGGGAATGATATGGATCCACGAGGAAGGTTTGCACCTCTGTGCAAAAAGCCTTTCAGGTTTATAGCAATACTTCCAAAGCCCACCTTCTCGCTCATCTGGTGTTCTGCTGAAGATGGAGGTGACTGGGATCAGTATACATATGTATAGGACCTACACATTTTTGATGACACAGATTTTCTGAACAGTGATTCAGTTTGGTCATCTTTACATGGAACAAGACAGACTGCTTTAAAATTTTGTGTCTTCAAGATAAGAAAACATACTGAATTATACGTTCTAATCATTTCCACTACAAGCGGAAGGGGCTGAAAAAATTACTAACCTTTCATTACAGGTTTGTGGCAGGAGTCAGCAACTCTCAGGAATTAGGTGACTACTTCAGCTACTATGAGACCTTAGAGAGATGTCCCCACACCTCAAAAAAAATCCCCAAAATGCTAGCTAGAGGGCATGGAGGCATTTTGCCATGCCCTCCCCATCCTCTGTTCCATTTTAGGTGCCTGAAAGGCCTTTTAAACAACTGAAAGTGAAGTTATTTCCATTTTTAAAAAACTGAGAGCATGGGAGTGTATGCATGGCCTGGTGGTGTGCAGCTTACCCACTCCTGGTTTAATGTGGTATCGATAAGAATAATAAAATTATTACCCACATCTCATTGCGAGAGATCTACAACTGTCACTCTAACTTTCCTCTCCCTAGCCAGAAATGAAACCTCTAACAAACCACAGGGTTATTCCTCTTGCTCGTCAAGGGAGAGACAAACCAGAACTGTTGGAGTTTGGGTAGTTGTAAACAAACTATGGTTTGTTCAACCAGTCCTGTTTGCAGTAAAAACACATTCTCATCTGCAACAAAACAAAGTTCTAGATTCTACAGAACTCTGATTTGATAATGCAAGCAAACCTATCCATTATGCATTTCTTTTAATAGTTATAAGTTATTTGAATATATTAAATGTCAAAGTGTGGTATAAGGGGTTTCATATTAATTTGTCCACTGTGTGGCTTCACGTTACCAGATGTGCATTTTAACTGTATGGGGAGCTGTACTGTGAAAATCTAGAATCGAAACATAATTTTTTTGTGTGCTACAAATAATCTGAATTATATTTTAAGGGATGCGTAAACAGATGTGAGAGTCCTTTCAGTTTGTCAGAATGCCAAAGCATGAAAGGGCAAAACAATTAATTATAGGATAGATTAAACTTCACAAATTTCAGTTAGATAAAATCTTATTTGCTGTTTACGCTTCAAGGAGAATATCTGCCTGTATTTTGTGGTTATGCTGAACTACTGTAGCCTTATTCATATACTTAAGATATGAAAGGTGAATGGCCTTGTTAATTACCGAGGATAATATTCTCAAAAGTACTTCAATGGGTGAAGTGCCACAATATTGTTTTTTCAGCACTGAACTATATTACCGGTAGCATAGCTGGTGGTGGCTGGTGTTGCTGGGGTAGCAAATTTATGCTGGATTTCAGTTCAAATTTTAAAGGATCTATACAAGCTGCAAAAGCTATTTGAAGGGTAAGAATGAAACCTCTTGAGACTAAACTCTGTGTAGATTCACTACCACACTAAAATGAAAGCCACATACCTGTGTGAGCGCATTTCTGTCTACGAACCCAGGCGATCTCTTCAATCATCTGGAGAGCCCCTGCTCTCGCTCTCACCCCCTTCACAGGCTCAATTGGTGGGAATGAGGGAGAGGGCCTTCTCTGTGGTGCCCCCCCAACTCTGGAACTCACTCCCCAAGGATATCAGACAAGCCCCCACATTGGCAGTCTTTAGGAGGAGCCTGAAAATGTGGCTGTTCCAGTGTGCCTTCCCTGAATAAAGTAAACAACACCCTGCTCTGACTAATTCCCTACAAAAAGTCCTTAACTACCTCTTGGATTATCTCCCCACATCATCCCTAAAACCCTCCTGCTTAGATACATCCTACCTCTGTTCGCACCCAGTGTTTATTTATTTTAAAATTTTAATATATTACATCTGGCCCAGTCATGAGGTTTTAATTTTTTTGTGTTATTGCTTACAGTATTTGTGAGTTATATTGATTGTACTGTTTTATTGCTTGCTGCTGTACTATTTTACTGATGTGTTATTGGGCTTGGCCTCATGTAAGCCGCCCCGAGTGCCCTTAGGGAGATGGTGACGGGGTATAAATAAAGTATTATTATTTGTGGTTAATGCACAGAATTCTGCAATGAAGGTGCTAGGGGTTGTCTGCCAACATGTCTGTGTTATTCACTGATGAATCCTTGCCATGTGGACAGACCAACACTAACCAATGATTTCTTTAGCTGTCAAGATAATTGTTGTGATGAGTGGCTCCAGATTTATGGTGGGATAGATCTTTCTCTGACATTTTGCTATTGTAATTTAGGAATTGTCTAGGTTTGGGAAATCTAGACAATATAGACCTTAGATGAAGGTTAAAGCCTTCTTATGTATGGAAAAGAAAATCTTCTCCCACAGCTTCAAGATTTATAGAAATTTTACATCTCTAGATACAGTAGAGGGCACTGTATGAAAGAACTTTTGGACTGTGATCAAGCATTTCATGGGAGCATTCGGTGAATGGCTTCAAAAGCTATGAAAGAATGCCATTATTTTTTTTGTTGTATCAGGAGCGAACCAATGTATTTTACAAAACACAAAGTTTAAAAACTTGGCATTCTATGAAATGTCCTTTGACCAGTAGCTGGCCACTTGGAGTGCCTCTGGTGTTGCTATAAAAAGGTCCTCCATTTTGCATGTGGCAGGACTCAGGTTGCATTATAAATCTGTGGTTTGCTTTTCTCCAAACTTGCATATTATGAACTCCACTTTGTAGCCCCATTTCTTAAGGTTGGATCTGCATCTCGTGACACCTTCCAAGTTGCCCAGTCTTCTGTGTGCCCAGGAGGGAGTCTCTCATTTGGCATTGAGGTGCTGGGTTTTAGCCTGCCACTTTTGGACTATTGCTTGCTGATGTGTTCTTGAAATTGTTTCTGTAGATCTTAGAAAACTATGTCTTGATGTAAGGCATTGACGTTCTGGCTGATATCCAAGCAGGGGATGGATCAGAGATGTCACTGCCTTGGTCCTTTCATTATTGGCTGCTACTCCCCAGTGGATGTCAGATGGTGCAATACCTGCTAGACAGTGTAATTTATCCAGTGGTGTAGGGCACAGACAGCCTGTGATAATGCGGCATGTCTCATTAAAAGCCAAATACACTATTTTAGCATGGTGAGATGTATTCCACACTGGGTATGCATACACATCAGCACAGTAGCAAAGCACAAGGGCAGATGTCTTCACTGTTTCTGGTTGTGATCCCCAAGTTGTGCCAGTCAGCTTTCATATGATATTATTTCTAGTGCCCACTTTTGCTTAGTATTGGCAGTGCTTCTTGTATGCCATTAATGAACATCTGATTCGATGATTCCATGTTTGTATGGTGAAGCTTGCTTCCAAGCAACCTGGAAGATACTAGATGGTACTGCATTGAGAAAATCTTAAAATAGCTTAAAACAGCATCACTTTTTGAATGCCTTCAGCCACTAGAAAAAAACAAACAAGGCAGAGCTATCTTTTCCTGCAGTCGCACAAGACTTCAAGAAAGATACAAACCAGATCCTAACATAATTGGGACCACGTGCACAGCCCAGTCCAACCTGAAAACAAGGACAAAGCGAGGGTTGTGAACGTCTGGTGACCCTGGCCTCACGCCGATTCTTCTTTCTCCTTCTTTCCAGACGCGGAGCTGTTAAAATGCTAGGAATTCCACAAGAGCCTCGAAGAGAGAGAGAGAGAGAGAGAGAGAGAGAGAGAGAACTGAGTACATGATGAATAAATGGAGCCCAGAATGAACTTTAGGCTTTGGTTAAAATAATTAGTTGTGCTTTATATGTGGATGTAACATTTAAACTAGAAATACATGTTGATACTATAAATGTTTTTTTAAAAATATAATTGTAGCAGAGAAAGTATCTTTTGGAAAGTTGGAAGTGACACATAATCTGTTTTTGGTTTCATTTAGTGAACATTATATACTCATGTATATGTTGATCTCATGTATAAGTCGAAGGAAGGCTTTGGGACTCAAATATGAATTTTGATATGTCCTATTGATAAGTCGAGGATTCTTCTATGGAGAAGGGAAAGCTTCAGCTACCCCATTTTTCCAAGGAAGTACTCAAAAATGCCCAAAGCAGTGCCACACGCACAGAGTAGAGGGACTGGTGCATCTTTTAGAGGTTTTTTAAAAGACGGATTGGACTTTCAGTTTTTGTCACCACACTCAAAGAAGTAGATGGCTTCTTTTTTCATTTTTATGAGAATTAAGGTATAGGGCGTATTGACCTGTGGATAAGTCAACAGAAGTCTTCAGGATGTATTGTTTTCACTAAAAGTTTTAGGCTTGTACACAAGTATATAGGGTTTTTTCTGTGTCAGGAGCAACTTGAGAAACTGCAAGTTACTTCTGGTGTGAGAGAATTGGTCATCTGCAAGGATGTTGCCCAGGGGATACCTGGATGTTTTACCATCCCGTGGGAGGCTTCTCTCATGTCTCCACATGAGGAGCTGGAGCTGATAGAGGGAGCTCATCCACTCTCTCCCCAGATTCGAACCTGTGACCTGTTAGTCTTCAGTCCGGCCGGCATAGGGGTTTAACCCACAAACCAATTCTCTGGTGAACTGCCTAATCGAAGGCACAATGTAACATCCAGGTTTTTAAGTCCTTATGGAATGTGGACAAGGTAGGTGCTTGTCTGATCTCCTTAAGGAGGGAGTTCCAGAGCCAGGGGCCACCACCAAGAAGACCCTCTCCCTCGTCCCCACCAACCGTGTTTGGGACAGTTAGGGTACGTCCTGGTGTACTGGTTCGTAGTGAAGATAGGCAGGTCCCAAACCATTTAGGGCTTTGTAGGTAATACCCTGCAACCTGAATTGGGATCAGAAATTTATTGGAAGCCGGTGGAGCTGCTTAAACGGGGTGGGGGTGGGGGGGAGGCGTAGACCGCTCTCTGTAGCTAGCTCCCCTTAGCAACCTGGTCGCAGATCTTTGGACCAATTGCAGTTTCCAGGGCAGACCTGGGCAATTGCCGGCCCTCCGGGTGTTTTGGACTTCAACTCCCAGAAATCCTAGCCAGTTTACCAGCCAGTTTACTGAAATCCAAAACACCTGGAGGGCCGGCAATTACCCAAATCTGTTCCAGGGTGTCTTCAAAGGCAGCCCCACATAGAGGTCATTACAGTAGTCCAACCTGGAGGTATATACCCCCAATGTAGTTTTTATTGTGGCTCAAATATGTGCTTTAAAAAAATTAGGAAAGACAAGAGGGAAAGAAAGGGAGAGGGAAGACCTCCACATAAATCCAGCGACATTAGGTGGCAGTAGGACCCCAAGAGCAAGATAGGGGACCCTGGGGGGGGGGTTCCTAGGGGTCCCCTCGCAGACCTTCTATGGAAGGCGGGCTCTTCCTCCTCCTCGCCCCTTCAGGCACACCCCCAAGCCCCCCTCCCCTTGCTTCCTTCGCCTCTTTCTTTGCTGGCGGGGGTTTTGTTTCGCCTTCCTTGGCTGGCCTCTCTTTCGCGGAGCTGCAGCGAGGAGGAGGCGCTGGCCCTCCATTGGCGGGGAGACCGACAGGGAGAGGGAAAGAGGCCGAGTTGGGCTGAGGCGGCGCGGAGCAGAAACGAGGCGCCCGCGGGCTTGGCTGGCGTCCCCCCCTTTGAATTCAGCCTCTCCTTTTCTCCAGCCTCAGCGGGGAAGCCTCTTTCCGGAGCCAGAAGGTGGGGGAAGCGCCTGGGAGCCTCGCGACGCTCCCAAAGTGAGAGGAAGAAGCGCCTGGGTTGAAGCGGAGGAGGAGGAAGGTGGGGAAGAACGGAGGCGCGCTGCTTGGGGCTCCTCTCCCCACGTTTCTCTTGTCTTTTCTCCCCCCTTTTTCGGACCGAGTGAAGCAGAAGGAGGAGCATCTCGGGAGGGTTTCTTCTCCCGAGTCCCATCTCCTCCTCTCCGGCTTTGTTTTGGAACTGGCCATCCGCCTTGGAGCTGCTCCTCTCGTTCCCAAGCCCGCCGCGAAGCCGCCGCCTTCTCCCGCCAACCACCCCGCGTAGGAGAAAGAGGGTTTTTTGGGGGGGGGCTCGGAGCCCCTTCAAGCTGCCCCTTGGGTTTGTTGGACGCCTCTAAAGTGCGGGGAAAGGCGCTCCCGACTCGAGGGTCTGCTTGGGCGCCTTGTGAAGAGAGCGCGCTCCGCTTCTCCTCCTGCTCTGGTGGAGTTCCGACCCGGAGAAGCAAAGCAGGGTTTGGAGGAGGGAAGGAAGAAGGCAGGGAGAGAGGGAGGACCTTCTTCTTCCTCCTCCTCCTCCTCCGCAGTTTGGAAGAGTTTGGCACTTGGGCTGCGACCGCGCTTGTCCGCACACGCCCGCGAACAACGTACACAAACAACACGCCGCTTCCCTCCGTCGCTTTGGACTCCAGCTCGCCTCTTCCCTTCTGGTTCCTTGGCTGGGAAAGGAAGGGCAGCGGGGCCACGCGGGCGGGCGATGCCTCCCTTGCCCCGGGCTCCATGAAATCGGGTCTGATTCGGGATCCAAAAGGAGTGACTTTCCTTTCCCTCGGGATCTGAACAAGGGAAAGGGGCCCGCGAATTTCCCTCAAAGCTTTTGCTTCCCAGGAGGAAAAAGACAAGAGGAAGAGGCCAAGGAGGAGGGCGATGGCCAAGCCGTGGGCAGCCCACCTCGCGGCCGTGGCGGGAGTCCTCTTACTTTTGCAGTGTTTCGCCGACCGGTTGCAGCTCATCGGAGCCTTGAATCCCAGATCGAGCCACGGTGAGGAGGGATCGGGGCCTCAAGAGGAGCCAGGGAGGGAACCGGGAAGGATGGATCCAGGGATACTGCCCGCTCAAAGAAAGCCACAGGCTCGGAGTGGACGGCTCTGGGGCTTTGTCCCTCTTGGATGGGGGATGCTCCTCTTGCAACCCCAGTTGTGCAGGTTTAGGGTGCAGAATTAAGGCAGGTTGACACCACATCGATTGCCATGGCTCAGTGCCATGGAATCATAGTTGTTGTAGTTGGGTGAGACACCAGCACTCTTTTACAGAGAAGGCTAAAGACTTTCTAAAGCAGTGGTTCCCAACCTTTGTTTTGACCAGGGACCACTCTCCAACGTTAGTATCAAAAGGGTTACCAATCCTTCCCTTTTCTCCCTCAGCCACTTAACCCAAAAGGGTTATGAATCGGTTTTTGGTCAACTTTGGATTCGTTTTGGTTATCTGGAGTGCTGATTCTGAAAATTGCATTGGATAGACAGCTCTAGTTTCTGATACCGAACATATGCCACCCAGTAGTCACCATCTGCTCACCCACAAAAAACCATATTTAATAAGCGTGAGTCATGCAAAGGCATAGTAAAGGTGAGGCCACAGACCGTATTTTAGTTTTTGCAGACCACTGGTGGTCCAAGCCCCACAGGTTGGGAATCACTGTTCGAAAGCTACAACTCCCATGATCCTATGATATTGATGAACAGGGGTGGGCAATTACCGGTCCACCTGGTAAATGGCTAGGATTTCTGGGAGTTGAAGTCCAAAACACCTGGAGGGCCGGTAATGACCCACCCCTGATATTGAATCATGACAGTCAAAGTGGTGTCAAACTGCATTCATTCTACAGTGTAGATCAGTGGTTCCCAACCTTTTTTTGACCAGAGACCACTCTCCAACATCAGTACCAAAAGGGTTGTGAATCAGTTTTTGGTCAACTTTAGTGTCAGGTTAGTTATTTGGAGTGCTGATTCAGAAAGTTGCTTTGGATAGAACACATCAGTTCTAGTTTCTGATATAGAACATATGCTATCCAGTAGTCGCCATCTGCTCGCCCCAGAAAACCATATTTAATAAGCTTCAGCAGGATAAAAGTGTTTCGTGAGACCCGATGTAGTAACATGATGAGGCCGCTGACCATATTTAAGTTCTTGCAGACCACTGGTAGTCCATGGACCACAGACGGGAACCACTGGTGTAGATGCACCCTTAGAGTGATAGGATTCTGCCATAGTGGTGGGCATCATTTTCCTGTGGTTGACTATTCTTCAGAGCATGTGCAGAGTACTGTTTCTTTGCAGTTGAGGAAACAACAGCCCTGGCTCCCTCCTGCTGTAATTATGAAAGCATCCTTTCCCTTTTGGCAGATGGCAAATTTCCAGCTTGAGTTATGATGACACAAATGGACCCAGACTGGTTGACCGCCATCCATTGGGTTCTTGTCAAGCCTTCCAGGGTGACCTGAGGTTGTACAGTTCCCTCCTGAGGTGTGTGTTTGTGGGGAATAACAGTTAGTGTCTTTCTGTTTTTTTGTCAACCACACTCTTGTTTGGATGAGGGGAGTTCAATCCAGGAACTGTGCTATATAGCCTGGTGGTGGTTTTGTGTTTTGAGAATCCTGCTCTTAATCTTGAGTTGGGAGAGTTGAGTCCTATGGTTGTCCGGGATCTCTTCCATCCATCATTGTGAACCTGTAAATTGTTTGATTAACTTGAAATCCAAGTTCCCAAGTTCTTTTCGTGATGGAGTATTTCCTTTGCGTTTCAATCTCTACAAGGACTGGGGCAACTTCTGCTATATTTCTACCTATAGCTTTTCTGTCTATAGGAGACCTTCATTACCAGCCATTAGCATACAACCAAAGAAGGCTTCGGCATCTTTTCCTTCACATAGTTTGAGAGAACTCTAGTTTCAATAGATACAGGTGAATAACTAAGACTGCAGGTGGCTTCAAGCAGGGCACGTGGAAAGCTACCTCATACTGGCTCATTTCTTCTGTACATGTAATTTACTATTGTTTACACTAAAGAGTAATGGCTTTTCAAGATTGTAGACCATAGTCTTTCCCCCCAGATCTGATGCCAAGCCCCCATTCTTGCTGGCTTGCTGCTTCCTTCCTTTGCTTTCTTCTCTTCAATACAAGAGCCTCTAATTCCATCCTCCTAACTTGTAAGCCAGCCTCTGTAGAGCAGGCAGTAGGATTTGTCATTTATGCCTCTGGTTGCAAAGTAAACTATTGAAAAAGGCATCTAGTTGATTTATGAAACAAAAGTTGAGCAGGAGGATCTTTTTACATCATAAGTGATGGAGAAGAGCATCTGCTTGTCGCATCTTCTTGTAACTTCAACAAAGTTGTATACTTGTGTCCAGAGTCTTGGAGTGTGAAATGTTAACTAATGACTTCTTCAGTTTTATTGTGACACTCCTGATTCCATCTAGAAAGAGACACCCACTTCACCGTGGCAGTCGTTGTCCTCTGGCATCTGTTCTTGTGTTGGGGAAAATGTCCAGAGTCTCTATTTGTTCCCTCCAACTGTGAAGTCCCCCTTGTTTGAGTTCTCTTTCAGTCTTTCTTTGTCTGAGGGCCCTTCCACACAGCCCTGTATCCCAGAATATCAAGGCAAAAAATCTCACAATATCTACTTTGAAATGAGTTATCTGAGTCCACACTCCGATAATGTGGAATTTTCTGCCTAGGTATTATGGGATATAGGCCTGTGCGGAAGGGCCCTGTGAAGATTGTTCATCATTGATACCATGGTTAGTATCCCCTGCTCTCATTCTATTTCTTGTCCTCACAGATTGCAGGCAATAATTTTATTGGTTTATTTGCACCTTCATTTCAGGTGTAGAAGTACCATTTTCCGAACTTTTGTTACCATCGGAGAGGGAACGAGAGGCATAGGGCCCTTCCAGACAGGCCCCATATCCTAGGATCTGATCCCAGGTTTTCTGTTTCTTCCAGATTATCTAGCAGTGGGGACTCCTATAATCTAGTTGAAGGCAGAAAACTTGGGATCAGATCCTGGGATATAGGACGTGTCTGGAAGGGCCCTATGCCTCTCGTTCCCTCTCCGATGGTAACAAAAGTTCGGAAAATGGTACTTCTACACCTGAAATGAAGGTTCATATAAACCAATAAAATTGTTTTAGAAGGGTCGCCAGTAGTCTGGATCAGAAACTAGGTTATCTCTTGGAGTTTGCTTGGACCAATGAGGGAGGTGGTATGTGTTGTTTCCGATCTTTCTTAAGGATCATTGTTTTGTACCATGTTGTTCTCAGACCCAAGCAATTCACTTAGTTCAGATGTCTTAGAGACACAGATGTCTCACAGCTATCCACCAAACAAAAACCAAAGAGGCTTGCAACATTTTAAGAGATTAACACTTTCTAATTGTCTAAGTTAAATTGAGACCTACTGTCAGAAGTGTTGTAGTTAAATGTGTCTTTCTTCTTTCTCTGCCAAATACTGTAAGGCTGTGTGCATGGGAGTGATTGCTGTTCTGCTTCTGCCTTGTCAATCTGATTACTCTGCTATATCATAGTATACCCTCTTACTCTGCTAAACTGTGTAGGCTACTATATAAATGCAGGAGTAATTCTCTCCATGGTATATCTACACTGTAGAATTAATGTTTGGGAGGATTAGAGCTCACTTTGCCAACTGTATAAGGCTTATCCTAAATTGTGAAAGCATGTGCACACACATTTCTGCTTCCCATATGCATGTATAAATGCACAAGGAAACTCAATACATAAAAAGTATAAGCAGTAAAAGGAAAAAATCTAAGCAGTTCAAGAAGTACAGAAAGCCTTTCACATTCCTCTATAAATCTCTACCATATGCCAGATAAGAATAATGACTACTCACACTAATCCTACATGCCAATTAAAGGCAAAATGAATGGAATAAAATTTGTTCCTGTAGTGTAGTTTAGGTATTCTACAGTGCAGTCCTGGAAGGTCTCTATCTCTCTTTTGGTGAAGAATGTTGACTTTTCTGTGTTGTCAGTTTTGATGTCAGATTTGTGCCCATTTATTCTTTTGTGTCAAAATTGATCTGTTCAAGTTGAAGGTCAGTGTTGACAGCTGATGGCTCATAACATATTGGAGGATGAGCAAGGAAATAGCTGTGGATTATGACTGACGATGTTTGTGCTGAAAATTATGTAAGGGTATATATATTTTCATTTAAAGTTATATAGTTCAGTGTTTTCCTACAGAGCTATTATATCATGCTTGTCCCATTGTATTGTGGACAAGGGGCCCTTCCACACAGCCATATAACCAGAATATCAGGGCAGAAAATCCCACAATATCTGCTTTGAAATTGATTATTTGAGTCCACACTGCAATATATCCCAATTCAAAGCAGAGAATATGGGATTTTATTCAACTGTGTGGAAAGGGGCCAAGGTCTTCAAATACAGGCACACTTTGGTTAACAAAAACAAAAACTGATAGTGAGTGAAACTCCTTTTAACATACCTTTTTTTACAGGACCTGATCCTCTTGCTTTTTCTTGTCTTCTGTCTAACTGGGATGGGTTGGGGGGGGGGTTGTACTGGTTTTGGGATGATGGAGAAGAAGGGGAAAATGTTGTGTGCCTTTCATTGTTGGGTTGTGGTAGCATGTCTGCAATAAACAATGAAAGGAAGCCTTAGCTAGGAAAGAATGGGGTACTAGCAAATCCAACTGTGGCTGTGTATGCTTACATATAACAGGCAAGTTAACAGCTACCTCCAGAATCACTTGCTGAGCATATGTGAAGACCAAAGCAGGAAGAAAATGGGGGGAAACAGATAAGCCTACCTCATCAATTGATCTGGAGTATTGAAAGTGCACAAATCAATAAGTTTATTACCAAAATGGAAATAATAAGAAAAGTTTGAAAGAACAGCAATCATCTTGGGATGCATTATGGAATAATTTTACAAGTGATCTCTAGAAAGTTCAAAATGTTGTATGTGTGGAAGTGGGGGAGTTTCATTGATATTCCCAGGAAACACAGCAGCCTTCTCCATTTTTATACTCTCCAGCATTAGACTTTTATCAACCAATCTAAGCATGATAGTTCAAACTATCTGGAGATTATGTTAGGGAAAGATGATACAGAACGAAACTCTTAGGTTAGAGCAGGGGTCGGGTAACTTTTTGACTCAGAGAGCCATGAAAGCAAAAATATTTTTAAATTTATTTCAGTGAGAGCCATATAATGTAAAGCCCATCAAATCCATAGTCTTTCTCCCCAGACCTGATGCTGAGCCACCATTCTTGCTCGCTTGCTTTGCTTTGCTTTCCTTTCTTCTCTTCAGCGCGCACCAAACCTCTTCGCTGTGGTTGAGGTCACTTCCTTCCGAGCTGGGGCTGCTAGGGAGGAGGAGGGGCTCTTCCGAGTGGCTGGGGGCCCTCCCTACGCAAAGAGAGGGCCGGCCGGCGCATGCGCACGAGCGGGATCTTCGCGCACCACTGTGCGCATCACCAGATCTCTTTGCTGCAGTTGAGGTCACTTCCTTCCAAGCTGGGGCAGCTAGGGAAGAGGAGGGGCCTCCTATATAGCTCTTCCAGCAGCCGGGGCCCCTCCTCCTCCCTAACAGCCAACTGCTAGGAAGTGGCCCCAACTGCAGCGATGAGATTTGGTGGCACACACAGTGGCACGCAAAGATCCCGGCTGCACGCGCCACCAGATCTCTTCACTGCGGTTGAGGTCAATTCCTTCCAAGCTGGGGCTGCTAGGGAGGAGGAGGGCCACCCTCCATGCTCTTCCGAGTGGCTGGGCCACTGCCCCCTGCTCTGAATGAATGCCAGGAGGTGTATCCACGTGTCAGATGCCTCCCCCCCCACTCCCCTTGACCCATGGGTGGAGCACATGCCCAGTCTGCCTCAGCCCCAGTGGCTCTCCCCGCTTGAGCAGAAGCCCAGGTTTGGTGGAGCTGGGCAGGAATTATTCGCCTTCTCCTCCGGCATCACCTCCAGAGGACAGGAGGAGCTGAAAATACGGGACATGTGGCAACCCTGTCTAAGAGCCATAAGAAATAATCAAAAGAGCCA
The DNA here is from genome assembly GCA_030556195.1 of Anolis apletophallus. Taxonomy (NCBI): domain Eukaryota; kingdom Metazoa; phylum Chordata; class Lepidosauria; order Squamata; family Anolidae; genus Anolis; species Anolis apletophallus. The sequence goes on along the minus strand of JARBWK010000008.1, from coordinate 32,885,644 downwards.
GATTTGGCTCGCAAGCCATAGGTTCCTGACCCTTGGGTTAGAGGAACATGAATTTTGAGTATGGAGAAGTAACCAGGGTCATCCGTGAGTTTTCTTTTTCTTTTAGTTTGACTAATATTGAGAAAAATGAATAAAATAACAAACAAGCAAACAATCATTAGAAACATGCCAGGGAGGTGTCAAAACTCATTGGTAGAATGTGTGTGTTACAAAACAGAAGGTCTCTCTGGACCCTTCCACACAACCCCATAATCCAGAATATGAAAGCAAAAAATCCCACAATATCTGCTTTGAACTGGGTTATTTGAGTCCACACAGCCATATATTCCAGTTCAAAGCAGAGAATGTGGGATTTTATTCAGCTGTGTGGAAGGGGCCTTTGATTCAGTATCCAGAATTTCCTGTTTAAAGGAGGTAATTTAGCAATAGTGGTCTATTTGCCAGAGACCCTTGAAAACTACTTAAGCTGATGATAATGGGATGATTTTGACATCCATATTAATTGCATCGCTATAAGTTAAGGTTGACTTGATGGCAGTTAACAAGTATAAAGTTTTTCCTAACTCCAGCTGCTGCTTAGTCAATCTTTAAAACCAGAACCTTGCCTGAAAACATAGAGCTGGGTCTAATTAATTTCAGGGATTCAGCAAAGCAGCTCTCAAATGTTTTGTGATTTTTCTCAAGGCTTCTCTCAAATAGAAACTTTTGTTAGCTGAGCATACAAAGCCAAGCTTTTGGTACCCGCTTGGAGACTAACCCCTTATTAAGAAAAATGAGGTAGGCTGCCTCTCTGTTGTCATTTTATCAACAGGCAAAGGAAGTTTTGTCCAAGAAGTCCTTTGAATGGTGTGTTTTTAAAATAAATGTAGTTTTGACATTAAAATTTAATGATGTTTTTGTTTTTAATCTATTATTATTATTATTATTATTATTGACTACCTTGATCCTTTTTTATTTTGGCTGGATGAGCAGCTTTAAAAAAAAGATTGAAATTAAAGAGACTGAGTTAAGGTTATTTCTCTTTTTCTTTTAAAAAAAGTGACAAAGAAAGTGTTTTAAAAAGTATGTTTGGGAGAGGAAAAAAATATGTTTGGAAATGCTGACCACTGATTGAATGGATTATTATGCTTCAGACCAACACTTGTTATTTATCTGTTCCATTTATTTATATCCTGCTTTCCTACAAACATGAAAGCGAAAACAGTTTTTACTATAGATTAAAACAGGGGAATAGCAAAGATATATCAAACTAGCTGTACCCAGCACACGTTGCTGTGCCCTATTTAGAAGATGTGAGAAAGTCTGAGTATGTAAGGGTTGGAATTGATGTTACTTACGGTCTTGGTGGGGTCATGGCTGTGTCGTTGTGGGTTGTTCTGGTGGGTGGGATGTTGAAGTCCTGTGGAGTTGTCGGTGTGTGGTGTTGCTGGCGTTCTGCAGAGCTTGTGGATATGCAATGTTTTTTATCTTTCCGTTTGCTGTGTTGATGTAGAGGTCGATGCTTCTGTGGGTGGGGTACTTTGGAAGTGAGTGGAGGTACTTGAAATCCCATCATCCATGGTGTGCCCTCCTCTAAACTGCAGTTGGATGGAATGTGGGTCATGGGGGCACTGTGTGCCAAGTTTGATCTTTATCGGTCTTGGTTCTGAGCCACAGTGGTCTGTGGGGAATGGTTTGAAAGTACTACGAATCCCATAATCCATGGAGGGACATCAAATCCCATCATCCTTGGTCCACCCTCCTCCAAACTGTAGTAGAACGTAGCGTGGGTCATAGGGGCTCTGTGTGCCAAGGTAGGTTACTGTAAATTCAGGCCATACACAATGTCCCATGAGCTGAGGCCTAGTCAGGAAAATCAAGTTAATGAAGCCTTACTGTCAATTCAGGCCATACACAATGTCCCATGAGCTGAGGCCTAGTCGGGAAAATCAAGTTAATGAAGCCTTACTGTCAATTTGGAGCTTAAACAGCGTCCCATTAAGTGAGGCCTAGTCAGGGAAATCATGTTAATGAAGCCTTACTGTCAATTTTGGGCGTGGTCTGTGATTTGTAGGGGTTTAAATTTTCTGTGGGAAGTGAATTGGGTGTTCGTGTTGGCGACTGCCTCAGGCCTTTGCCTTATCCTCCTCTGCCAGTTTATAGGGTCGGAATCTTCATGTTGGCTGGCCAATAGAGGCGTTATGCAAATACTCCCTCACTGGCAACCAATCATGTTGTCAGAATGTGGAGGCTAGGAGATTCGCTGGCGGCCGCAAAGGACGCTGGGAAATGTAGTTTTTTTTGTATCGTTGTTTTGGGGGCCTTTTAGGTTTTTTGGGGGATGGGGAGTTTCTTTGCTTAAAACCTACCTTGCCTGAGGCCTATTTTTGTTGCCAAATTTGGTGTTTCTGCCTTGGATGGTTTCTCTGTCTCTGTCTGTCGTTCCATGACGGGACCTCCTTTATATAATAGATTCCTTTGCTTTAGCAAGATCTACTCTTAACAATGCAATCCCCAGCAACCACTCAAGGTTGCTAAGGACCCTTCCATATAGCCCTATGTCCCAGAATATCAAGGCAGAAAATCCCTCAATATCTTCTTAGAGCTGGGTTATCTGAATCCATACTCAGATAATGTGGGGTTTTCTGCCTTGGTATTCTGGGATATAGGGCTGTGTGGAAGGGCCCAGCGATTCAGGAGAATGCTGTAGCTCTCTGCTGTCCCTCCCACTCTTTAACTAGCATAGAAATGGCTGTCTTGGGGAGACTTGCATGGGTTGTATTTTGGTTTTTGCTGAGTCAGAATAGAAACAGCCTTTGCAATGACCACATAAAGAAGTTTTGATAGTGTCAGTTGGATTTAGGCCATTGTGATTCACAAACAGAATGCCAGCCATAATGTTTCAGACCTTTGGGATAAAGACAGACATTCTAGCTTGCCTAAGCAGAATCTTTGATAGACCAGGTAAGGAGTCATGGAGTAACTGATGCATGTGAAGAGCAAACTTTTAAAACTGAAAATTGCCCAAAGGCACTGTTTGACAGCCACCTAGAAGTCCTGGAAGCAGGGAAGAGAAGGTCTATCAATACATGTATGACCATGATAACCTATCCCAGTATAATGTGTTATCAAAGGCTTTTTGGGCTGGAAAACTGGGTTGCTGTGAATTTTCCGGGCTATATGACCATGTTCCAGAAGCATTCTCTCCTGACATTTTGCCCACATTTATGGCCAGCACCCTCAGAATGAATCTCGGCCTTTGCAATGAATGAGGATGTGGGAAAAACATCAGGAGAGGATGCTTCTGAAACATGGCCATACAGCTCGGAAAGCTCACAACAACCCACTATTCCAGTATATTTCTTAAAAGAATAAACAGCACAACCCTATTACCTGTGGTACCAGTAACTTTAGTTTCATTTATTAATGTCTAACAACATAAGCCCTTTCTAGGCATTCTCTAGGGTTTTCTAGCATGACTACATCGTGTTCCAGTGTCAGAAGTTCATCATTTCAATAAGGTTTGCTATTACCCATGGTTTTGCATGGATAATAGCAAGCACAAAATCTATAAATATGCCCCTTATGGATGCAGAAGTCATATGCACAGCATTATCATGTTATTGCCTTTTCCAGGATATTGTCCTGTGGCCAGTTGAGGTGGTAGTTATCAGTATGTGATAAGCATTCACTCTTGATAAGGCTTCTCCCATTGGTAGGCTTTGTGATGGCTTAAGCAAGCTCTCTGTACAACAGGGATAGTCAGTCTATCAAGTATAAGACAGTAGAACTAACCTGCTTCAAATACAGTCATTTAGCTCCCATAATCGTAAGAGCAATAAGTGTAATAATATCTACCATCACATTGGCACAGACTGGCTTACTCGAATAGCTGATATTTATTCATTAAAGTGTTATTGATTTCTTCATACTGTGTACGTTAATAGGGTAAGAAAAACATACTGGAGCTTTGAGCAGCAAGAGGGTCAGAATTGACTCTGGAGATGGAATCCTGCCTTACCAGAAACATCTCTGGAATTTTAACAGGTGTGATTATATTGGGTTTCAAGAACCTGCCAGAGCAAGGAGCTACGTCTAAAGAAGAAGGAAAAACCTGATAATAATGGAGGGGGGGGGGGGGGTTGATGCATGTATAACACAATTATACTCCAAATGTAATGTACCGAGTAGGAAACATTTATTGATATAATAAGTGATTTCCATTTACTACTTGAGTATCCCTTATCCAAAATGCTTGAGACTGTTTTGGATTTCGGACTCCCCACCCACTTGTGTACCTGTATTTGCCTAAATGTACATAATGAGTTATCTTGGAGGTCTTATCCAAGTGAATTCAAAATTCATTAGTGTCTGATATGCATATTATACACATAACTTAATATCAATTTTATGAAATATTTGTAATTGTAACAATTGTATGCATGAAACAAAAATTGTGTACATAGAACCATCAGAAAGCAAAGGTCTTACTATCTCAGCTACTCATGTGGACAATTTTAAACTTAACTGTGTTTCGGATTTTGGAGTTCTGGATAAGAGATGCTCAACCTCCATTTTAACAGTTGTCTTCAAATACCATATTTAAGCATTTAAGCAGTTTTGGAGACATTTTATTGCCATTATCTTATCAAATCTTAGTTTCAAAAAACAATGATGATAGGATTATGTGAGGGACCAGTTTACCTTCGAGTCTCTGTTCTACTCCATTTCTGATTCTGATTGGCTAAGGTCAAGACAGCCAGAATCACCAGTGGGAAGGAATGGCAGTTTCTTCAAGCCCTTTCCTACATAGGTTCAACTGTAGGGAAGAATTAAAGTTAAATTGGGAGATGCCTTGTTCTTCTTACCTTTTCCAAATGTTGCTTGGTGAATTTTTGTGTGTGTTAGGAGTGACTTAAGAAACTGCAAGTTACTTCCAGTGTGAGAAAATTGGCCGTCTGCAAGGATGTTGCCCAAGGGATGCCTGGATGTTTGTTGTTTTACCATCATGTGGGAGGCTTCTCTCATGTCCCCACATGGGAAGCTAGAGCTCGACAGATGGGACCTTACCCTGCTCCCTGGATTCGAACCACCGACCTTTTGGTCAACTAGTTCAGCCAGCACACAGGTTTAACCCATTGTGCCACTGGGGGCTCCTGCCTGGTGAGTGAAAGAGGACAATAATCCTTCCATAAGGCAATGTGAGGGGGTTGCCCGCAACAGCAAAGGCAGGGCATTGCAGGTTATATTATTAATATTGAATTAGTTACAGCATTAATCACCCTTTAGAATAAACCCATTGATTTTGTTGGGTCTGCTCTATGTATGACTGATACTGTATCCAATAATAATAAATACTCATTGTATATTTCCTGCCAATGGCTTGTTGAGTTTTATGCCTTGGGTACTAAAATAAGAAATTGGCCATGAGTACAATTCACCTGGGAATTAGGAGGTATTTACTGTTCTGTGTTAGGCAGTAAAATGTCTTAGGTTGTTCCTGAGGCAGGATTTGCTCTTTGAGACATCCGGAACATAACAATTGGGAGTAAGAACTCATTTGAAAACTCTCCTCTACTCATGCTGTAGAGAAACTATTTTAAAAGATGTTTGTAAAACACATCTCTCCCTCCTGTATTGCTCTCTGAAATATCATGGTTGAAAAGCATTAAAAAGCAATTTAATTGAAGTTGTAGTTCCACAAACCTAGAGTGTACCAGGTTGGGAAGGGCTAGTGTAAGCTGTATTCATTTGTTTCTATAGAATTTGAGGCTAGGATTCATTTTTATTTTTGTTTGTTCTTTTTGAACATTGCTGGTTATGTTTTTGTACACTACCTTGAGCAAAGGTGTGTGCGTGTGTATGTTCTCATTTAATGTGACATGTAAACATTCGCAACAATCCATCACATAACGAGGCGTTCTTACACCCATTCAGATGAATAGATTTAAATATATTTAACAGTTGGATTATAAACACTGAGACAATCCCTGGAACAAAGCTACAATATATCCTATTTTGAATCATTTTCTACATGCCAATATGAACAATTTGTTGAAAGTAGAGCAAAGGGACAAAAGAAGAAAATAGCTCTATGACACATTACACATATGTTACATATTTGAACCCAGGAAAACTGATATTTTGGTAGCTCCAGTGACCACTGCAAAGATCTGAAAAATCACCTGTATCACATCACCTAGACATTTGAAAATTTAGTGCAAGGGACTTGATTTGCATGTTACTATATTCTATCCCACCCCTACAACTGAATAAAACACAACTAATTTATGTCCCATTTATTTCTGTGGATCTGCTCTAGGCATGAAGAATATGGCTCCAACCTACTGGGCTTTGCACTGTGCTGGATTGTGGGCCTGCCTGTCTGGTGCTGAAACATAAAAAATAAGAGGAAAAATGATCCCTAAGGCAAAAAAATGGCCACACTTCACCCACTCCCACTCTAAAGGGTAGTAGTATTTCTTCACATATATCATGGATATATCATGTAGTTTCCATGTCACATATCTTGGTCCTAGTTGTGCAAAGCTTACCCCTGACTTCCAGCCACTTAGAATGTTGCTTTCAAATACTTGTTTGATTTCGTCTATTGGTGTTGCCGCTTAGCTCAGAAATGCATAGATGTGAGACTTTCAGACAGTGGTAACTGGTGTTTTCCTTGTCAGATGAAGTACTGAATCCACTCCAGTTTTTAGCCTGAACTTCAAGGGTTATCCAAGGTGCCAAACGATGTCTTTAAACCTGGGAAGATCCTCTGTATTTCAGAGTAAAACCTGACATGATGCTTACTGCTTACAAAATCTAATATTGTTACTTTGAAAAAATTGCAATACCAAGAGCCACTATCCAAAGTCTTGCACAAAAGAATACACTTTTTATTGCAGAAGTTCATTATGAGTGTTGTTACTTCTATGCCAAGAAATTCAAAGTCAGTCTTTAAGCTTTTTGAGTTATTTATTTACTTCATTTCTACTCCGCCTTTTTTGACCCGGAGGGGACTCAAGGCGGCTTACAAATCCAGCAAAAATTCAAAGCAGCACAAGGAAACAATAAAACACATTTCATAAAAATATGAACAATCTAAGCATATAAGCAATTAAAACACATAGCAATCTTTCAAACCACATATAAAAGTTACAGAAGTATGATTTAGAATGCTGGGAGAGAAAGCTATTTTCTTGTTGGAAGTGAAATTCATAAGGACACCATCAATAAACAAACAACTTGAAACCACGTAAACACACAGTGCTATGTAACTCGGAGCCAAACATCCTTGCCTTGTTTATTGCAAATAATCTACATATCTATCAGTGCACCCAAAACTAAGATTAGAAAAACTGCTTTTTTGACTCACAGCTCACAGAATTTTCACAACCGGGAAGGGATTTCATATGTAGCTCTTTTACATTCAAAGATACATGAAACGTTCCCAAAATTACAGTATTTACCCTGGTTCTGGCTCTCCTAGAAATATTTAGAGATCCTTGGAGGATTCTGGAGGTAACAGCTTCTGCACTAATTTGGATTTATTTGCTGCCAACCCTAGTCTCACCTGGGAGAATCTTTATTTTCTTACTGCTTAAAATGAGCATATAAAACAAGAATGTGTTGAAACATTTGGCATGTTTGTCCTGGTGTTATTGTCCGCTAGAGGGCAGAACTATTGCCTTCCATTGAATTTCAGGTGAATATTTCTGTTCACATAAGAATCTCAAGTTACTTTGTGCTACTCTTTACACAGTTGAACATCAATCTCCTTTGCCAACTTCTTGAGTGTTATTTTCCTGGGTTTTAAGTTCTCCCAGCCACATTTTGTTTAGTACCCATGCTAAACTTTTGTTTAGTACCTGTGCCATGACTTCTGCAGAATGTGATTACGCATAGTAACTGGTCCAGAGAGCTGGCCCATCCAAAGATATTGCCTTATCTCTTTTACATTAGTCAGACTCAAGTTAAAGTGGCTGAAATGAATTTTGGAAACCAACTAACTGTTAAGGTTTCCTGTGGTTTTGTCTAAGGAATAAAAGGCTTGATAGGAATGTTCTCACTTTATGCTTTGCTCTCTCTCTCTCTCTCTCTCTCTCTCTCTCTCTCTCTCTCTCTCTCTCTCTCTCTGTGTGTGTGTGTGTGTGTGTGTGTGTGTGTGTAGATGGCATCCAAACTGTAATTTATAAGAATTATTTTGAGAAATTGTGTTTTAACATGAGCAGAATAATTTGCCTTAAGTGACATGGCACCACAAATTTTGATAATCTGCCTCTGTGACATTATTATTATTATTATATTATGCACTTTGCTGTTTGGGCTCACAGATTATTATGTTTGTTTGGTTTTTTAAAAAAAATGAAAGTTGCAAAAGCAAGAAAAGATTTAACAGTGCAATCCATGACATACCAATTTAAATAGTTTCCTCTGATCCCCAATCACCCACATGTCGTGGCACATGTGAAAAATCCCACACTTTCAGTATGGTTGAAAAAGGAGGCATTAGGGTGGTGACGTTCAATGGAAGTAGGGGCAAATTGATGTGCATGTGTGTGTCTCTGGCATTACTTCGCTAACCAAGATACTTAGGAAGGACTCAACCCACACTTTCTACAAGCGCGTTGATGCTTTTTTTAGGTTGGATGTGTA
>JARBWK010000008.1:31041388-31076910 GCA_030556195.1 Anolis apletophallus | reverse complement strand
ATAGGCTGCAATTCTAGCTGCGACATAACTTTTAACCAATAATAAGATTTTGGGCAACCATAAGTTGAACCCTCCCCCTTGAAGCACCATGTTGTGCCGGGACGGACCCGCAGCTGTGGAAACAAAGTAAACTGAGCTTTCTGAGAAATCCTGTTGTCTGTCTCCTCCTTCTACTGCGTCTGCACGAGCAGCCTGCCTTGTGGGAGTATGGTAATCTGCTACATTTCCTTAGACTAACTTTGGGACCCGGAGGTGCCCGGGTTATTTGAAATGGGCTGAGGCCTAGGAAGCCTTACTGTTCATTCTGGCTAAGGCCTAGGAACCCTTACTGTCCATTCAGGCTGAGGCCTAGGAAGCCTTACTGTTCATTCAGGCTGAGGCCTAGGAACCCTTACTGTCCATTCAGGCTCAAGCCTAGGAAGCCTTACTGTCAATGCAGGCTGAGGCCTAGGAGGCCTTACTGTCAATTGAGGCTGAGGCCTTACTGTTAATTTAGGCTGAGGGCTAAAACCGTACTGTCAATGCAGGCTGAGGCCTAGGAAACCTTACTGTCAATGCAGGCTGAGGCCTAGGAAGCCGTACTGTCAATGCAGGCTGTGGCCTAGGAAGCCTTACTGTCAATTCAGGCTGAGCAATGCAGGCTGAGGCCTAGGAAGCCTTACTGTCAATTCAGGCTGAGGCCTGTTGGGAAAAGTGGTGTTTACCATTTCAGTGGCAACCAATCCCCTCTGTCTGGGGCCATAGAATGTTGGGGTTTTGAGGCTGGCCAATTACAGTCATTTATGCAAATAATTCCACAGTGGCAGCCAATCAACACGCTGGCACATATTCCTCCCGTCGCTCGCTCAGTCGCTCGGTCGCTCCACCACAAACATTGACTTTTATTATATGTAATAGATATGCAATCCAGAGGTTGAAAAGAAAGAATCATCAATGGAAAAAAAGATAATAAAAGCCAATGGAAACATGACCATGCTTTCAAAAGAAAACATGTGTACGGGTGTTCAATTCTTTTGTGAGGACCATCTGACGTCAATGGTCACAATGTCTCATATGCAGTTTAATGAACCTCTGCCAAATCCAGGACAGAAAACATCTTACCTGTAACAAAGTTCTTGTTGTTGCCATAAACTCTTTTAGATCTCCTATTTCACTTATATCGGTTTGAGTGGCATGATCTGAGATTGTAAAACCTATTTTGAGGTCGTCAGATATTTTAGGCCTACCAATTTAAAACAAAACACACAGGTTAATGATAATGGATATGACACTGGCATCCTAAGGCAGGAATTGAAGGGTTGGGGATCAATTGGGTTGTCAAAAGAAGACATTTTATGCAGCAAAACATTCTACTGGACATACAACGTAGAGATGATCAACAAAACTATCAACTTTCCTTCCTGTTATATGTGCTTTAACTCTAAATGCATTTATTTGGAAGCCGTATTAATTTCAAGGAAGCTTATTTGCAAATAAATATTCTTATTGCCCATTGTTTATCAAGCCCGGATGCATCATTGTTGGCTGGATTGTGCTCTAAAGCAAATTATTACCAAATAATCCACATTTCTGGGTTGTAGCTGTGTTACTGTAAAGGAAAAAGTAGGAATTTTGTTGTGTTAGGGAAGAAGCAGGACTAAGTTGACACATGCATTGCATGGAGATGCTGCCAGAATTGATTGTTGGCACCTCCAAGTCGAATAACCAGTTCAGATGTGATGGGAAATACTTCTTTTCAATTTCCATGAAAGGCCTACAGAGAACTGTTTGGAGTGAGGGGGACAGCTCTTAATTGGTTTTCCTCTTTCCTTCACAATCAGGGACAGTGAGTGGTGGGGGGCGAGTTGGTCTCCGAGAGGTTTCCCCTAACTTGTGGGGTTCCCCAAGGGGCTATTCTCTCCCCCTTGCTATTTAACATCTACTTGCGACCACTTGCTCAGCTGGTGCGAAGCTTTGGGCTTGAGTGCCATCAGTACGCTGATGATATTCAGCTTATTCTGAAGATGGATGGTCGTCCTGACTCTGTACCCGAAAATTTCCAGCAGTGCCTTGAGGCTGTTACTGGATAGTTGCATGCCAGCAGGTTGATGGTGAATCCAGCAAAGACGGAAATCCTATGGCTGGGCCATCCAGGCAGGGGGGATATCCAGTTGCCTACCCTGGATGGCGAGGCACTACGCCCGTCATCTTTGGTAAAGAGCCTGGGAGTCCTTTTGGATCCTCTGCTGACAATGGAGGCTCAAGTCTCCGCTGTGAGCAGAGCTGCATGTTTCCATATGTGTCAGGCTAGACGACTGGCCCCTTATCTGTCTTGGAACGATCTGGCTATGGTGATCCAGGCTACGGTCATCTCAAGACTAGATTACTGTAATGCCCTTTACATTGGCCTACTTTGACAGTGATCCAGAAGCTCAAACTAGTGCAGAATGCTGTGGCTCGGCTACTCGCTGGGGAGCCAGCGAGGTGCCACATAACCCCAGTCCTGAAGCAACTACACTGGCTACCAATTGAGCACTGGATCACTTTAACAGTGTTAGTTCTTACTTTTAAGGCCCTGTATGGTCTGGGGCCAGTGTACCTGAGGGATCACCTTATCCTGTATAAACCCCAGAGATCACTGCGTTCGGAAGACCAAGATCTCTTAGAAATTCCCAGTCTGAAAATCTTCCGCCTGACTGCAACCAGGCACAGGGCTTTTACGATCATAGTCCTATCGCTATGGAATGCTCTTCCTTCAGACGCCCGGGCCCTGCGGGACTTGGCAGCTTTCCGGAAGGCATGCAAAGCTCATTTATTCCAGCAAGCTTTTGAGTTGTGTTAATGCAATTTAATATGGTTTTAAATGCTACTGTTATGCTGTTGTTTCTGTGAACCGCACCGAGCCTTTGGGGAGTGGCAGTGTATAAGTTGAAACAAACAAATAAATAAATAAATAAAAGAAATGAAGCCCAGTTTCATGGATAAAGAATCTGAACTGGTATAATTATATAATTTGTTATTTTTACTGAAGTGTGCGTACGTGTGTGTGTGTGTGTATGTAAATATATCTGTGTATGTGTGTGTATATATATATATATATACACACATATATCAACCCTGCATTTCTTTAGTGAGCAAAAAAAGTTATTAAAACGTTCCTGAAGTTATTGCTATTCTAACCAAGAGTAGATTTGCCACACCAGGGAAGAGGTGCGCACATGGCAGGTGATTAATATGTTAGCTGTGGGATAAGCGTGAGTCAACATTTACGTCACCCAAGTTAAACTTAGCTCATTCACAGAGGGAACTCTTACTGCAAAACTATGGGAAGACAAGATTGGAACAAGTGCTAGTAGACTCTTTAAATAGCCCTCTGAGTTAACGTCTCCCATATTGTATTTCCACAACTCATGAGTGTTCCTGTAATGTTAAACACGTCATATCTGAAAGATCTTCAAATAGCAACATGATCATCTCTATTTTAAGAACAAGAGATATGGAACTGTTTCCTGAGTCTGAAATACCATTCAGTTTTAACTCATGTCAGACTGGGCATCACACAACCCACATTTCTCCTGCACAAGTCTGAAGTAAAATAATGAAGCACTAGAAAGAAAAGCTTCCAAGAACCCAACTCTGGTGTGCCATCACACTGATTTTAAGACATTGGAAAGCTTACTTTTTCAATAATTGGCAAGTTTCCTGCATCTGCTGAAAAAAAGCAAATGCTTCAAGAGCTAAAGTAAGCTAAAATAAAATAAAAATCCTTAGTTTGAGGGAATGCAGAAAAACTTTATGAAACTGTATTGTGTGTATCACCACAGAGATGTCTTGTGTAACCAATCACAGTAGGAGTTGGTATTAAATCTGAAATGTCCGAATGTTTGTTCCATATGTTGTTACTGGTGGCACATTATTGTTATTTAATGATTAAATAAAAACCACTTGTGAGCAGAATGATGTACATGTCACTTTGAATGCCATGGCCTCGCAGTGTGCTCTCCCTCACACTGAACAACTTGAACACATAATAGTAGTATGTTTCTCTGTGCAATTTCAAAATGCTGGATTCAAGTCATGGAATCCTAAAGAGGCCTGGCCAAAGGCACTGACAAATAGCCTTTTCTCTTATGAGTAATTTCTAAGCCTTTATTTCTTTATATCAGTGGCTTATTTATTTATTTCGAGCATTTATATCCCATCCTTCTCACCCCCAAAGAGGGACTCAGGGCGGCTTACAACAGGCAATCATTAGATGCTAAACATAGTTCCAAGACTATGTAAAGCATTGGTTCTCAATCTGTGGGTCCCCAGGTGTTTTGGCCTACAACTCCCAGAAATCCCAGGCAGTTTACCAGCTATTAGGCTTTCTGGGAGATGAAGGCCAAAACATCTGGGGACCCACAAGTTGAGAACGAATGCTTTACATGGATCGTGATCATGCAAAGTTTAGATATTTAGGTTTCAGGCTTAGTGCTATGGGACACACACGGAAATATGTCTACTCCAGGTTTCTGTCCCATAATAAGGTTGTTGTCCTCTTAGGTGACTAATAATAATAATGAAAAAGGAAAAGGGAGGCACTGAAACCAAACAATGCTACATGAGAAACCTAAGTAGTTTTATTTAGGCCTGCATAGTTTGTTATGCTTGAAAATGCTTCTCCAGCTGCATTTCAGATTGTATAAGATAGTTACCAAATTGCCCTTGAAGGAGGAGCAAGGACTTTCCAAAACACACTGGGCAGGTCTAATGAACAGGCTCTTTGGAAATGAATTGTATTCTTGGTGTTGTTTAAAAACACTGGTGATATTAGTAAAAGTAAAGGTTTTCCCCTAACAATTAAGTCCAGTCGTGTCCAACTCTGGGGTGTGGTGCTCCATTTCTAAGCTGAAAAGCCGACGTTGTCCGTAGACACCTCTAAGTTCATGTGGCCGGCATGACTGCATAGAGCCCTGTTACCTTCCCGCCGGAGCGGTACCTATTGATATACTCACATTTGCATGTTATCAATAAAAGGTGTACAGGACAAAGGGACTGTGTTCAGAAAACAGGCTAGAATAAAGACCTTTCATGGACATCATTCTCCTCAACACTTGGTATTTTCATATTATTGGATATCATATTATTGGATAGTACCACCCTGAGTCGCCTCTGGGCTGAGAAAGGCGGTATATAAATGTGGAAAATAAACAAATAAATAAATAAATAAAGGTTTCATTCTTTATTCTGCTTTAGTCTTGCTATCTTACCTGTTGTTATGTGCCCTTCATGTCATTTATGACTTACAGCAACCCTAAGATGATCCTATCAGGGGGGTTTCTTGGCATAATTTGTTCAGAGAGGATTTGCCCTAGCCTTTCTCTGAGACTGAGAGAATATGGGCCTTCTACAATGACCCTAATGAGAACATGATCCAGCATTCGGGATGATGGCTTGGGCCTGCATGATGGCTAGATAGGGACTCCCTGAACTGCCTCGAAGGTTGCAACTGCTGCACCAAAGTTCAGTGCCACTAGTAGGCCACCTTAGGACCCTCCCCTCTGCTCTCCACGTCATGGCAAACCCCAGGTATGACCGCACCGGCCTGGTCTTGGGCTCACTAAGGAAACTGGGAAGGGGGAAAGCCCCATCTCTCTCTTCTCATTGCACTCAGCACATGGGCGCTCTAACGGCAGCCAGAACACCAAAGGGTAGGTTAGCTGGGGTGTCAGCTGTGACACCGGGGGGGGGGGGTGGAGGACAGGAGACCACTATCCTGCATCCCCGAGTTACTTAACCCTGGGAAAAACAGGGTCATTTAATAGGTTCCCATGGCAGAGCGAGGATTTGAGTCTTGGTCTTCCAGTATCCAAGTCTAACACTCAAACCGTTATGCTATCATCTATGCTGGCTCACATTTCTGCTGTTATTGATTTATTGTGTTATATTTTTTTCCAATGACCTAACATCTTTTTATTGTGAGTTATAATTTATGCGCTGAATATTTTAAGCAGTCTTACCAATGTGGCAGCAATATAGAATCGGTGTATAGATATTTAGGAAATAAACAAAATGAAGGACCCTGTAAACCAGTGGTTCTCAACCTGTGGGTCCCTAGGTGTTTTGGCCTACAACTCCCAGAAACCCCAGCCAGTTTACCAGCTGTTCGGATTTCTGGGAGTTGTAGGCCAAAACATCTAGGAACCCACAGGTTGAGAACCACTGCTGTAGATAACCTTGATGGAGGAAGGCTGTAATTAAAATGTTGTCTCTATTCCAGAATCTTATAGTCAGTACGGCCAATGGCTGTGTAAACTGGGAGATGCAGGAAGTTTTAGTCCCAAAATTGTAACTTCTCCACACTCCAGTCCAGAGAAGCCAGACTTTTCCATATGCCCTCTCCATATTCTTGTCCCCTGCGAATTATAATCATATTGTTGAAAGAGGCAAGAGTTATCCAGTTCAACCCCAACATTTCTTGAACACGTTTGTTTTGTGAGTATATTCAGTCACTTCATGAAAAGGAATTGACACATTACCGGTAATCAGCTTCTAGTTCTTCTAAGCAAGGCATTGACAGGAGCTCCAGGATGTTTGGAGAGATGCTCAGCCTCCGTGTGGACAGCAGGCTGCGAGCCAGTTCAGTCGCACCCATGCCATCCTGTTCTCGGGTAAGGACGACCGGGCCAAGGCCTAATGCTGCTTTTGCCATCTTTACTCACTTCTTCCAGAGGCCTATGAAGAACGTTAGGAAGGAACCAATTGCGTGTTACCATGGCAACGAAGCAGAAGTTCTGTATTTACCAGTGGATAACTGTCTTCCAACTATGCAGATGAAGAAGGCCTAGCTATATAGGCTGGGAAAGTGTCTCAAAAACTTGGCCCTAGTGGGACAAAATGTACCATACTAGATTCCTCATATTTAAACAACTCCAGGGCAAGAAAGGAACCAAGGACCACATATTTGGGAAATTTGGGAATGAACTTGGGAGGATGTATTTCAGCAGTGAGTGGGACTACTGATTTATTATCAGTTTTTATTTTTATTTTTTTCTAAAAATCCCACACTTTTGAGATCTCAGGGCAGTAAACATACAATTTCAACAATTCTAGAACAAGAGTGAATCTGTGCTTATAGTTTTAAAAAGCTATAGGTCCCTTGGAGGAGCAGGTCATCATTATTACACCCAATGCTGATGCATCTGCTTGTCTTCTTTCACACTTTTACCTGCACATGCATGGTTTCTTGTGGGACAGTAGTTCCCAACCTGTGGTCCATGGACCCCCTGTAGTCCACAAGAACAAAAATATGGTCCACGGCTTCACAATTACTACACCATTGCCTCGAAACATGAGGCAATGAGATTGATTGGTCTTGCAAAACCCTCTTATAGCGCCTAGGCAAGTAGATGTTGGAAAGGGAAAGGCTGAGTACCCATGAAAGATTACTACTACCACATCAGCTCTAGATTATTAAACATAGTTTTCTTTTTTCCCCACATAGTTTTCACATAGTTTTCTGTGGGCGAGCAGATGGTGACTACTGGAAGGCATATGTTCTGTATCAGAAACTAGAGCTGATGTGGTCTATCCAATGCAATTTTCTGAATCAGCACCCCAAATAACCAAACCAAATCTAGAGTTGACCAAAACCCGATTTGTAACCTTTTTGGTACTAATGTTGGAGAATGGTTCCTGGTCAAAGTGGTCCATGGTCAACAAAAGGTTGGGAACCACCGTTGTAGGACAATGTGGTTGTGGTACAATCAATTGCTCATTTAAGTGCAAATGATGAGGCAGTTCAAAAGATTAAAGATTGTGTGGGATACTTTCATTATCAGTAATGCATAGAGCATGCTGGAATTGGACACCACAGCGTAAGTAACTAACCCAATATGTATACTGTGCTATCAGTTGTAGCGATCAAGTCATAAGGAAATATTGAGCCAACTATTAATATTAATGATTGGAATGAAACCTAGGATGTGTATTTAATATCAGAAATGAACCACTATCCGGGAGGTATTAAGTTTCATTTTTATTCTTGACAGAATGTGTGCCTCCTTTTGCAAGTGCATGCTTGCTACACTAAAATGCAACAGTAGTCTTAAGTATGTTCGTGTTGTTTATTTACGACATTTATATGCCACCCTTCTCACCCCAAAAGAGACTCAGAGCGGCTTCCAAGTAAAATTTAAATACAATATATTATATTATTGCCATAGCACAATATTAATATTATATATTATTGTACTATAACATTATACTGTAATATTATTAGTAATATTACATGTAATATGAAATATATAATTATAATATATAATTATTAGTAGGAGTAGTATATTGTATTACATTATAATATTATCAATATTATATGTATATACAATATATTATATTATATCATTATATTATAAGCATAGTGCAGGAGGCAAGATGACACTGCCTTCCTGGCCCCTCTCTTCACTCTGATCTCAAAGCAGCGGTTGGTTTATGATGTATATAATTGAACACTGCTAAATACATTAAAATACAAATAGCTCAACTGTTTGTTGACCAGGGGAAGGGTGCCCTAGCATTCTTGTGTAGTGCAATTAAGCTATTATTCACAATAAGAATTTTGGAGTCCTTACAGAACATGTCTGTGATAGAGACTTTGTGCTGTTCCAACATGTATTTAAGGGATTAAGCAAATTGTGCATTAAAATAAAACAGTAACTAAGATCAAGTTATCAAACAATCGTGCAAATATTTACTTGATTATCCCACTATATTACAGGTAATGAGGTTTCAGATTGCATTATAAAACTGGTAAGGCAAACTGGTATGTATGTATCTCCAACCTTACAAGTTAGACAAGCTGCAAGAGATCCTTTAGTTTCATCCGATGTAACCTGTCACCACCCATATATTTAAAAGGGCTATTTATTAATGTCTAACATCAATATAAGGGAAGTAAGTTTTATAAAAAGATAACATTTGGCTTTTACTTCTAGAGATTCCTTTAAATGTCTCAAAACTACCAGTCCCGCAATATTTGCCAAATACTCCAACACATGGATTTCATAAACTGCCTAGGCAAGAAAAGAACTTAACCAACTTCAGGGTCAAATTCAGAATGTTTTATTTAAAAAACATAGTAAAGTTCTGAAATAGTTTTAGTCATTTTTTAAAAAAATGAAATCAATTTAAACCCCCACTAATTCAAATTACCAGGGTCAATGGAATAAATCACAATATGAGTTTATGGGTTAAGGCCCTGGGGGAATCCAAGGCACTGGATTATACTGGTCTCTCCTCTCTGCAACACATATGAAGGAAAAGGAAAATCTCAAAAGACCAAAAATATTTCCATATAGGTTAGGAAGCTCCCAGAAATAGAAATTCATACTGACCACTTAAGAAAATGGCACACTTCAGATTATTTATTTATTTACTAGCTGTACCCGGCACGTGTTGCTGTGCCCTATTTAGGAGATGCGAGAAAGTCTGAGTATGTAAGGGTTGGAATTGATGTTAAATATGGTCTTGGTGGGGTCATGGCTGTGTCGTTGTGGGTTGTTCTGGTGGGTGGGATGTTGAAGTCCTGTGGAGTTGTCGGTGTGTGGTGTTGAAGGAAGGAATGGCATACAAATTGGTTGAGCAGTAGACGCAAGGTTGTGTTATGTGCGTATTGTGTTATGTGTAGGTATTACTTTTTTGATGAGTTAGTGGGTGTGTGGTGGCATTGTGGGTGGTAGTATGTTGTGGAATGCTTGTGTGGGTGGGGTGGGGTGTTTTGGGTATTTGTGTGTGTTTGTAGAGTTTCAGTGCAGTGTTGTGTTGTGGTTGGAGTATAGGTGGAGTTGGAGTCCTGGTTTTTGTGTTGGGGAAGTTGTCAGGTATTTGTGGGGTGTATTTTGTGTGTGTTGTGGTGACATAGTTGTCTCAGTCTGGCTTTGTGCTGGTTGTGATGTGGAGGGGGTGTTGCTTTTGCCAGTGGTGTTTGTTGTGAATTTTGGTTGGGGTGGGTTTTTGTGTTGCAGTATTGTTTTGGGGGGTTGCAAGTTTGTGTTATTCCGGTGGTATGTGTTTGTCAGTGGCGCCTGTATCCCTGGTGCCCTATTTGTGTTAGTGTTATGTCCTCCTGGTAGTTGTTATGTCCTCCTGTGTTAGTTGGTTGTACTGTGTAGGTTTCTGTTTAGCAGTGGTATGTATGCTTGTTCTACGCATGAAAGAGAGACAAGGTTCCTCGACATGCTAGCTGATTATTCCCTTGAGCAGATGGTCATGGAACCAACCAGGGGAAAGGGGATCCTGGACTTGGTGCTAACTAATGAACAGGATCTCGTTCAAGATGTCCTTGTAACTGAGCCCATAGGTACCAGTGACCATAACACAATAACCTTCAACTTAAGTTTGGATAGCAAACTGTCAGTGAAAACTAACACGGAGACATTAAACTTTCACAAAGGGAATTTCACCAAAATGAGAAAAATTGTAAAGAACAAACTAAAAGGAGCAGTAAAAAAAATCAAATCCCTCCAAAAGGCTTGGAAACTGTTTAAAAATACCTTAAAACAGGCCGAACTAAAATGCATTCCAATAAAAAGAAAGAGGCATGGAAAGTCCAAAAGGACACCAGTATGGCTTACAAATGAAGTAAAAGAGGTGATTGGAAAGAAGAAAAACTCATTTAAGAAATGGAAGGCTCTTCCTACTGAGGAGAACAGAAAGGAACACAAGCTCTGGCAAACTAAATGCAAAGCAACAGTCAGGAAAGCCAAGAGAGATTTTGAGGCACATATAGCTAAGAATATTTTAAAAAATAACAAAAACTTCTTTAAGTACATCAGAAGCAGGAACCCAACTAGAAAAGCAGTTGGGCCACTCGACGACAATGGTCAGAAAGGGAAAATCAGTGAAGACAAGGAGATTGCTGAGCGGCTGTCACGATGCAAGGACTCGGCCGGCCCCTTAATCACACACACAGAGACGGTAATCAGCTAACTATTTATTGAATAATAAAGAACAGGTGAAAAGGTAATTGTCCATAAAATATTGAAAAGTTCAATCCACAAGGAAATAGTCTGTAGTAATCCAATCCACTAGCTTGGCAAAAGCTAAGTAAAAGGCTTGGCAAAAGGCTTGGCAAAAGGCTTGGCAAAAGGCTCCGCAAAGCAATGCGGATCCAGGAACAAAACAAAGTTCAAACAGGGCCCAAGAAACTTCTTGGCAAGGCACGAGCCGGCAACTTGGCTCCGTAGTCCTTTGCTCGCTTCACTCCTCTTAGAATAGAAGTGGCCAAGCTACTGAGGATCCGTTCCCACGGATCCTATACTTAATCCCCTTGGCGAGGCCCCCGACGCTCTAGGCTTCTGCGCCAATCTGTGCTACGGGATCTCGCGCTTCTCTGGCGCTCTAGGCTGCGGTGCCAACCCCTCCTGCTGGACTCGATGCTCTCTCTCCTATCGAAGCCCCGTCCTTGCTTCCCAGCACCTGGTTCACTATCTTCATGAGAGACAAACTCCCTTTCAGCTTCCATGGCCTCATCCTCCACTGTTTCCCTGATTCTCTCCTGCGACCCGAAACCACCTGGCTTCTCATAACAATCGTCACTATCAACACTTTCTGAATCAGTCTGACCTTCCCAGTTATCGTAGCCATCAGGCCATCCATCATCCCAGGCCAAGCTCTCTGTGGGAGAGGAAGGCCCAGCTAACTCATTAACCCCTTCCTCCATTTCCTCATCAGCTGCGGCTGGCTCCAATGCAAGTGGGACCCCCGGTGCTGCCCCCTGCCCCCCAGGCACAAAAGAGAACTGGGTTGCTACAGCGGCTAAATGACTTCTTTGCCTCCGTTTTCACACAGGAGGACAGACAACATATGCCTGCAGCTGAGTCAGTTTTTTCAGGGAGGGAATTAAAAGAATTAAAACAGATAGAGATAACCAAGGAGGATGTTCTCACATGCCTTACTAAACTAAATGTCAGCAAATCACCAGGTCCAGACGGCATCCACCCCAGAGTTCTTAAGGAACTCAAGTGTGAAATTGCTGAACTTCTAGCTAAGATATATAACCTTTCTCTAAGATCAGGCACTGTACCCGAGGACTGGAGGGAGGCAAATGTAACACCGATCTTCAAGAAAGGATCCAGAGGTGATCCAGGAAATTATAGACCAGTCAGTTTAACCTCAGTTCCAGGCAAAATGGAAACCATTATTAAAAAAAAATATTACTAGGCACATAGAAGAACAGGCATTGCTGAAAGAAAATCAACATGGTTTCTGCAAAGGCAAATCATGTCTTACTAACTTGTTAGAATTCTTTGAGGGTGTAAATAAACACATAGATAAAGGGGACCCAATTGATATTGTTTACCTTGACTTTCAAAAGGCTTTTGACAAAGTCCCTCACCAAAGGCTCCTAAATAAGCTCTTCAGCCATGGAATCAGGGGACAGGTCTTGTCCTGGATTGGAACCTGGCTAAACTGTAGGAAACAAAGGGTGGTAATAAACGGACATTTCTCTGGGTGGAAAGAGGTGAGAAGTGGTGTACCCCAAGGTTCAGTTTTGGCTCTGTTACCTTTTAATTTATTCATTAATGATCTGGATGTAGGAGTGAATTCTGAGGTAGCAAAGTTTGTAGACGACACTAAATTGTTCAGGGTAGTTAAAAATGAAACTGATTGTAAAGAGCTCCAGAAAGATCTCTCGAAATTGAGTGAATGGGCAACAAAGTGGCAAATGCATTTTAACCTAAACAAGTGTAAAGTCATGCACATCGGGGCAAAGAACCCCAACTACACCTACCAATTGATGGGGTCAAAGCTTTCCGAGACAAACCAGGAAAGGGATCTTGGGGTTTTGGTGGACAGCTCAATGAAGATGTCAACCCAGTGCGCAGCAGCAGTGAAAAAAGCAAATTCTATGCTAGGCATGATCAGAAAGAGAATTGAAAATAGGTCAGCAAATGTTGTATTACCTCTCTACAAATCTATGGTAAGGCCACATTTGGAGTACTGTGTACAATTCTGGTCTCCGCACCTTAAGAAGGATATAACGGAACTGGAAAAGGTACAGAAAAGGGCAACAAGAATGATCCAAGGGATGGAGCGGCTCCCTTATGAAATCAGGTTGCAACGCCTTGGTCTTTTCAGCCTTGAAAGACGGCGTCTAAGAGGTGACTTGATCGAAGTGTATAAAATTCAAGCAGGCCTTCGGTTGACATATAACGCCTCTTGCTTTCAATCGACTTATGACTCTGTGTTACCGTTTTTTGTCACTTAGTGTAATTTTAACAATGTTTTAATGAGGTTTTTAGTATCATTTTTGTTATTTTTATGGTTATAGCATTGTTTTATTTTGTTCGTGAGTCGGCATGAGTGTTGCCTGCCGATCACTATGTATGTCTTGTAACCCGCCACGAGCCCTCGGGAAGAGGCGGAATACAAATGCAAATAATAAATAAATAAATAAATAAATAAAATCATGCATGGGATAGAAAAGGTGAATAAAGAAAAATTATTTTCTTTGTCACAAAACACTAGGACTAGAGGGCACTCCCTGAAGCTCCAAGGTAGGAAAATTAGGACTAATAAAGGGAAATATTTCTTCACCCAGAGGGTCATTGGGTTATGGAATTTACTTCCAGAAGAGGTTGTGACAGCTGTCAGCCTGAACAACTTCAAGGCAGGATTAGACAGATTCATGGATACCAAGTGTATCGGTAGTTACTGAAAAGGACATTCAAGTGCCACCTCGGAGTTGGTTGAGGTAGGCAGGATTTCCCTGGGTACTGGTTGTGGGGGGTCGGGAGCAGGTTAGGGTTTTGCCCTCCCTTCTGCTCGAGATCCCCGTGTACAACTGGGGGCCACTGTGTGATACAGAATGCTGGACTAGATGGGCTGAGGTCCGATTCAGCATGGCTCTTCTTATATTCTTATGCATTGTGTGTGTTGTAGGCAGGCATGTAGCCCGGGGGGGGGGGGCTAAGGGGGCTTCAGCCCCGAAAATTCTCTGGGTGGTCTGCGAAAAGGCCTTACTGGTACATTAATTTAAACTGTTATGTTTATTCATATCATGATCTGATCACCATGCTCATTATATCCCACATTAATGAGGTTATTGGGATAACAATACAAAAGGTTTGCTAGAGTAGACCCTCTTCCACCCAGTCTCAGCCCCCCTGAACCAAACTCAGCCCCCGAATCAAAATCCTGGCTACGGCCCTGGTTGTAGGTCTGTTGTGTTGTGGGTCTGTAGAGGTAGGCATTGCGAGTTGTGTGGCTGTCATGTGTGGTATTTTGTCCTGGCTTGGTCTTTTGGATAGTGTTTCTCGAGTGTGGGAACCTGCTCCCTCCTAGAGCTTGGCCTTGACAGTTTAACCCACAAACACCAACTGACTAAACTCAAATCACTCAGCATTCTAACCTAGCCTTGGCTGGCTCCGCCCACCGTTACTATGGGAACTCAACCTCCCTGCATTTTGTGTGGGCCGATGTTGGCCAATGGGATTCACTGGCGGCCGCAGAGGATGCTGGGAAATGTAGTTTTTTAAAATTGATGTTTTGGGGGCCTTCTAGGGTTTTTTGGGGGGGGGGGAGTTTCTTTGCTAAAAACCTTCCTTGCCTGAGCCTATTTTTGTTGGCAAGTTTGGTGTCTCTGCCTTGGAAGGTTTCTCTGCCTCTGGCAGTCGTTCGATGACGGGTCTTCCTTTATATATATAGATTTGAAGCATGTATATCCGCCCTTCTCACCCTGAAGGGCACTCAGGGTGGAGCACAACATATATATGGCAAGCATTCCCTGCTGAGAGATAAAATAACTATAAAGATACACAAACATTAAAAACAGTTATATCTACTTTTGATAAGAAAGGGTTGGGGAGGCGGAAGAGTCAGATGTGATCACAAAGCCTTGAGATGTTTTTGACTTAAACTCCCAGAATCTTATGAGTTAAAATGCCTTGCCTAGACTGTGTGTACAAACACAGATTCTAGCATATTAGCATTTGTTGTTGTTCTGTCTCCTGTGTATGCGGCATCGAATTGTTGCCTTTTGTTATCTGCCCCGAGTCCCCCTTCGGGGGTAGAGAAGGGCGGGTTAGAAATAAATAAATATTAGAGTGATTCTGGGAACTGCAATCCAAAAAATATTTTTCCAGTGTTAAGTACAGCAGTGATGAATTCACACGCATCTACTTTTATGGAAATGTTTCTGAATGACAAACAGGCCTGGGTATGCAAACGGGATCTAGTAGCACCTTTGAGACTAATTGAGAGAAAGAAATTGGTAGTATGCTATATGCTTTGGTAGATTTAAAGCTAGCCTTAAATCTATGAAAGTTTATATTACCAATTTCCTCATCCCAAAGCTACTACAAAATTCCATTGCCTTCTGATCCATACCAACATAGTTATGTCTTTGCATTCTATGCACAGGTATGTTCAAACAGTTTGCACTAGTAAGATATATTCAATCTAGATGGATTCTTAAAAAGAAAAGGACAACATTAGGAATTCTAGGAGTTGCACAGACAAAAATGTTATTTCTCCTAAAGTAACTTCCAAGCTGTAATTGCAATTTTAAACATACTTACTATGGCATAAACTCCACTGAATGCAATGGGATTAACTTTGTACACTATACATAATTTGTATGGTGTGTGTGTGTGAATAAATCACTGTATAAAAGCATGTCAGCAATTTATATTTGTGTTGAACATAAGCGACAGAACGGATTTGCTTGTGTCTTTATGTTCAGAAGTAAAGTGTTGAAAGATGAAAGTGACCTTCTCCATTTGTCATAGTTCATACGATCCATGCAGATTCCATTGGCGTGTGGATTTCCTCTATGATGACTAACTCAGACATGTAAACACAACTCATTTAAAATGTCACCTAGCAGGTGAAAGATCGTTATTGGGGAGGGTTCCTTTTAAATAATGATTTACAAGGAGAAGTGATGAGCAAATCAGTTCCTCTTACTTGAATTTCAAAAGTGTGGTTATCTAAGGACCAAAATAGATATGAAGCAGAAGTTCTATAATCAGAGCTCTTCATCATTTTTTATTTAAGTTCAAAAGCATGGGGAATCCAGATCTCAAACAAAGTAACTGTTAAGCTACAGTAGCTGCAGTTCCTTCATCTACATAGTAATTAATGATGCAGGATATCTGACCACTTCTGCATTTGACCAATCAATTTGCTACTCATATCAGTGTGCTGTGTATCAGTGCATCAATTCACATAGTAGTGAAGGGGCATCGATGTAGGGGCACAGGCTCACCACCACTCCAAACGCTCAAGCTTAGGACTCCCCACAACGGCCCAATGTAGCTATGCAAGGAGGAAGCTATAAGTTAGATTTCTTACCACAAAGGCTTAATTGCAGGACTAGCAATATTAACAAACATGCATACAGGAATGCAATCAAAGGGTTTGTCGCAACCCCCAATGGGGCTGCAGACCTTTTATCACTTTGGCAGTAAATTGAATACATATTCTCATTGGTGTTCCAAGATCAATCATTGGTCTAAGCTGGCTATGCAGATGCTCATTGGTTCTTTATGATTTTGGCAGGCATGAAAGCACATGTGGAACCCTAACAATGGCACAACTACAGCTTATTGTTCTCTGAAGAGAGGCATGTAGGCTGGGGGGGGGGGAGCTTGAGGGGCTTCACCCCCCCCCCCCAATTCTATGGGTGGTCCACGAGAATTCCTTACTGGTACATTATTTAAACTGTTATGTGTATTCATATCATGATCTGATTACTATGCCCAATATATCCCATATGCATGGGAGTATTGGGATGACGATACAAAAGGTTTACTAGGGTAGACCCTCTCTCACTCAGTCCCCTCCCCTGAGTCAAACTCAGCCTCTCCCGAAACAAAATCCTGGCTACGGCCCTGTCTGACCATGAGTGTCTTAATTTTTTTTTTCGTGTCAGGAGAGACAAGTCACTTCTGTTGTGAGAGAATTTACTGTCTGCAAGAACCTTGCCCAGGGGACGCCCAGATATTTTGATGCTTTACCACCTTTGTGGGAGGCTTCTTTCATGTCCCCCATGGGGAGCTGGAGCTGATAGAGGGAGCACATCCGCGCTCTCCCTGGATTCGAACCTCTGACCAGTCGGTCTTCAGACCTGCTGGCACAAGGGTTTAACCCACTGCGCCACTGGGGGCTTGGACTGTCTTAATGAATCAGTCTTATCTGTTATTCTGTTGCAAGCATAGCTCCAAGACATTTAGGAAACTTGGGGAGTTCTAACTAGTCACTAGCTAGCTAGTTTTGTCCTGATGTAATTTTATTCTTAAAAAGTAACTTCCTCTCTGCAGCAATGTTTTCTCAAACCATCAGCGTTTTCTGTAAACAAATGCCCTCTGCAGAAACAGGCTGATATGGCAGTAAATTATGACATATAGGCATTGGGAACATCCCTGAAAATTCCCTTTTAATACTATATCTCCCTTAGTGGAAAGAGGTGATGGAACCAAGATACTAAGCTGGATGCCTGCATAGATACCCCCACACCTCAGAGGGACCAGGGTCATCCTATTCCTAGACAGGTAAAAGGTTTAAGTGCAAGAATGGGACAGTATATTGTGTTAAATGGATGAAAGTGCTTTATTAAGATTATTGGTTGGCAACAACATCCAAATCTCAAACAAGAAAACTTTCCAAATCTGTTACCATGAATAAATCCTAGCATTTTTAGTATGCAAAACATGTGCTTACCATTTATTGGTAGTCATCTCAAAGATAACCTATTTTACTATATTTGTATACTGCCCTTCTCAGTCCGCAGGTGACTCAAACTCACACCAGTACATGTCTATTCAGTTTAAAGTAATCCACTGTGAGTTAAATTGGCTGCTTCTATACATCACTGAATAGATGTTTATAGATACAATCCTGTAGTCACTCATCTGGCACTATGCTCCATTCAAATTGATGTAGCTTGTTTTTTATTTATAATCAAGCAGGTGTCTTAAAATAGTAATGGGAGTCCTGCTATAAGTATATAAAATAATTCCTAGCATGTAGACATGCACTACACAAGAGAGTTTTTCAACATAGCAGCCTAAACCCAATCAAATATCTTTCAAGCAGGGAATATGTAATAAAATACAGGATACACAGGTGGTAAAAAGGTGTTGTAAAGAGAGTGTGTTTGTAGGGTGATGTAATGATAGGTTATAATTGTTTTCCACCAATTATATAATTTACTTGTCACTAATTATGTCCTTGGTGTTTGCTGATTTCTTGTCTCTTCGAAACAACAAAAACACTTCAATTGCCATTTACATATTATTATAATATACACTAATAAACTCAGTTCTTTTAAGTACGGCTTATTTTGTAGCCAAAGCCATATCACTCCCACACTAGTCACTCCAGACTGGAAGAATTAGTCTTTAGAAGAAGAGAGAGAAAACAATAAGGAGAACACCACCCACTGAAAGGAGACAGGATGATGATTGCTGATGGAAATCTTGGGGTAGGAGAATAGAATATCCTGAGAAAGCTTGTGGCTTTTTGGCCTGAATGACTTTAAAAGACCTCAGCACCTGGAACATGCTGCGTTGCCTGACGTTGGAAACATAAACCTTGGAAATCAAGTACTTGGAATCAACCAAGTACTTGGAATCCAAGGAATAGAAGGGATCCTAAGGAATGGTTAGCAAAAATTCTGGCTAAAATCTTGGGAGACCCATTGCCAATCAGCATACAATACTGGTCCAGATGGGCCACTGAACCTACTTTGTATAAACAGTTTCCCTTGTTTCTAACTCTACACTATGGATACACCACTGTAACAGGGTGGGGTGTTACTTATATACCTTGTACTCTGTCAATAATAATAATAATAATAATAATAAAAAAAATATAAACACAAAAAGATTAGTACACAGCAAACAAGATCACTATGCTGACTGTTGTATTGGATCATGCATCAGACACTTCCCAAGGATTGTGTGATGTATCGGCGAATAATGCATGCAGATCTCAATAGGGTGGCCTTTTGCAGCTGACAGATGGTAATTTTGTCAGCGCTGACTGTGTTTAAGTACAGGCCAAGGTCTTTAGGCACTGCACCCAGTGTACCCATCACCACTGGCTTGTGTCAGAGTCCTTGCAGTTCGATTTTTAATTCCTTGTATCATGTCAGCTTTTCCAGTTGTTTCTCTTTGATCCTGCTATCACCTGGGATTGCAACATCGACGATCCATACTTGATTTTTTAAACACTGATTGTGAGGTCAGGAGTAATGTGCTCCAAAACTCTGTCAGACTGAATTTGGAAGTCCCAGAGTAGTTTGACGTGTTCATTTTCCGATTATTATTATTAGTAGTAGTAGTAGTAAAACATCAACTTTTATCTCTTTTATCACCTTTTATCATTGAGTCCCTGGTGACACAATGGGTTAAACACTTGTGCCAGCAAGACTGCTGACCAACAGGTCAGAGGTTCGAATTCAGAAAGAGTGGGTTGAGCTCTCTCTGTCAGTTCCAGCTCCCCGTGCGGGGACATGAGAGAAGCCTCCCACAAGGATGGTAAAACATCAAACATCTGGGCGTCCCTTGGGCAATGTCCTTGCAGGTGGCCAACTCTCTCACACCAGAAGCGACTTGCAGTTTCTCAAGTCACTTCTGTCACATGCAAAAAATCTCAAAGAAGTGAAAAGACAAGTAAACACTCCAAAGTGGAGAGAAGTCCACCTCCAGATTTTAAAACAGGTATTATTGATAAACAGTGCTGATGGAGTGTATTCTATATATAAAAAATGAACTGATGCTCTTGAGAGTGTCCAAGAGAAGCAAGTCATGATTTTCTTTGACAAGGGGCAGTCTGGAATGACTGAGTGGTGCAAAAAGAAAATTGGGAGCATATATGGACTCAGGACTACTCTTCGTGCATCAATTTGGAAAGTGGCTATAAATCTGAAATGAGCAAAAGAATAGGCATACAGTAACAAAGTAAATATTATTTCTCCAATTTTAAGCGTTCCAGTTGCAGCATGTGTCCGTCTCAGTAAAGTAGCTGTTCAGGCAGCAAGAAGACTGACGTCATTGGATACCAATGTTTTGCCAGCACTGTTTATACAGTTGTGGTTTGCCTTCTGTGCAATCTGAATGCTTTCTGGAATGTGCCCAGTAATCAGTGCCATGCCGGAGGGGAGAAAACATTTAAGCATGGGAGACACTTCCCCTGTTTATTAGCAAACCTATTGCTGTTGTTCATTCGTTCAGTTGCTTCTGACTCTTCGTGACCTCATGGACCATCCCACACCAGAGCTCCCTGTTGGCCGTCACCTCGCCCAGCTCCTTCAGAGTCAAGCCAGTCACTGCAAGGATATCATCCATCCACCTTGCCCTTGGTCAGACCCTCTTCCTTTTTCCTTCCTTTCCCCCCAGCATAATTGTCTTCTCTAAGCTTTCCTGTCTTCTCATGATGTGGCCAAAGTACTTCATCTTTGCCTCTACTATCCTTCCCTCCAATGAGCAGTCGGGCTTTATTTCCTGAAGTATGGACTGGTTGGATCTTCTTGTGGCCCGAGGCACTCTCAGAACTTTCCTCCAACACCACAGACCTATAGTTTGTGCCAATTTACAAATGTTTTTTTTTCTTTCTTTGCCAAAGAGATCTAAAGTTTTTGCAGATGTCTAATCAAGAGATAACAAAGGCATGGAGCACAGTGGCCAAATTTGTCTTCCTGGAAGGGGCACAGCCAGTGCATCAAGCAAAGGAGAGCAAAGGCACTCCTAGCCACAGGAGTCACATTTCTTTATTTTATTTATTTCCCACATTTCTAACCCACCCTTCTCAACCTTCAAGGGGAGGGACTCAGGGCGGCTTACACCAGCAACAATTCGATGCCACAAGATAATACAAATATAAACAAATACAACAACAGTTTAAAACAGTAAATAGAACAATTGAAAACATTGTCATCAATCCATTTAGCCAATTTCAGTCCGATTCAACATCCAAAGTGCGGTCATGCTTGCTGTCCAAAGCCTGGTCCCAGAACCACAATTTAACCTTCTTTCTGAAAGAAAGGAGGGAAGACGCATGACCTGATCTCGCTGGGGAGTGAGTTCCTGGCGTGGGGCCACCGCCAAGAAGGCCCTGTCCCTCCTCCCCCACCAAACACACTTATGGGGCTGGTGGTACTGCAATGTAAAAGGGCAATTCAGGTAAAGAATACTATATTCAATTAACATCAAAAGATAAATATATTGTTTGTAAGTACAGACTACATAAATCACAATGGGAATCAGGAAATGCAATATCTTGAGTACAATACAATCATATAATAAGCGAAGTAGAAAACTGTATGGTCTAACATTCAAGTCAGGTACAGTTTAGCATAATACACATAGTATAAACACTTCAATATTCAATACATTTGTCTGTAGCCAAGAAAATAATAGTGGCTTCTTGTCTTCTTAGTCGCTACAGTTCCAATGTATAATACCTTAATAGGTGCTTTGGACCTGTAGACAACAAATACGGTAGAGAAGTCCGTATCTGGCGGAAGGGGGTTATTTTGTTCACGGAGACCGCTCTATTGTAGCCCTTAATGCAAAGCACATGTGCAGGCTGACACAATGGAGAGCTGTGGGGCAGGCTGGTCTCTGTAGTTCGTAAAGAACGCTTCCAGAGGCTCGTGGGCGCAATGCGCGTCTTGCGCTATGCTAAATAGCGTGCCGCAAAGGAGCTTGGTTATTGTAGTTTTCCAGTTTGGGAGGCGTTCTATGTTGTTTATGGAGCTGGCGGTACAGCTAGGAGTAGGCAAAAGACCCCAGGGGATCTCATTATATTGAGGGCAGTGGGGAGGCGTGCCTGAGCGTGCCTGACGGCGGGAGCTCACCCCTAGGCCGGCGGAGGGCCGTTTCGTCGTTATGACTTCATCAGAGGCGGAGTATTGAACACACAGGCGTCCTCAAGGGTGCATAATCTAAGTAATAATATACAAATATATACATATTAGGATCCAAATAAACGGTGTGGGGGGAGCAAGGGGAAATCCATAGTATCAAGAGGATAGTTACCATCATGAGTATCTCAAGTCACATGGAGGACGGACCATCCCATCTGCAGGAAATGGTACTGGTTGAGGATCACTAAGAGGCTTATATAGAAAATAACTGGGTTGAATTTAAAGAGACATTCGTCTATTTGTTAAGGAGAGCATTGATGGTTAGGGGGTCGTTGAGGCCACCCTTCTGTTTTCAGTTGCCAACTGTATTATCAATAGGTCTCTTTCCTTCTTAGTAGGCTCACAACATCAGTGTGTGGTGGACATTTAACTTTCTCAATGACTTGGATCTTAATATGGTCAAATGTATGGTTGTGAGCTGTGCAATGCGAGTAAAAGTGTGGAATCTGTAGATTTCAATTTTATCCTAGATTTATGCTCTAGGGCAGGGTGCTCAGAGAAGTCGATCGTGATTGACTGGTGATCTTGGGACCCAGGAGGTCGATCCCAGCTGGATGGGATGCTTCTGGGCGGGCCATGCCGCACCAAGTCCGCCCCTCCGCCCGGCTTCAGCATTTCCACAGCTTCTCCTGGGTAGAAGAGGATAATGCCAAGCCAGTGGTGGCTATCTATGCCAGAGGGGGAAGGGGCAGAGCCAAGCCCCACCATGCCCCGCCCCCTCCGCCGGCTTCAGCATTTCCACAGCTTCTCCTGGGTAGAAGATAATGCCAAGCCAGTGGTGGCATAGAAAGCCACCACTGGCTTGGCATAACCTTTCTGTACCCTGGAGAAGCTGTGGAAATGCTGAAGCCAGAAGGAAAGGGGGTGGAGCTAAGCCCCGCCAAGCTTTGCCCCCTCCGCCAGCTTCAGCATTTCCACAGCTTCTCAAGAGTAGAAGGGGGCAATGCCAAGGCAGTGGTGGCTATCTATGCCACCACTGGCTTGGCATTACCCTCTTCTACCCAGGAGAAGCAGTGGAAATGCTGAAAAAGAGAAAGGAAGGGGGCGGGCCAAGCCCCACCAAGCCCCGCCCCTTCCGAGCTCCACCCTGTTCTCTCTTGGTAGATCTTTCTGACTTGGTTTTAGTTTAGGTAGCTCGCATGCTGAAAAAGTGTGGGCACCCCTGCTCTAGGGCACATTCTCTAAGGCTCCTGGTGGTGTAGCCGGTGTACTGCAAGGAGCAACTGCATTCTAATAGGTAAATAAGTCCGGTCATTAAGCAATTTGCATATGATCTCTATCTGATCAGCTCTCTGTCTGGCATTGTGTAATAGTTTATGGGGATAGCCCCTGTGACTGAGATTGTTAATGAGTGTGTCAGCTTCCTGAGCATAGTGTGCTTCATCGGTACAGTTCCGTTTGAGTCTTAGTAGTTGTCCATACAGTAAGTTATTTTATATGTGTGATAACTTTTATAATGGAGTAAACTGTTTTTCTGAATTGGTTTTTTGTACTTCCTTAATCGTATTTTGAATTCTGAGATGTAGGTTGTCACATCTAGGTAGTTCATTTGATGGCGGTCAAAGGAATGTGTGAATGAAATGGCCTCAGAGAGCTTATCGCCTAGACAGGAGGTCCCTCTTGCAACCTAAAACCAATAAGGAAAATAAAAGAATTGTGTGGCCCATTACCCTTAGCCCAAACAAAAACCAAATTGTAAAAATAGTGAGGCGCTACTGGCCACTCATATCAGATATACAAGGACTTCAAGATTTCCCCATGCTGGCACATAAAAGAACCAGAAACATCGGTGACATTTTGTCTCACACTAATTTACAGCAGCCTCCCTTGAAAAGCAGCCTTGTAGTAGGCACCTACCCCTGTGGATCCTGTAGCATTTGTAGGAACATCAAACAACAAAAAACAGTAGTAAGTACCACCAACAATAGACAGTTTAGATTGAGATCATATGCAAATTGCTTAACGACTGGACTTATTTACCTATTAGAATGCAGTTGCTCCTTGCAGTACACCGGCTACACCACCAGGAGCCTTAGAGAATGTGCCCTAGAGCAGTCTTTCTCAACCAGTGTGCCGTGGCACACTAGTGTGCTGTGACGGACCTCCTGCTGTGCTGCGAGAAAAGCTCTCTGCCCCCCTTCCTCCCCCCTCCTGCCGAACTCCTGCTGCTTGGGGGAGGAGGAAGGGCCGGGCAGTGGCGAAGAAAAAGAAGAAGGGACCGGGGCGCCGCCTCCTTCGGCCATTTCCCCAACCAGTCTCCAATTTGCCATGACACCCACCATGACTTTCACCCCTCGCTCACTGAAGCCGCGTGGAGGAGCCCCGCCCACTGATGCCTGTCCACCGCTCATGCTCCTCCTCTGTAGGAGAGCTGAAGCTGTGAGGAGGGGGCGGGGCATGGCGCGGCCTGTAGGAGAGCTGAAGCTGGGGGGAGGGGGTGGGGCATGGCACGGCCTGGCTCTGCTCCCTCCCCCGGCTTCGGCACTCCCAGCAGCTGCTCCAGCCTTGAGGGGACAGTGCCAAGCCAGCATTGTGCTGGCTCTGGCACCGCTGGCTTGGCACTGCCCCCTCAAGGCTGGAGCAGCTGCTGGGAGGTGAAGCCAGTAGGGGTGGGGCATGGCACAGCCTGGATCTGCCCCTTCCCGGCTTTGGCACTCCCAGCAGCTGCTCAGCAGGCCACCAACCCCCCAGCCGTTCTTTACTGTGTTAGAGTGTCATTTTGGTTGGTGGTGTGCCCCCGGATATTTTAATGTTAAAAGTGTGCCGCGGCTCAAAAAAGTTTGGGAAACACTGCCCTAGAGCATAAATCTAGGATAAAATTGAAATCTACAGATTCCACACTTTACTCGCATTGCACAGCTCACAACCATACATTTGACCATATTAAGATCCAAGTCATTGAGAAAGTTAAATGTCCACCACACACTGATGTTGTGAGCCTACTAAGAAGGAAAGAGACCTATTGGATAATACAGTTGGCAACTAAAAAACAGAAGGGTGGCCTCAACGACCCCCTAACCATCAATGCTCTCCTTAACAAATAGACGAACGTCTCTTTAAATTCAACCCAGTTATTTTCTATATAAGCCTCTTAGTGATCCTCACCCAGTACCATTTCCTGCAGATGGGATGGTCCGTCCTCCATGTGACTTGAGATACTCATGATGGTAACTATCCTCTTGATACTATGGATTTCCCCTTGCTCCC
This sequence comes from Anolis apletophallus, assembly GCA_030556195.1. Lineage (NCBI taxonomy): Eukaryota > Metazoa > Chordata > Lepidosauria > Squamata > Anolidae > Anolis > Anolis apletophallus. The sequence goes on along the minus strand of JARBWK010000008.1, from coordinate 31,051,811 downwards.
CCCACACCGTTTATTTGGATCCTAATATGTATATATTTGTATATTACTTAGATTATGCACCCTTGAGGACGCCTGTGTGTTCAATACTCTGCCTCTGATGAAGTCATAACGACGAAACGGCCCTCCGCCGGCCTAGGGGTGAGCTCCCGCCGTCAGGCACGCTCAGGCACGCCTCCCCACTGCCCTCATTATATTGAGATCCCCTGGGGTCTTTTGCCTACTCCTAGCTGTACCGCCAGCTCCATAAACAACATAGAACGTCTCCCAAACTGGAAAAACTACAATAACCAAGCTCCTTTGCGGCACGCTATTTAGCATAGCCGCGCACGCGCATTGCGCCCACGAGCCTCTGGAAGCGTTCTTTACGAACTACAGAGACCAGCCTGCCCCGCAGCTCACCATTGTCAGCCTGCACATGCGCTTTGCATTAAGGGCTACAATAGAGCGGTCTCCGTGAACAAAATAACCCCCTTCCACCAGATACGGACTTCTCTATTTGTTGTCTACAGGTCCCAAGCACCTATTAAGGTATTATACAACTGTAGCGACTAAGAAGCCAAGAAGCCACTATTATTTTCTTGGCTACAGACAAATGTATTGGAATATTGAAGTGTTTATACTATGTGTATTATGCTAAACTGTACCTGACTTGAATGTTAGACCGTACAGTTTTCTACTTCGCTGTTATATGATTGTATTGTACTCAAGATATTGCATTTCCTGATTTCCATTGTGATTTATGCATTCTATACTTACAAACAATATATTTATCTTTTGATATTAATTGAATATAGTATTCTTTACCTGAATTGCCCTTTTGCATTCACTACGGTGTTGCCCCTTACTCTGTTTGGTACTGCAATGTAACCAAGTCATTTGAACCTCCGACCTGTCAGTCTTCAGTCCTGCTGGCACAAGGGTTTAACCCATTGTGCCAGCAGGGGCTCCTAGATGATCATTTCTAGTGATGTGAAGTCTTATGCCACACTAAAGACTGAATCACAAATCCAAATGTGATTGGATTACTTTTTTACACTGTAAAGGACAAACCCCTTCCAAGTATAAGGAAGCAGAGTAAGCCTGCCTCTTTAAGAGATGGGCAGCATGCCTTCCTAGTTTCCCTGATGGACTGTGATGTCATTGCCACTCATTTTGAAAGTATCCCTTTACTAGAGATGCCAAACTTGTCAGGACAGTTGCCAGGAGACAGCGAATGTTGAGGATTACTTTAGCACTGAATCATTCACAAAGATATCCAAGGGGAATATAATGTCATGATGTGTTTTTACTGAAGTCACAACAAGTTCCATTTCTGATTCCTTAAAAATTATAACGTGTAATACTTCCTATGGTTAAAAAGGTGTACATCATCAGATGGATTTCTTCTTTCCAGATATAAAAACGATCTATTTTTAGAAGATTCCCAATTTCTTTGATTCAACATCTTCATTTGTTAAAAATAACTTAGTAACCAAAAAACATCTAACTTCCAGTTTGGTTTCTTGCTGAAATTTCTCCCAATATGTTAGAACTAATCTATGTGTCCTAATGAAATGTATTCCTTCATTTCAAAGGATGCAAGGAAAGGAAACAACACTTTAAAAAAAAGAAGCAATTCATAAATTAGTTAAGACAAGTCCTCTTAAACAATCTACTGGTGTATCAGGAACAACTTGAGAAACTGCAAGTCGCTTCTGATGTGAGAGAATTGGCCGTCTGCAAGGACAGGGACACCTGGATTTTTTTTACCATCCTTGTGGGAGGCTTCTCATGTCCCCGCATGGAGAGCTGGAGCTAACAGAGGGAGCTCATCCGTGCTCTCTCCAGATTCGAACCCCCGACCAGTCGGCCTTCATTCCTGCCGACACAAGGGTTTAACCCATTGCATCACTAGGGGCTCCTAAACAATCTACTAATATTATGTAATAAGGAAACTATATATGAAGATATATAGTTTCCAGAAAGTAGGGTTACAAGATTTTTTTTAAAAAATACAAAGAATGAATTATTAATTATTAATTATTTAGGTATTACATTATTTTTCCACATAAACGGAATGAGGACACTCATCTCTAACCTTCACATCATCAGTCGATGAGCTACTAATGACTGGCACTGCTTGTTCATTTCCACTGGCTTCTTGCTAAACAACAGTGATACCAACTTCCCCTGAGAAAATTCCCTGCGAAAGCTACTTGTAACCTTACTTTCCAGATAACCTTCGTGTTAAGAGGGAAAGGAGGCTACTCCTTCTGGACAACTCCCATCAATTAAAAAAGATGTCCAGAAGTACAGCCATGTTAGTCTATTGAAGCAAACCAAGATGTACTTACGTCTCAATGATTTGTGCTTACCCCAAATGTATAGTTGAATCCTAACAAATTTATTGTTCAAAAAACTTCACTGGGGGCTTAGTTAACGTCACAACAAAATCAGACTGGAGAGAGTATTCAACAGACAAATGTCTATTCATACATTACTGATGTAAAATCTGTAACTTGATTCAGGAACAACACAGTTAATCCAACTAGGAATGATTAATATGTAACCATGCCATTTTCATTCCTGTTATCACAGAAGTAGCAGCTTATCATCAAGGACAGATAGAAATTAAAACTGATTTTCTAGCCACAATTGGTAGCTACCAACTGTTGTTTTGAATGTGTTTTAAGTTTTATAATATTAGATACTTTATTTCAGATTTTTTTGACTCATTGGTTATTCTTAATGTGTTTTTGTTAAGTATCTATGATGTAAATCCACATGACAGGGCTACAGTAAACTGACTGAATCAATGCTTACTTGGTAACCTAACATATGTGTAAATTCCGTTTATTCCATGAACGTACTGCAATTGGGACTATCAATTGAATTCAGATCAATATGTCTTTTACATATCTTTTCTTCATTAGCAGCATTGGGTGGGGAAAGTCAATATACGTAGTGATGTGTACTTCTTCCTTTCTGCAGAGCCATATTATATTTCCCAATAAATAATTTATTAGCAAGAGGTAGGTAATAGCTTTTCTGATATGGCACTCAGCAATTGTCCAAGTTGAGGTTTAGAATGGATAGAGTTTCCTGTTTTTAGAACAGAGAGGCCTGGTTAAAATAAGTTAAGACTTGGTTTGTAAATAGTTTCTCGCTTGGTTGTTGAAGCTGTCTGCCTTCCTATGGTGAATCTATCACAGGGGTTCATGGCACAAATTGTGCAGAAGAGAGTTGGCAAGGCCTTCCTCTGGGGCGGAGGGACTGTGACCTGGTCGCATGAGAAGGTTTTTAGTTGGTTTTTAAAAGAAGGTAAGGAGGGAGGCATTTAGAAATGTGAATTTGGGATTTCACATTGTGTCTCGCTTCCTGAGATTAAAGCAGGTTGTCAATGAATGAATGAATAACTGTGCTGAAGGATAAAGTGGCTGTAACATACTATTTATTTATTTATTTGGATTTGTAGACCGCCACTCCCAATGGCTCAGAGCGGTTTACAACATACCTCGAAGAGAGCAGACAATAAGTAAAACATACAGTAAAAATATAAAACTAGTATATGTTCGTCTCTGGTTTAAAAACAGTTTGACAATGGAGAGCGCCAGTGTGGCATAGTCATTTGAGTGTTGCACTTGCAGCTCTGAAGACCAGGGTATGAATCCTTCTGTCAGGAACTTCAATGCTTTCCAGTAAAGACGCTACAGAACTGCTGCTTCTTCCAGTGGTAGTTTATTGAAGACACAAAACCTATAAAGCTGAAGCACCCGCTTCCCATCACCACAATCCTTATATACTAATCCCTTCCCCATGCAATGCCTGGAGAGGGTTGCATCCTGACTCAGCAATCCCAGTGAGCCTTTGCATTACCCAGAGTTCCCTGGGTATTACATCATACCCCAGAGTCTTATCTAGACCAAAGGTCATAGTCCCAGTATATTCAACTGCAAAGAAATGGAGCAAAGTTCATGGTTGAGTCATCCCTCTCTGACTCAGCAACTCAGGTGAAAGTAGTAGGCTCATGGCAGGCTGGGATCTGTCTCTGGCCCCAGGCATAGAGATTCTAGCCCTGACATAACGCCTTCCTCCCCCTTCTCCTCCTCCCCTGAGGAAGACAAAGCAACATTCAAAATTTTGGCATAATTGGGTTAACATATCGTTTTAACAAGTTGCAATGAAACACAGAATAAATTTTCCTCAAGGCCCTTGGCAATATCAATTGGTACGTCACCTCATTCACTCGCTCAGCCACTCTGAATGGTCCCACATACTTTGGGCCCAATTTTCGAGAAGGTAACCCCAACTTTAAATTCTGAGTGGATAACCATACCAAATCCCCTTCCTTATACACATCACCTTCTTGTCGGTTTTTGTCACCAAATCGCTTGTGCAACCCCTGTGCCTTATGCAACGCCTCAGTTACCTCCTTCCACTCTTCTCAAGCTCTATTGTACCATTTCTCCTTATCATCCTCCAGCACTCCTATACCAACTGGTAGTGGAACAACCTCTTGGCCAAATACAATTGAAAATGGAGTCCTGCCTGTAGATGAGTGCACAGATCCGTTATAAGCCACTTCAGCGTAAGGCAACAAGTCTGCCCAATTACTCTGCTGGGCATTTACAAAAATTCTTAGATAACTACCCAACGATTTCTGCGTCCTCTCAACTCCCCCATTACAACAGGGATGATAAGCAGTTCTCAACTTCCGGTCTGCTCCTAAGGTTTCCAAGAACCTATCCCAGAATTTCGCCGTGAATTGCACACCTCTATCGCTAAGCACCTGCTCTGGACACCCATGTAACCGGTATATATGCTGCACATATAACTTAGCCAATTTTTCTGCCGAAGGCAAGCCAGTTAACGGTATAAAATGGGCTTGCTTTGAAAAACATGTCCAGCACAGTCCAGATATACCGAGATCCTTTACTAGGGGCAACTCCCCCACAAAGTCGGTACTAATATGTGTCCATGGCCGCACCGGAGTAGCCACCACCTGGATCAATCCTGGGGCTTAGCAGTAGGTACCTTCCCCGTGCACAAGCCTCACAACTACTCACATAATTCTTTACCGATGTCCTCATTCCTGGCCACCAATATCGGGCTTTGATTGCAAAGAAAGTCTTAGTAAATCCCCAATGCCCTGCTGTCTTGTGGTCATGGAACAACTCCAACACCCTATTCCTTAACTCCGCTGGTACATACAATTTCTCCCGAACTATCCACAATCCCTTGACCCTTTTACATTCCAACTCATGGGCCTTCAACCAATCATCCTTCTCATAACACCTCTGAAACTCTTTTTACCCACTCTTCCAGCTCCTCATCCTCCTGCTTTATTTCCAACTTCGCTTGTGCTCGTGTCTGCACCCTCAGACCCCATTGGTCCTTTGTGAACACTCTCCCCACACTTGGAAAAGGATCTGGCCCCACTGCAGGATAACGCGACAATGCATCAGCAACCACATTATCCTTACCCTTTATATGCTTCAACACAAAATTAAACCTAGCCAGATACTGGGCCCATCGTAACAATTTAGGAGACAACTTCTGGGGCTCCCTAAGAAATTGCAAATTCTTATGATCAGTTAACACTTCAAACGGGTGAACTGCCCCTCCAAAAGTGTCTCCACGTCTGCAGAGCATAACGAATAGCAAACGCCTCCTTTTCCCACACTGGCCAATTCCTTTGCTGCTCCCCAAATTTCTTAGAGAAATAAGCACAGGGTTTCAACACCCCTTCCTCGTCCTTTTGTAACAAAGCTCCTCCATATGCCCAAGCGGAAGCATCACTCTGTACCACAAAGGGTTTTGCTGGATCTGGATGCACAAGCAAAGGACCTTTAGTGAAAGCTACCTTTAAAGAATCAAAAGCCTTCTGACACTCTACAGTCCAACCCAACCTGGCACCAGGCGCCCTCACCTTCCTAGCCTCACCCTTACCTTTTGTCTTGAGCAACTCTGTAAGAGGCAAAACAATATTAGCAAATCCGGAAATAAAAGACCGATAAAAGTTAGCCATCCCCAAAAAAGCCTGTAACTGTCTCCTTGTTTTAGGAGCTTCCCAAGCCAACACATCTGCCACTTTACTCGGATCCATGGACACACCCTCTCTACTAATTCTATATCCCAGAAAGTCAATTTCACTCTTGCTAAATTCACATTTACTTAACTTAACAAACAATCTGGCCTGTCTCAATCTCTCCAATACTTCCCGAACTAACTGCACGTGCGCCTCTTTGGTTTGTGAAACCACAACAATGTCGTCTAAATAAACATACACCCCCTTATACAAAAGGGGGTGCAACACCTCATTAATCAACTGCCCCGGCCAAACCAAAAGGCATGACGACCCATTCGTACAGCCCCAAGGGACACGAAAAAGCAGTCTTCCACCTGTCCGATTCTCGCACCCGCACCATATGGAAGGCATTTATAATATCCAGCTTTGTGAAATACCTGCCTTTTCCCAAACTGCCCTAATAGATCCTTGATTAAAGGCAATGGATAACAATTAATGGTACTTATCGCATTAAGACCCCTATAGTCGATACACAACCTTAATTTCCCATCTTTCTTTTCCCTAAAGAGAACAGGGGCTGCAATAGGGGATTCCGATCTTTGGATGTACCCTTTCTTTAAATAATCATCTATCTGCTCCCTTAACGTAACCTTCTCCTTCTCAAACATAGGATAAATCTTTGGCTTAGGGAGTACTGCCCCTTCTTTCAGTTCTACCTTGCACTGTACATTCCTGACTGGGGGCAGATTGTCGGCTAATACAGGGTTGAACACATCTGCTAAGTCAATATATTCCTCAGGAATCTGTGGCTCACCTCCTTTCTTCTCTTCATTCACATACACACCACCATTCGCCACAGGCCGGCACTCTAATGTACCTGCTTTCCAATCTATGATTGGATCAGCCTGTCTCAGCCAAGGCAATCCCAATATAATTTCATGTTCCATAACAGGAGCCACTACACAATCCAGCTCCCCCTCCCACGTATCAACCTTTCCCTTTAACCCTTTCGTTCCCAATGGAAAGGGCCCTCCTCCGTTTGATATTTTCCTTTCTTTTCCAATTCGATTTTACAAACAATACTTGGGGCCCCTTTTCTCACCCCATCCGCACTCTCCATCTTTTCACCCAGGGCACCTTGGGCAACTTTCACATTTTTGGTATCCGGTAACTTTCTTAGATGACATTGGAAGGAATAATGTCCCGGCTTAGAGCAAATGTAACACAAGCCTTTCCCCACAGTTGGCTTTCCGCTAACACTACTCCGCTGGCTCTCGCTTCCGGTTACACGTCTTGACCCTGGCCGAAATCGCCTCGTAGGTCCTACTGCCGACTGCAAGGGAAAGCGCGAGCCGGCGGCGAGAGGGAGAAAGCGCCGGCGGAAGTCCCGCCTCCAGGACGACTCAGGTGCTTTTTCTCCGCCGCCCGCTCCCGCTTGGAGCGCGGGCAAGCGGGGCGGCGGGGGAAAGACGCCTGAGCCGCCGTGCCGGGCGGGACTTCCACCGGCGCTTTCTTCCTCTGCCGCCGGCGGCTCGCCCCTCCCTTCACTGAAGAGAGGGGCGGAACCGCGAGAGGGAAAGGCGCTGCTGGGAGGAAGAGGAGGAGGATGGAAGGCGCCGCTGGAAGAAAGAAGAGCAAGAGGAGGAGGATTCCGGGCCCCTTTTGAGCCCCTCTGAAAGCCTCTTCGCCCGGCCAGGAAGCCACGCCATGCCTGCCGCCCGAGGTACGTCTTACTTTCGGGTATGGCTTATATAAGTCGACCCCTCTGACACCCCGATACGTCTTACAATCGGGGTGTCATACTTTCGGGAAACACGGTATTAGCTTTTTAAAAGATTCCGAACTGTCTCACAGGCGCGGGAAATACCATAAGTACGATTCACAGGGACCACTCAGGGAACTTCAGTTACTGGTAAGCAACCAATATTTCTTAAACATCTGCTGGGACATTCGCTGCAATGTCTTCTCCAAAGCCGCAACTTTGCATCCCAACACCTCCACTTCCGTGGGAGAACTCGGCTCAGTAGTTTCACTCCCGAGTCGCCTCTCTGGACTTACTGTGCACCGCCGCAGCTGCACCCTGAGTCGCACTGGATCCACATGACAAGCTTCCTGGATCCCTCACGAAGAATATGTCCCTCTGGAGCAGCCGCACGCCATGCTGACGCCGCTTTCTCCGACCCGATCAGGGAGGCCAACCTCATCCATAGTATTCCACCCCCATTCCAAAGTACATCTTTCATGGACTGCTCCAGTAACATAATCCCAGCTTTCCACATATTCCTCCGCCTCTTGCATAAACCTCTCCATTCCTGGGAAAGTTTCAGGGGCTTCAGCTTCTGTCAGGAACTTCAATGCTTTCCAGTAAAGACGCTACAGAACTGCTGCTTCTTCCAGTGGTAGTTTATTGAAGACACAAAACCTATAAAGCTGAAGCACCCGCTTCCCATCACCACAATCCTTATATACTAATCCCTCCCCCATGCAATGCCTGGAGAGGGTTGCATCCTGACTCAGCAATCCCAGTGAGCCTTTGCATTACCCAGAGTTCCCTGGGTATTACATCATACCCCAGAGTCTTATCTAGACCAAAGGTCATAGTCCCAGTATATTCAACTGCAAAGAAATGGAGCAAAGTTCATGGTTGAGTCATCCCTCTCTGACTCAGCAACTCAGGTGAAAGTAGTAGGCTCATGGCAGGCTGGGATCTGTCTCTGGCCCCAGGCATAGAGATTCTAGCCCTGACACCTTGCTTGGTCATGAAACCCCACTGGTGACCCTTGGGCAGGTCACAGTCCCTCCGCCCCAGAGGAAGGCCTTGCCAACTCTCTTCTGCACAATTTGTGCCATGAACCCCTGTGATAGATTCACCATAGGAAGGCAGACAGCTTCAACAACCAAGCTTCAACACTAAAACCTTCTCATGCGACCAAGTGCGTAGAGAGGATGAGGTGTAGAATATCATCATTATAGAATGGAAATGGTCTGTCACTTTGGCTCTGCTGGCTTTTAAATTTGTGTATTTAACTAATTACACACTTTTTATCTTGTTTATCTTGTTCTTTGTTTGTTTTCCTTAAATTAGGTGTGGATTCGTAATTCTGTTGTTATCAGTTTTGGTAATGTTTTATTATTTTTAACATGGATGCTGATTTGTTTTGTGGGACCTGGGTGACTTTGGTTATTTTGTTCTTCGTTCAGCACCTTACAGCATTGAATGTTTGCCTACTGATTGTAAACCACCCTGAGTCTGTATGGGGATATAGGGTGGGATTTAAATAAAGTTTTATTATTATTATTATTATTTTAAGAGAAAATCCACCTTTAAAAATAAAAATAATAAAATTCTATCATAAGAATACATCAATATATAATATCAAAATGATAAATAAAAATAATACCAATAGGATAAACATATAATAATGCATATTATAATAAACAATAAATCACTATAATATATAATAATAGCAATTATAATAAACAATACACAATACTCAAGCAATAAATAAACAGGGTTGTTGTGAATTTTATGGGCTGTATGGCCATGTTCCAGAAGCATTCTTTCCTGACGTTTCTCCCACATCTATGGAAGGCATCCTCAGAGGTTGTGAGGTCTATTTGGAACTAGGCAAGTGGGGTTTATATATCTGTGGAAAGTCCAGGGTGGGAGAAAGAACCCTTGTCTGTTTGAGACAAGTGAGAAATAAATAATAAATAAAAATAAATGTTGCAATTGGCTAGCTTGATTAACATTTAATGGCCTGGCAGCTTCAAAGCCTGGCTGCTTCCTGCCTGGGGGAATCCTTTGTTGAGAGGTGTTAGCTGGCCCTGATTTATTCTTGCCTGGAATTCCTTTGTTTTTTTTAGTGTTCCTCTTTATTTACTGTCTTGATTTTGGGTTTTTTTAAAATACTGGTAGCCAGATTTTGTTCCTCCTTTCTGTTGAAATTGTTCACATACTTGTGGATTTAAATGGCTGCTATGCAGAGTGCCGAGCATTTCTGTGTTCTCAAATAATATGCTGTGTCCAGGTTGGTTCATCAGGTGTTCTGCTATGGCTGACTTCTCTGGAGGAATTAGTCTGCCTTTCGTGTGCCTTGATTCATGTTTGGGCATTGCTGCATTTGGTGGTCCCTATGTAGATGTGTCCACAGCCCCATAGTATATGGTAGACTCCTGCAGAGGATCCCTCTTGTCTTTGCTGAACGTAGAATTTACTGAATTTTCTTAGTGGGTCTATAGATCGTTTGTAGGTTGTGTTCCTTCATCAGCTTCCCTATACGGTCAGTGGTTCTCTTGATGTATGGTAAGAGCACTTTCCCACTTGCCTCAAGCAGACAAGTTATTTATCCTACCCTGGACATTTCAGACATATAATAAACCCCACTTGCCTAGTTTCAACAGACCTCACATCCT